>OX101786.1:13534916-13894916 GCA_944452715.1 Ophion slaviceki | reverse complement strand
ATTGTGTAAGAATCACGTGCGAACATCCGCGCTAATTTATAGATTACTATGGACAAGTGAAAGAAGATTGATATAAAAAAGACTGAGGAGTTAATAGAAAAAAGGCCGGGTCGAGAAACAAAAATTAGCACATCAGCCAACGATGTTTGATTGATTACCCCATTTGCCATTTGCTCTTTATGTGATCAAAATTACACCTGGGCAAAGGAAATCCGACTTCGTTGATCAACCTACTCAGGTTGATCAACTGAGTATGAATCAAGATGAAATATCGAAAGTATATTTTTTAAATTTCTATCTTACTGACATTTTTTATATTTTTTTATCATGCTGATGTTGTACTTCGACGAATAAATCAAAATAAAATATCGAAAGCACATTTTTTAAATTTCTATCTTACTGACATTTTTTAATATTTTTTATCATGCTGATGTTGTACTTCAATGAATAAATCAAAATGAAATACCGAAAGTACATTTTTAATTTTTTATATTACTGACATTTTTTTATATTTTTTATCATGCTGATATTGCCCTTCAGTCATCATAAACGAATCGTCTGAAAGGTCTCAAGTCAATATCTAGTTCGGTTATAAATTATTTAAAAATATCGACGAACAGCTTCTTTTGTAATTGCCTTAATTGATTTTAACGGAATATTAAACCTGTCTCAATTGTTCAGTGATAACGAAAAATTGCGAATTTTATGACGAATATGTAAATTCTAATAAAATGATATTCGAAAAATTATAATGTTATTGCCGTTTTTATTTATTGAATTAATTAAAAATATATTGGTCACTTTTATTGATTAAAAAGTTCACAGTCATCAGTTTCCTGATTCAAAATGTAAAAACTTGATTATTTCACTCACAATGAATTAAATTGGCTTTTAACGTTCATTAGGTACTATGAGTTGAATATTGCGATAGTTCACTGTGCTTCTGTATGGAGAAGGAACTTCGGAGTCGTAAATTTTCCCGTTTTAACTCGCGTCGAGAGACGATAGCCGACTCGAGGGCCCGACAGGTCAGTCTAATTTCCCTCTCACCTGTCCAACTTGTACTAGCATATTACCACGTCACATTCTGGAACGTGCGCACACAATTTACACGTCCAGGCGTATAATGCATATAGGGCATGCAACGTATTTCGCGCAAACTTTACATGACCGTCGTACTCCAAAATATGCTGCGTCACTTGTCACTCTTTTTTCTTTTGTTCCTGAAGACAGTTCTATTAATTTTATAATAGAATAAAAAATTGCTGAATAATTATAATTCATATGTTTAGAGAATAGTACAATATAAATAATCTTTTCGGTATTTTGAATACGCGACAATTTTTTGGAAGATCGGAAATGTGGACCTTTTTTCGTTTGATCAAAAAAAGATCCGAGGTGTAGCCGAAAGTCGTGAATATTGGACAGTGGTTTTTACCGATTTTTATTGAGGATGCAAATTTTAATGGCGTATTAAAGTTTGCATTGTTGGAATGCCATTGAAACACTTTTTTCGTTTTGATTTCTTCCAGATCTCCAATAAGGATACTGAAAGAAAATTCAAATAATTTCGGGAGCCTAGTTGTCCCAAAAAATTAAGTGATTTAAAAAACTATTTTCTTTGCATTCCAATGATGCAGACTTCAGCCTCGTAATTTTATTAATCGGATAATTCAATTAATTAAATTCGTAAAAATCATTTTGAGAAGAAAGATCAGTGGAAGAGTTAATTCTTTTTTTTTCTTCATAATTTGGATTAATAATTGAGATTATCAAGAACGAATTGCGAAGAAGTTGAAGAACCGGAAGTCAAGTCACGTGACTATGCACGTCCCGCCAGATATCGTACGAAACGTCGTGAAATCATCGAAATGATTATACGCATTATGCGCATGTACATATATGACTTGTGACGAAAGGGGGAAGGGTATAATGGTACAAAAGTGTATTGCGCTACGAGAACGTTATTTCCATGCGGCACCATCGCCTTTCCAGAGTTTCAACTGCGCTAATCCTGCAACGAATACTCCATAGCGTTACGATTCTTACGTACGATAAATGCCATAGTTAGCAACTTCGTCATACACGAGAACCCGGTAATTAACTAAAGTGTAGATTTTAATCCGGTTACATGCCACGAGAGTTTCGCGTATGTCTGACGGTACAAGAGAGAAAGAGAACGTGGTACAAGACATCAGGCAAATGAGTTGCGTTAAGGGATAAAACCTGATCGAAAAAAAAACTTTTTTGTTTTATGGGCTTAAATGACGTAAAAACATCTCAAGAATAACATTAATTAGCATTTCTTGATCAATTTTTTTTTTAAACAATTACAAAAGCTGAATTTCGAAACACCGCTGATATCTCCGAAATGATAAATTCGGCTTCTCATTGCGAGCACGTGCCACTGTTTGGGTATTCGCTATTTGTAAACAGTTTTCTGTTTATTTTTGTTGGCGTTATGATTTAAAAAATGGGTGATAAAGTGTATACGAACAAAAAGGAAAGTAAAAAATTTCACACAGATGAATGATTTTCAATTTTCCATAGCGTTTTTCTCGAAATTTTTTTTTTGATATTGGTACGCAGTAGAGCACAAACAATTTTTATCAGATTGACTTGATATTTTAACTGCACACATGGTTATTTTATGGTTAATTAACAATTTCGATTTTCGTAAATAAATTACGATCGATTTTTTCGAAGAAAATTCGATTTTTTTCAAAATAATGTCAAATTCGCAAAAATCAATTTTTTTTATAATGCTATGTACTTCTGTGACAATACTCATGTTGAGAATAAGAAAAAAAATATTTCCTTCCATATATATATATATATATATATATATATATATATATATATATATATAATATATAATATATAATATATTTCCTTCCTACCCTTGAAAAAAATGGTCTTGGTCCTATTGTACGCCGCCATTTTGGTTTTTAAATTTAAAAAAATTAATATTTTTGTTAACCTCAATATATAATGGACAAACGGCTGATAGGATTTTTTAATTGGCTTTATAGTTTCGTAAAAAAAATTCAGAAAGTTCCCTTTTTTTACGTTTCAAACAAATATTACCCCTTAAACATGCCCACACGGGGCAGGCTCTGTACCAAAGGAGCGCAATTCAAATTGGTTCGCAGTCGTTTGACTCGTTCATAAATCTGTACTCAATCGTTTGCTTACCCCAGTGATCGGCCGGCTTCGGGGCTTCGGTAGAAATCGCAACGGTGCAGAGGTCGTCGTGGATCGTTCGGGAATCGTTGGCCAGCCGATTGACAGAGGCCACGGTACAGCTGAAACTGCAAAACGCCTCCCACGAAGTTTCTGCAAGAAAATAAACGAACGAATGATCAATTTTTCAAGCTCCAAGTTCCTGGATTCTCGTGTCCTCTTCTCGCGCAAATGTAATTTGAGGGAGGAGTTACATTACGGCGAGAAAAATATTTGCTGATTTTGATGATTTTTTTTTAAAGGAAAGATTTCTTTGCCATTTTTTAGATTTCGGGTATGTTTTATTATTAAGTTTGGCTGTTACAATGTATTTTGAAAATTTGTTAATCTTCAAAAATGGCGCAGATGTCGCACGATTTTGTAAACTGCGTTTTCAAAACTGGCGTGACGTATAGCTAAAAGAATAATCGACCGATTCTGATGAAATTTGTTCTGAATCTTTATAATCTTATTGTCTAAAACATGGACCCAAATGTTTTCGAAAATGTACAAAATAATGATTTTTTAATTTAAAAATGTAATCATTTCTTTCGAAAAATTAAATATTTTTTTTCCAAGCGTACGATTTCATCGATTTTCAACATTTCTGACTTTTTCATGGTTCATATTCTGCATACGAGTGTTAATGAATGAAAAATCTTCGTTGGTTTTTTCCAGATCAATGCCGCCGACGCTACGTGTCACACCGTCGGACAACATCTGCGGTAAACCGTTTAGCAGACCGTGCCGTACGTCCGACATTTTTTAAGATTAATAAAAAATGAAAAAATACCATGGAACAGCCAGAGGTAGTAATAAAATATGCCCTAAGTCTCAAAAATGGTGGACGAATGTTTCATTGAAAAAAAAATCATGAAAATCGGCATTCGACGCCGATGAATGTCTTCGATTGCGGATGAAAATTGTTCCTGGATCATTGTTGCTCCGATAAAGTTCTCAGTCAATCTGTGGTGAATTGGCTCGAAGATATCTGTTTTTAAGCAATTCGAGGATCACCAGATGGTCGGTGGAGAAGATGATATTTGGTGAGAAGGCCATGATATTTTAAAAATATTTCAATATGTTATCTACAAATATGGCAATGTTGAGTGAAAATTATTAATATTCGAGGACTAACATCATTGTGCTGGAAACTCATGTGAGTGGAATTTGAAGTGAACTTTTGAAAAATTAATGAACTTTGTTGAAAACTTACAATTCGTTTCTCGAGATTTACACAAAAAGAGGAGCTATTTTTCTAGGATGTCTTGCAATACCGAATGGCAATCTGGCAGCACATTGGAATTTTTTTGCCGACGCCATCGCAGATTGCGTATCAATTTTTGGGATTCAGTTTGGAGCAAAATACCAGAGCGGTTATTATAGTAGATGTAAAATACTAGACCAGTGGCAGGCATTCAAAGAAATATTGATTTTTTTCAAAAGGGTGTACACTTGTATTTTTTGTACAAAAGAAAACACACAAAAATGTGAATTGCAAAAAGATATTTCCATATTCCGCTAAAGTTTTCGATGCTACCCCAGTATATTATATCTAAATTCAAAAAACCTTCGGATTTTGGTCCTAGACACAATCCAGAAAATTGTAAAAATGCCATCGGAAGGAGTTCGTACAGACTACCATTTAGCATTGGAAAAATCTTTAAAAATTTGATCGTACTCTTTTCGTGCATATTTTTCGGAACCCACGATCAATTTTCAATAAGGTTTATTAATTTTTCAAACATCATAATTTTCACATAATTTTCCGTCAAGCACGATGATTGCTTTGATATGCGTTGAATCAGAGATAAATTTAAGATTCAACATTATCAGATTATTAATTCGTGGAAAACGGTTTGGTCATTTAACTCTCTAAATAAACTGTTCCAAATTCAACCCAAGCCAAGCACGTACTCGAAAACGTAAAGTCGTGCTACTTTATCGAAATCCTTCATTATAAAATTTACAACTACCCGAAGACATAACCGATCTTGCTCTTCCAACAATACAGAATATGTAAAAATGTACAATGCTAGCCCGTCCCACAATATGAGATATCCATCGGATCTACCATCGACGAACCTTGACTCACATTTTTCCAATGTCTGCAAGATCGAAAATAAGCTTGCAACTGCATTGGCAATTTTTTATTCATCTTACGAAATGTACGAGTAACGCATTAGCAGACGTTAAAGCGCGAGGCTCTACGTAATTTGAATATGCAATAGTTTCAGATTTAGCATAAGTTACCAGAGCGAGTCGACCTATTTTACACCTCCGACTTAACCGCGTCATATTTTGTGGATGCACCGCCCGATCGGCTCTCGAGCGGCTAATTCGTTGAGTAATGTGACTTATACGCCCGAAACTCCGATCTCGAGACACTATTTCGTATGGGACCATAGTGTGCGATTTTTTTAATGTGAGTTGCACTCTTTCTCGGTGCAGCAATAACGCGTAGATCATGGATTCCCACGAGAACGCACATCCATCGAGTCGTTCGATAATTTGGCAATAAAGTGAAAGCTAGGTTGTTGCAAATCTGAGGTCAGGATCATTTATCTCGATCCTCGTAGCATCGCGCATACGTCCGCGTTACAGAAAACGCTCTCTTCGATTTCATTTTTTTCTCAAAGCGCACAGAACTTGTGATAAATCGTACCGGAACGTATTCTAGCATCTGACTTACTCAGCAAATCGTTTAGCCTTCATATAAGTGGTATGAACGTTCAGTATGTCAAAAATAAGTACTAATTATTTAGTAAGTATATTTAGTATTTGGTAATTCAGTAGTTTAGATTTAGTAGTCGTATGTAGTAATTTAGTAATAGAGTAATTACTAATCAAGTGGTTCTGTATTTAGTAGTTATATTTAGTATTAAGTTATTTAGTAGTTCAGTGTTTAGTACTTATATTGAGTATTTAGTAATTTAGTAGTTTGGGATTTAGTAATTATATTTTGTCTTAAGTAGTTTAGGATTTAGTATTTGGTAATTTAGTACAATAATTACTGTAACTAAATTAAATAGAGATGATTAGTACTGTTAGTCATATACGAATTCTGTGACTACTATGTTCACTTGAATGCACGAATTAATCATTCAGTATATTTACCTAAATGGGAAAAGGAATTAAAATGAGCAAATTCGTCGCCGTCAATCGCGTTCGATTTACCGATTGGAAGTAATTTAGTAGTCTAGTATTTAGTAATTACATTTAGTATTTGGTAATTCAGTAGTTTCTATTTAGTAGTCGCATGTAGTAATTTAGTAATAGAGTAATTAGTAATCAAGTGGTTCTGTATTTAGTAGTTATATTTAGTATTAAGTTATTTAGTAGTTCAGTGTTTAGTACTTATATTGAGTATTCAGTAATTTGCTAGTTTGGCATTTAGTAATTATATTTTGTCTTAAGTAATTTAGGTTTTAGTATTTGGTAATTTAGTAGAATAATGCCTATAACTAAATTAAGTAAAGATTATCAGTACTATTAGTCATATACTAATTATTTGACTACTTTATTCACTTGAATACACCAATTATTCATTAAGGATATTCACCGAAACATACTGATTATCTAATTAGGATATTCGCCTAACTATACTAATTATTTAATTAGTCTATTTATCTAAATGGACTACTTATTTAATTAGTATAATTAGACGCCTGTTTAGGAATTAGAATGAGCAAATTCGTCGCTGTCAATCGCGGTCGAGTTACCGACCGGAATGCCACCAATCATGTTTGTTCGCGGCATAGTCGATTATTCCATATACAGCAGACGATTAATGGTCAATAAACGTCGTCAAATCGACACCCATACGGTGATTTAAAAAAAACCTCTTCACAGTGGTCCTGGTCGCTGCTCGCTGTAAAAAAAATCGGCGAGACAATGATTCTCAAATCGGCACCAACCTTGTTTTCAACCACAGACAAGCACTCTGTCTTTCCCTAAATCGAGATCCGGAGAAATATCGATTTCTGTCTATCGGAGAAATCATCGATATTTATGAGGCAAGAGCGCAAGTACCTTCGCTTTTCGTTCGCGAGTCCTCGAAATTATCGAAGTCGATCCAGCAACGCCAGTGCGTCGAGGAGAAATAACTAATTAATAAACGGAGATGACAAATTCATATGTAACGAACGAGTAGATACGGACATAAGTAGGTAGGTTTCTCCACGCATTTCTCCATCTCTCTCTTTTTTTTTTTTCATGTCTCACGACGTCGGCAAGAGGCACTCCGCGTCCTTTACGTAATAAGCCGACCGCTCGATACTTCTGAACGCCGCTGCGCGCGCGCGAGCGCCTATCTCGCGTCGAAAATTACGTCTCGATCTTACACATTCGGCGTATATCGACCGCTGAGAAGCAGAAAGGCAGAATTCGCGTTACGCGGTGCGGGTGCATAGAATTTTCTACTTTTTTTTTCTTGGGGGATGACTAGTGGAATACGATGGAGAATGTAACAAGGGGAAAGACCCGTACAGTGGAATGTAGGTTAAAAAAATTCCTTTTTTTTCAATTAGGTCGTTACGGCAGTCGCGTCAATGCAAGGCAGACTGATTTGACACAATATTTATCCGGCTGATTCATATATAACTCGAACAAACCCAAACAAATGCATATACAGGGTCGCCCGAAGGGTGACCTCCAAAAGGGCCATCGAGATGCCTCGTATCCAATGCCTATCCGAGTCTCATGTATGTTCTACAATCATTTTTAGTTTTTGAGAAAAAGAAAACATTTTTTTACTTGTCTCTATTGTGCATGTACTTTTCCGCGATTTTTTTACCCGCGTTGTCGATATTAAGTGCACTTTTGAGCGATAAATAGTGGGCCAACTTAACACTAACGCGAAGGCCGTAGATTTTTATCAGAAGTTTGAAAAATAGGGTTGAGAGGATTAGTCACAGTTCGGGTGATTAAAAAAATACACATAGTAGCCTTAATGACTGCCAATTGCTTCAAAACACTTCTAGGAAGAAACTACATATACAAGAAAGAATGAAAATGGGAACCTATGCTACAGGAAAATGCGGAAAAATTTAAGAATGCTTTTCTCTTGAAAACTATAAATGATCGTAGAACGTAGGGCAAAACCGATCAGTGAATGGATAAATGACGACACTGTAGGATTCAGATGTACTGTGAAAGGAACATATTATGAAGACTAATTTTTTAAATGCTGTAACTAACGAGAGATATTATTCTGGTTGTAGAAGAAGAAAATCTTCGACGTAATTGCAACGAATAATATTGGAGGAATTTATAAATACGTAGCGAAATGACAAAATCGTCAGTGAATGAACGAAATTACCAGTAAAATGACACTCGACAACCAGTAAGTGGAGGTATAGTGTAGATGAACGCGGTAAAGGATAACGATTTAATATTTATTTTTATTAAATGCTAGATTTGGAGATAACTGGACACAAAATTGGAATATTCCACAGTGTGACACAAAAATTGGAATATTCTTATAAATATGAGTATTATATTTGTTATTACAATTTTGGCGAAAATACACAAGCCTTTTTTGCATCTTGACGTGACATTCTCAAAAAACTCCTAAGGTTGTTTCGACAGATAAATGGAAAATTGTATTTTGTCACGATTACAAAAACGATCAACATGATTTTATCACAACATTTCATGAAATGTACATTGTCTTCTCTTAGGGGTAATTAATTTAGAAATTTTCAGCAGATCTGCAAAATTGTCTACTCTGCTTTGAGAATTATCAGAACAGAGCCCGTATGTCCATTGATTGGAAAGAGGTTAGAATACAGCGTCAGTCAATAAACATGTCTAATTCAGACCTACCATTACGAATTTATTTTAAAAATTTGCAAAAAATCAAAGATTGATTCTATCTTACGTAACAAAAGTAATACGTATCCTCAAAACTCATCAAAACATTTTGTCTTTGCCTTTAGAACTCCTACTGTGCACAGCCGTATCGTAACCAAGTTGCGCGGCTTACAAGTACCACAAACTAGAAAAATTCCGTGTGGCGTCAAAATTCAATATTAAACTGAGACATTGGTTTTAACGACACCTGAGATTCTTTTCGTTAATTATAGTGACCAGTTTTTTTTTATCGAAAATTCATATTCTTTACTTATTTTAAATATAAATCAGCTTTTTCCCATTCACTAATCGGTTTGCCCTACATGGGGGTGCTTCGGATAGGTATTGATACGAGGTATCTCGATTTTCAGTTCGGACGTCATTTTTCAAACCACCCTGTATATAGGGTGTCCTGTCATGAATGGACAATCCATCAACTGTCGATAGGTCAAATCACGTCCCACTATATGCTGGTATTCCAGTTTCGTAAAAGGCCCACGGCTTTCGAGATTTTGGGCTTTATGTTATTAAAAAACAAAAACAATCTGCTTTTGGTTTTTCGCATGCCATTTATACAAATTGACATAAATCGACAATAACTAAGCAACTTCTTAAAGTAATTGGCACGATATGCGTAGTACATTTTTTTTTACACCGCAGACTAGCAAAGTCGGATGTTCGAATTGGTTTGTACGAAAATTCTGCATAAGATTTTTCTCATAAAGTTTCCTTAAGATTTAAGGTTCAAAAGAAGACTTTTCTAGATAAAATAAATAACCAAGAGTATTTAAAAAAAGCCGGGTCAAAAAAGTTATCATTTGTAGAAATAGCATGCGAAAAACCAAAAGCAGCTGGTTTTTATCTCGAAAACCGTGTGACTTTTACTAAACTGAAATTCCAGAATATAGTAGGACATGATCTGCCTTATCGACAGTTGCAGGCATTTGTTTGGGATTGTTTTCAACCATATAGTTGAAAAATATAGTTGTTTTCAACTCTATAGCTGAAAACAACTATAAGTTGAAACAACAACAAGTTGAACAAATATAGTTGTTTTCAACTATATAGTTGAAAAATATAGTTGTTTTCAACTATATAGTTGAAAAAATATAGTTGTTTTCAACTATATAGTTGAAAACAAAAAGCCCAAACAAATTCGTGCAACTGTCGATAGGGCAGATCATCTCCTACTATGTGCTGGAATTTCACTTTAGTACAAGTCCCACGGTTTTCGAGATAAAAATCATCTGCTTTCGGTTTTTCGCATGCCATTTCTGCAAATGATAACTTTTTTTGACCCGGTTTAAAAGAAAGTACTCTTCGTAATTTGTTTTATAAAAAAAAACTATATAGTTTTCTAAACAAAACCATATAGTTGAAAACACAAAGCCCAAACCAATTTCTGCAACTGTCGATAGGGCAGATCACGTCAGTATATACATAACAAAAAAATTCCGACGGAAAAGAAGAGATTTTTTTTCACCTTTAGGTAATTCGAATTTCTCGTTGGAACAATATGCGACCTTTCATGAATGATGAATCGAGATTGATTGGCTATAACCTTGGTTCGATAGATTTATACATATAGATATTTGCGAGTGCATGGGTTTCTGCATAAGAGTCCATACATCATAGAGTGTATGTAAGACCGCGCGCAGTTACGTTGGAAAAGGAACAGGGCACGAAATCGAGTCGGAGAATCGTGACGAGTAGCCGCATGTCCCAAGGGGGAGTGGTGGACGAACGGTGGTGGGTCGTGTGTATATAGATCTCTCATGTGTTGGTCACATAAACAGGAATCGGTGGTACGAACAAAGAACGGCGGGGGTACGCGGCGCCTGGGCCCGCATCGAGAAGGCGAAAGTGTGCCGTGTATATAAGGCCCCGAACGACCGGCAATCAGCATCCAGTTCACTTCTGGACGTACCCGGAACATCGCGAAAGCAAAAATGAGGAGCTTGGTACGTTCAGCGAATACATAACACAAGTCGCAAGAGACCGCTCTTCCGCAACGTTAAGATCGTCCAGATTTATCGCGAAAATTCGGGCCCCATGAGTCTCAAAACTGTTCAATCGTCGATTCCGCAAGGGCTCTTACATTCGCGAATTCACTGCCGCAAAAGCTCCGTGTGCTTCGCTCTTCCTTGGACTACCGTAATTTCCGGTTCTCTCCTGGCGCGCTCGAGACCGATTTGCTTCGAGTTCGTCGCGAAAACGATGGAAAAAAGTGTTCCCTTTATTCGTACGATCGGGTATTTGTCGGTAGTTCGCGAACTTTCAACCCCCCGCAGGATCAAGTCTCGGTCAAGTCCCCCCTCGCGGCCCCGATTTTCGCGCATATCCGTTTATCGTCCCACAGCGAGAAGACACTCCCGAACTCATGACATTTTGTTCTTCGGTGCTTTCAGTTTTACCTGGCGCTGGTGGCGCTCCTGGCCGGAGCGGTGTTCGCCAGCGAGGAGAAGAAGGCCAACGAGGAGAGCAAGACCGCCGACGCTCCCAAGAAACAGGACAAACGTGGAATCCTGGGACTGGGTTACGGTTACGGATACGACGTGGGTGGCTACGACGTGGGTGGTGGGGCCGCCCACGGGCTTCACTCGTCCGGTGGTGGTTACGATTTCGGCGGTGGCTACTCGGACGGTGGCTACGGGGGTGGTTACGAGGGCGAGCATCACGTGAAGACGGTGACGGTTGTGAAGAACGTAGCCGTGCCTTATCCGGTTGAGAAGCACATCCCTTACCCGGTCGAGAAGCACGTGCCGTATCCGGTGAAAGTGCCCGTACCGCAGCCGTATCCGGTCGAGAAGCACGTGCCGTATCCCGTCAAGGTTTACGTCAAAGTGCCCGTCCACGTGCCGCAACCGTACCCAGTGGAGAAGAAGGTGCCGTATCCAGTACACGTACCCGTTGATCGGCCCTATCCCGTCAAGGTCCTCGTGCCCCAGCCTTACCCAGTCGAGAAGCAAGTACCCTACCCGGTCAAGGTTCACGTGCCACAGCCCTACCCGGTTGAGAAACACATTCCCTATCCGGTGAAGGTCGCCGTTCACGTACCACAACCTTATCCAGTGGAGAAACTCGTGCCTTACCCCGTCAAGGTCAACGTTGACAGGCCGTATCCCGTTGCCGTGCCCAAACCCTACCCGGTACACATCGAAAAGCCCGTTCCCTATCCGGTCGACAGGCCCGTACCCTACGCCGTCAAGGTACCCGTTGACAGGCCCTATCCCGTCCACGTTGAGAAACACATACCCGTCCACGTTAAGGTCCCCGTTCCTCAGCCCTACCCAGTTGAGAAACACATACCTTATCCCGTCGAGAAACACGTGCCGTATCCGGTCAAGGTGCCCGTCGACAGGCCCTACCCCGTACACATTGAAAGACCCGTGCCCGTACCCGTCGAGAAGCCCGTGCCGTATCCCGTCAAGGTACCGGTTCCCGTCCATTACGATCATCATCAGCAGCACGGAGGCTACGAGCAATACGGCGCCCCGTCGTACGGCCACGAGACCCACGAGACCTCGGGCTACGATTATCATCACTAAAGCAAATGTCGCCAGTGCTCCCCCAAGCTTGTCGGGAGACGATAAGGTAAAACGCTCCTCGAGCCACACGATGACGACCTCGACCGACCGATCTCATCAAAAGCT
The DNA here is from genome assembly GCA_944452715.1 of Ophion slaviceki. Lineage (NCBI taxonomy): Eukaryota > Metazoa > Arthropoda > Insecta > Hymenoptera > Ichneumonidae > Ophion > Ophion slaviceki. Next base: position 13,882,188 of record OX101786.1, on the reverse strand, counting down.
TCAACATCGATTCTCTGCCGATCAAGGGAGCACACGGACGACGAAGCGTGACGTTCGGGTACGCGATAACAACGGGTAAAAACAAAAAAGAAAAATTCAACGCGCAATCACTTCGATGACCTGCGAGTATTTTATACGTACTTCTTTATATATATATATATATCTATATATATACATAAATGCGTGTTTAACTTAATAATTATATGGCTATAGTTGCGAGCTGATAGAACGATATTAAGCGGGATGGCAGTTGGTACTGAAGAATTTTGGGCACGCGTATAGAACGCCCTGGACCATTCCTTTTTTTTTCACTGGGCTTACTCACCCGAAGAGTACTCGATACTAACTTTTCCCGAAATTACCAATCAGTCTTATCAAATGTACAGATATACATATTACGTCATGTCCATAATCTCGAAACTCATCACTGCCGATTTCCGTTCTATTTCGCAGTTGTTGTTTTTTTGCCAATTCAGTATGGCGCTTAACACTTATGAAAAGGGGTTGGAAAAAAACGGCTTTTTCACTCGACAAAGCGCACCGGCCAGGTCTCACCGGACTCTCAGCTCGAATGTTAAGATATTATTATTTTTATACGAGGACAATAGGTACGCAATGGTAGACGCTCTTTTGTACCGTTAGACGCGAAGAAAACTTGTATTTTTGTACGATACAGGAAGAAGAAAAAGAAAGATTTTGCAAAGAACTCAAAGTTGTTGTTATTCCCGATATCCCTTTATATGATCATGATGATCATGTTCCTTTTGAACTACGGTGATCATTCCTCGCTGCCGATTGTCCGAGTACCCTCGGCACTCGGACTTGCCGATCGCGAAGTTTTTCGGCAAGTAGGGCAGAGTGGATTTCGTAAAAAAAAAAACCACCGAAAAAAGGACATCAACGTCAATCGCGTACAAGCGGTCTTCCATACAGACTGCCAATTCGATTTCGACGAGTCAATATTATCGGCACGAAAAGAGAGAAATTAATCGCAACGAGTTTTCAACGCGTTCGCGGATTCCCGTTGCTTATGGGTGTCGCTCGAGTTCGGGCGGAGTAGCGGTAAATTATGCAACGGTCAATAGGATGGTGGTGAAGGCGACGTACGGGCGGAAGCCTGAAAGTAAGAGTCGCGGGCGGCCCTCCTCGCACTCTTCTCCGTCGGCATCGCCTGCCGGCAGGAATCGCCTCCCTGGTGTGTAAAAACGAAAGGGAACGGACGTGCGAGTTCCGCTACTCGCAGACCTCCAGCACTCTCGCTCTCCACCAACTCCAAGGCGTATCCTACCGATCTACACACCCGTACGATCCGTACGAACGGACGCGTGGCCTCGTGTCACAACCAGATCGACAAATCTTCACGACTAAGCGCAACTTCGCTCGTCCTTATATCGTCGATGAATACTTTCCGCGACCGATCCTGCGGATTGAGGGAGGTTTCTACTTTGATGGGCGGACAAATATTTGATTTTGCCGTATCGGGATGGGTATTGGAAGAGGAAGTACCCTATGATCCTTGCATGGCAGGTTAGGTGTAAGTATGAAACTTTTCATTTTATTCACACATGAACTTCAGTTTAACTTTAAGGGCTGATTCTAGAATTGTAGAATTTTCAAAAAGTCGATTTTTTTTATTGAGTTAAGGGGTATCACTACTGTAGAATTAAAAAAAATGATTCTTTTATAGGCTTAAGGGGTAACACCACTGTAGAATTTTAAAAAAATTCCAAAAAGTTCATTTTTTTAAATTGGCTTAAGAGATTCCCTAAACCATCTAGAATAAGGGGGGAAAAGTTTGGTACCCTTAAAAAGTTCGCTCGCAGGCCCGTGTGGGTCTGCGGAGGCAGTGGCTGCCCCGTGTGCGAGGCGGTGACCGTTTTTCTCGGAACACAATTTTTTCAACAGGGCACGCAGCATAACTCCAACAATTTTTATTCTATTCACTCCAAATTTTGAGCGCATCTTCAAAATAACATTCCGAAGAGCAATACGTACGGGATTTTCCATGAGTTAATTATAACATTATTTATTAACAAATGATTGTCCTTTTTTTCTGTCGAAAATTTAATTTGTGCTATAAATGCTTGCCAATTACACAAAAATTAATATTTTTCAAATACCCTGCGTATTTCTGTAGCAATACTCATGTAAATTAATAGAATTTTTTATATTTTTTTCCACATTCAAATTTGCGCCAGTTTTACTGCGTGCCGCAGAGCGTCTGAAATTCAACATGCTTCACGAGAACAGCGCCAGCGTCACCATTTTAGTTAATTTTTCAATTTGATTTGTTTTGGTTTACTCTAAGATATAACTAATAACATCCTTGAATATTATTATCCTCTTACTTGTCCTTCCACCCAAAAAAATCGTGAAAAATTCCCTAATTTCAGACGTTTGCAGTGGCGTTATCCCTGAAACGTGTTTTTCTCGAAACCACGTTTTCCGAGTTTGCGGCAGTGCTCTTACAAGGCCTAGATGATCATTCGTTGTGAAATTTGACTGGCACGTGTACAACAAACGTCTTCATTAGTTGAACTAAAATTATCCAAAAACATTCAAACGTTTTTCTTTTATAAACAAAAAACAGCACAAAATTTTAGTAAAAAACTAAACTCCCCATTCGATCACTCTGTTTTTTTATTTTTTTTTTTCAATTTTTCTTCTCGATTCTAATTCGACTTATACACTATATAGTAGGAAGTAAAAATATGTTTGATTTTTTTTACATCGTTTACAAATTTGAAAAAAATATTATCATATTCAGTAAAGACCGCTTAGTAAACAAATCGATTCTTAACGTTCGATATTTAATATTTTTTTAATAAAAAATTGGTGAAAAACCGAATATTTTTCGGCCCAACAAAGTAGAAACCAAGTAGAAACAAAAGCTCGAATGCGGGTGACGTTTTACCGATTTCCGATTTCGTAGCTCCGCAGTCCTTCCGTTGGGACGTTGAGCCAACTGTGTGGTCAAAAAAGTTGGGACGAGCCCCAGGGGAGGCGACCTGAAGGGTTCAGCAACACGATAGGAAATGAGAGGCATCGAAAGTTGGAAATCGTATCATGGGTGTCATCGGATTCAGAAGTACCATTTTTTATCCGGATCGAACTGGTCAGTTCTTTTTTTCAGCGGCTTTCGAGTATTCCTTTTGCGGAATGAGGAAGAATTTTTTTGCAAAAGTGCATTTTATACGGAACTTTGCGAAAAGGGTTGCATGTTTGCGAATGTTATAAATGTTAAACGAATAATGTTTTTGTATTTTACTATTGTTATTCTTCTTAAGGGGTTGTGCCCAGTTGCGGAAGTCGAAAAATCAGCTTTCTCAAAACCACAACTTTGACAGTATATCGTCTTATAAATATTCCCTGAGAATTTCAAGATGATCGGATCAAAATTGACTGATGTATAGGCTGTTATGTTGACGCCCGTTGGGACGCTCGGAGCGTCGCTCGAAATTTTAAACGCTTGTTCTCGAAAGTATGGTAAAACGACAAACGGGTTAAATTGACATTGAGGGTAACTTTGGCTGCTTTTGGGGCTACTTTAACAGAGCGCCAAAATACGGTTTAAATGTGTGCACATTTAAATGTGTTTAAATTTATTGTTCAAGTTTATTATAATATAGCTGAAGTTAATTGTAATGTTGCTCAAGTTGATTTTGATCTCAATGATAATTATAAGTCTGTTGTAGTGCCTATAATAGTACCCTAGGTCCCTGAGATTTTGATGCAAAATGTTTTCTCAGGAAATGTGACAATTTGATTGTAAAAAATCGTTGTTTTTTAAATTTAATTCCATGTATAATGCATAAAATATTATTTTTTTCATCAAAACGTTGTAGTGCCTATAGTAGTTGTAGTACCCTAGGTCCCTGAGATTTTGACGCAAAATGTTTTCTCAGGAAATGTGACAATTTGATTGTAAAAAATCGTTGTTTTTTAAAGTTAATTCCATGTATAATGCATAAAATATTATTTTTTTTCATCAAAATGATGTCAAAGTCACCCGTAATCTTTGACATAAGTTGCATTTAAGGCCATGTGCCACACGCCAGAAAATTTCGACGCGGCCTCTCATTACGTCGGTAGCGCAGATCTCGTAGTTTTTAGCTACGAGTCGCTACCGACGGACAGCGCAGCGATCGCGAATTCGGTCTCGATGCTTCGCACTGAGACGAAGAGTCGAAGCCAAATAGACGGCGATCGCTGAGCGCGCGCGTGTGTGTGTGTGTGTGTTTGCTACGCCGCGGCGACCGCGTGGAGAAAGAACGAATACATTCTCGCACGCCGTTCGGTCGTACGCAAGCACCTTACGTCTATGTGTGTATCACACAATTCATACAACTATGCGTAGCGACTATGGTACGCTTGTATTGGAAGCATGCGCTCGCTCGGCAGGAGAGCGGGGTGAAACTTTGTTGCATTTTACTTTGTATATGCAGCCATCGAATCGATTTTTTTTCGACGATGGCCACAACCAAAAGACTCAGGCATTTTCCCATACTTATTTATATCATTTAAACAAATAAGCTCGAGCACAATTTGTAACATCGATGCCGCTTATCGTTAACGATATCGATCTCTGCCAAAATTTCGAGCGACCGAAATTGATCGAAACTCACTCTACAAAAGAGTGGTAAAATTTTACAATGCTCATTATTTAAACAAATGCATTCAGCATTTTTATCTCTGCCAGGATTCATATTTGGCAGCATTTTTGCTGGTCAGCTTCTTGAACAATCAAGATCGCTAGCCTCGCTCTATGGAAGAGCGGTGAAATTTTGCGATCGCGCATTGTTTAAACAAATGCCCTCGAATCGATTTTTTTGTCGACGGCGATCATCGGTGGAAATGTCTTTATGGTTGAACTTTCTAGCAAACGGGGTTTGCTAGAGACTCGTATGGTGGAAGGGTGCTCATTTTCCCATTCTTTTTTAATTAATTTAAACAAATAAGCTCAAAGACTATTTGGCATCTCGATGTCGCTCATCATCGACAAATTCTATCTCTGCTAATATCTCGAGTCACGACCGAGATCGCTCGAGACTCACTCTACAAAAGAGTTGTAAAATTTTACAATGCTCTTTGTTTAAACAATTACGATCGGCATTTTTTTCTCTGCCATGGCTTATCTTCGGCAGGTTGTCTGCGGCCGACCAAATTCGCGAGCGAACGAGATCGACCGGGTCTCACTCTGCGAAAGAGTGGTAACATTTTATTATTACTAAATTATTTCTAATTATGCTAAAAAAAAATCGTTTAGCATTTTTTCTCTCTGCCGGAATTCATCTTCGGCAGGTTTCTCCAAAGATCGAATTTTATAGCAATGACGATCGGAGAAGTCTCGCTCTACAGAAGAGCGGTAAAATTTTACAATCGCAAATTGTTTAGAGGTCATCGGTGTAAAATTTTCGAAAAATCGTTTTGTTGGAAGCACTTTTCAAAAATCCTTGGAAACTTAAAAAATGTTACAATGCTCTTTGTTTGAACAATTGCGATCGGCATTTTTTTCTCTGCCATGGCTTATCTTCGGCAGGTTGTCTGCGGCCGACCAAATTCGCGAGCGAACGAGATCGACCGCGTCTCACTCTGCGAAAGAGTGGTAACATTTTATTATTACTAAATTATTTCTAATTATGCTAAAAAAAATCGTTTAGCATTTTTTCTCTCTGCCGGAATTCACTTCGGCAGGTTTCTCCAAAGATCGAATTTTATAGCAATGACGATCGGAGAAGTCTCGCTCTACAGAAGAGCGGTAAAATTTTACAATCGCAAATTGTTTAGAGGTCATCGGTGTAAAATTTTCGAAAAATCGTTTTGTTGGAAGCACTTTTCAAAAATCCTTGGAAACTTAAAAACATTTACAATGCTCTTTGTTTAAACAATTGCGTTCGCCATTTTTTTCTCTGCCATGGCTTATCTTCGGCAGGTTGGCCTCGGCCGACCAAATTCGCGAGCGAACGAGATCGACCGAGTCTCACTTTTCGAAAGAGTGGTGAAATATTATAATTATTGTTAAAATAAATACGTTTAGAATTTTTTTCTCTCTGCCGGGATTTATCTTCGGCAGGTTCCTCCAAGGATCGAATTTTCTAGCAATGACGATCGCAGGAGTCTCGCCCCACAGAAGAGCGGTGAAATTTTACGATCGCGATATGTTTAAAGGAGGACACCGGTGGAAAATTTTCGAAAAATCTTTTTTTTTGGAAACACTGAAAAAATCCTTATAACCTCCAAAAATATGATGAATATTCGTTTATAGCCGAAAAAAAAGTTTTAAAGTGGTTTTCGAGCTATTTTTATACGAGTGTCTCCGGCGCTGAAAAGCGTCTTCGGCGATGCCATTCCGGTAGTCGCAATTCTCAACTCTTGTAAGCCTATTATCTATGGGGATAAACTCACCGACTAAAAATAGTTTTATTTTCGATCAAAAGGTGGCATTAGATTACGGAAACAAAACTTCTTCAGGTATATCGCCTAACCGTTAACTTCACACGCGTTTTTCTCCAAACCACGTTTTGGAAATCGGGACGCAGCAGAACTTGAACAATTTTCGTCCCCTCGACCAATCCAATTTCTTCAATTTTTCAAAGTGTTTTTTTAAGCGCTGTATCAATGTGAGAAATGGTCGCATCGAGATGAGAAAAAGCATTATGAACCTTCAAGATTCTAGTTTCGAGATCTGTCGTCAAAACAAATTTGTGAGCTACTGTAATCGCGCAATAATAAAAAATAGCGAGAGAAAATTTATTTCCAAATTTTTTGGGTTATTATTCAAGGGTCCACGCGCTCGAGAATGTTATTTCAGTTAAATACATATATAGGTCAGTTAGCTTGTTCATTCAGCTTCTATTTGGTTTTTTTTTGTCTCTCCACGACAATTTCTTGCTGAGATATCCGACTTTGAATGTAAAAAGATCCTTTTGTCTTCGATCACCGTTATCTCAGCAACCAATGATTGCACGGGCAGCTTTGAAAACTTAAATAAATTTCCAACACGACCCTTCCGTTGTTTTTCAGAAAAAAAAACATTTTTTCACCATTAATATTAATTTGAAAAAGGACCAAAAAATGGCTTTTTAATGGCTTTTCAGTAACTGTACTACTACTTTATATATTATAGTAAATGTACAATCCTTTAAGTATTGATGGAAAGACTGATGTTGCCCGGTTGTTTTTCTGCTTAATGTACCCCCAATAGCCCTGTAAATTTTCAATTTGATCCATCGAACCATTTTTTCGGTTCGATTCATCAAAGTTTTACAAAACCAATTTTCTTCAACTTTTTTCACAACTTTGACCTAGTTGCTTGTTAAAGTCTAGAAAAAAAATTCGACAAATTTCAATTTTTTTTCTTCAAATTTGTCAAACATTTCAGGAAACAATACTGACTCATTTTTACACGATTCGACCTTTGCGCACCATAATTTCACTCATCTTTAATTGCATTAATTGAAAGTTGAAACCCCCAAGCTGTATTCACTAGTCGATCTGAGAACTTGTATGATATTAATTCTCGATATTTTCTGCGAAGGTTATTAGGGTTACAAAAAAATTTTTCTTCCAAAACTGATCTTTTTTTCAAGAAAAAACCAATTAACATTTTTTTAACTAATATTTTTTGGTAATTGTTTTGTACGTTTAGATAAATAAATTAACCTAAAGTTTTTGTAAACTGTAACGTTTTTCAATTTTTGTTCATGCCTAGTTTGAAAAAAAAACTGTTTTCTGGAACCCTAATAACCTTCGTAGAAAATATCAAGAGTTAATCGCATAAATGTTCTCAGATCGACTATTGAATACGGTTTGGGGTTATCAACTTTTAATGAATGAAATTAAACATGAGTGAAAATATAGTGCGCAAAGGCCGAATCGGGTAAAAAATGAGTCAGTATTGTTTCCTGAAATGTTTTACAAAGTTAAAAGAAATATTTTTAAAAAATTGAAATTTTATGAATTTCTTTTTCTTAAATTTAACAAGAGACTAGTGCAAATTTGTGAAAACGTCGAAGAAAATTGGTCTTTCCATTTTGATGATGATTACACGATGTTTAGAAACAATACACTTGTGCCTTTCATTGTTCTGTAAAACATTGATCAATCAGTCCGGAAAAACAGTTCGATGAATCAATTTGAAAATTAACAGGGCTATTGGGGCTACATTACGCTCGAAAAAAAACGCGGCAACATTAGTGTTTCCATCAATATTTGTAAAGTAGTAGTAGATTTACTGACAAACTATAAAAAGTCACTTTTTGTCCTTTTTTCAAATTAATGTTGAGAGTGAAAAAATGTTTTTCTGAAAGATCAACGAAAGGGGCTGGTAGGAAATTTATTCAAGTTTTCAAAGCTGCCCTTTAATTCCCGTTGCAATCATTGGTTGCTGAGATATTGATTATCAAAGACAAAAGGATCTTGTTTCATTTAAAGTCGGATATCTCAGCAAAAAATTGACGTAGAGACACAAAAAACCAAATTAAAGCTGAATCAACAAGCCAACTGACCTATACATTGAGTTACGTGGAAAAAAAATTAACTAGCCCGTGAGCCCTTGAAAAAAAATAATAATAAATTTGGCAATTATTTTCCTCCGCTATTCTTATGATAGCGCGAAAACCGCAGCTCGCAAAAAAGTTGCCAAAAAATCGTGAAACTAAAAACTTGAAGCTTCGAAGGCTTTTTTTTTATCTCGATGCGACCATTTTTCACATAGATACAGCGCTTCAAAAAACACTCCAAAAAAAGAAGAAATTTTCTGTACCTTTAATTTTTTGGAGTAGTATATCAAAATTATGGTCGAAAACACGAACTTTTTTGCCTCGTTACGATTTAAAAAAAATTATTTTGAAATTTTTCCCCGTATTTGACTTCTAAAACTAACATAATTAACGAAAATATTTCGCTCTTAGTTCCAGGATTAAATTAACGATAGTTGTACTGCGTTCCGCAGAGAGAGTATGAGGTTGAAGTTTGTGTCGTTGGAACGCAACGAAAATTAATATTCGTGAATTCCTTTAATTTATTTTGGCAAACTTTGCTCACAAAAATCTTCTAACCATTTTTTAAGATGTTTATTTAGCGATCTACAATATAAATCTTAAAAAAAAGTTTTTCCATAACAATAAAAATATAAAAAATAAAATGTAAGCAAGAGCTTTCGTTGCGTTCCAACGATGCAAACTTCAACAGTATGGAGAGGGTTGACTGAAAACCAGTAGTGCTATAGCAACTCGTGCACCGCGATTTTCTATTCTTTTGACAAATAAACTCTTTTTACATACTTCAATATATACCTGGTAAAGCCTAAAAGTTCTTTTGACCATGTATTTTATTGGTTTCTTTAAAAAAAATCTTCAAAAAACGGTCGAAAATGGGCAGTGACGGTGGTGTTCTCCTTCCTTGACACACTGCGTCATTTTGACCTGAACGAATTTGAAATAAAATGCTGACTTACCCAAAATTGCAAGTTTTCAATAATTTTTTACAACAATTCAACTTCAGGCTTTCCGAGTTGCTAAAGACTTGCCCTGTGGAAAGGTGGTGACATCTTACCGTCCGTTTTAATAAATTTAAACAAATACCTCGACCACGATTCATATACACTTTGTCCACCGCTCGCCTCACGAAGGTATGGGTACGGTGCTGATGTCATCAGACGACGGAGATTCAGCCCGGACAGTGGCTTATTCTCCTCGAAACGTTTCATCGAAAATATTTTGTCCATAGTCCACCAGGGAATGGAGAAGAAACTCTGCGTTACGCTGGTTTTTCTCAAAACACAATTTTTCAAAATGGCACGCAGCGTAACTTAAAAAATTTTCATTATTTTGACTCCCAATTTTGAGTACATGTTTAAAATAACATTCCAAAGAGAAATACGTACGGGATTTTCTATGAGTTAGTTATAACATTAGTTATTACCAAATTATTGTCCTTTTTTTTCTGTCGAAAATTAAGTTTTTGGTTTAATGCTCCCCAATTACACAAAAATTAATATTTTCACCATCCTCTACGTATTTCTCTAGCTATACTCGTGTAAATTAATAGAAATTTATTTATTTTATTCTAACAAGGGGACAGTACGGCAGTCGGATTTTTGTGATTTTTCGTACTCATGGTACGTGAAGTTCAGAGCTCTAATATCCCAAAGCAGTTCGACGCCATATTCAGAAATTTTCGAGTAAATTGACTTTGAAGTTTTCGAGCGCACTCTTATCCCACAAAGATGCAACAATATTCGAACCGGGCTCGTGGTGTACCTGGTAGCGCTCGAGTCTAGTAATCGCGGGGTCGCTGGTTCGAGGCTCACTTCGAAATTTTTTTTTTTTTTATTTTTTTTTTAATTCGCATACCTCCGTCATTTAAATATCCCGATAAATTTTTGTTGTATATAATCACATATTATTATATATAATTAATATAATATATCTATATATGTTTACATATGGACAAAATCCATATATAGTTATTTATGTACAAAATTCATTATAGTTATACATAATTATATATTTTCTCATATATGATCATATACTATTTATATATAACAATAGGTGATTATTTATAAAAAAATAAATAAATAATCCCGGGATAAAAATCATAAAATCTATGCTAATTCACATATATGTAATTATAATTGTCAATGATAAATGCAAGTCTTATTTTTGATTATCTCTTGCTTGAAATTGCGAATAGGCGACGTAAAAATATCCAGTAATAATATTTACATAAACTCCCTTGTAGATTAATAGGAATATAAATAGAAGAATAAATGTTGAAATATGTGAATATAACTCATGTTGAAATGTTGAATGTTGAAATGTTGAAATATGTGAATATAACTCACATATTTCAACATTTATTCTTCTATTTATATTCCTATTAATCTACAAGGGAGTTTATGTAAATATTATTACTGGATATTTTTACGCCGCCTATTCGCAATTTCAAGCAAGAGATAATCAAAAATAAGACTTGCATTTATCATTGACAATTATAATTACATATATGTGAATTAGCATAGATTTTATGATTTTTATCCCGGGATTATTTATTTATTTTTTTATAAATAATCACCTATTGTTATATATAAATAATATATGATCATATATGAGAAAATATATAATTATGTATAACTATAATGAATTTTGTACATAAATAACTATATATGGATTTTGTCCATATATAAACATATATAGATATATTATATTAATTATATATAATAATATGTGATTATATACAACAAAAATTTATCGGGATATTTAAATGACGGAGGTATGCGAATTAAAAAAAAATGAAAAAAAAATCGAAGTGAGACTCGAACCAGCGACCCCGCGATTACTAGACTCGAGCGCTACCGGGTACGCCACGAGCCCGGTTCGAATATCGTTGCATCTTTGTGGGATAAGAGTGCGCTCGAAATCTTCAAAGTCAATTTTCTCGAAAATTTCTGAATATGGCGTCGAACTGCTTTGGGATATTAATATTCGAGCTCTGAACTTCACGTACCATGAGTACGAAAAATTACAAAAATCCGACTGCCGTACTGTCCCCTTGTAAAATCGAATTTGAGTCAGCTATACTGCGTGCCGCAGAGCGTCTCAAATGCAACATGCCTCTCCAGAATAGCTCCAGCCTCACCTTTTGGCATAATTTTTTAATATACATTTCATTTTGATCACTCGAAGATATGAATAATAACATCCTTGAATATTAATAGTCTCTTATTTGTCCTACAAAAAAAATGGCAAAATATCACTCAAGTTTTGACGTTTACAGTGGTGTAAGCCCTTATGATAAAAAGAGCGTGCACTCTTGATTTCTATCGATTTTGTTCAAATTTTAACCAGACATTGTTCATATCATCATGCAAGTTTGAGTGAAAATTCAGAACAGTTGACTATTTAGATTGGGAGATAATGGATTTTTCAATAGCAACTTTTAACACTGCAGGGTCTGCATTGGCCGAAAATCAGGTCACATAATTCGGCGTACCATTCTTTTGGGTTATTCATTTTGAGGAAAAATTATGATTAAATAGCAAACTAGTTAGGGAACGAGTGAAAAAAGTTTGGATTGTCTTTACTATTCAGTTTTGCTAAAGACGTTCAGTAACATCAGAATAACTCTCGGTAAAAAATATTTGTCCCCTATAATAAGAAGACATTATGCAACACCGTAGAACAGTATTGGTCAATATGTCGAGAAAAAAGATAATTATCGTGTTCCTAAAGTTAGAAACTTTTAACGTAAAAAGAAATATTTGCGTTATAAACATTAATATTTCATATTGCTTATGTTATTGCCTTGTGTCTTTTTATAGAGGACAAATATTTGTTACGGAAAATTACTCTGTCTAAATTTCAATGCAGACCCTGCAGTGTTAAAAGTTGCAATTTTAAAACCCATTATCTCTGAATCTAAATAGTCGAATGTTCTGAAATTTCACTGAAACATGCATAATCATACGAACAATGTCTGGTTAAAATTTGAACAAAATCTATAAAAATCAAGAGCGCATGCTTGTTCTACCTCAACATGTTCAACCGTTGACCATTCAATTCTGTTGAAGAAGATGCAAGGCTCTAGCGTTCTCGCCCTTCGTTTTGAAACGTACATACGTAAGTGAAAGGCCTTGCACAGATTGGTGGTGCGATCCATGGCAAAATATTGTTCCTTGCGGTCAGCCTTGCTGGTACTCTCGGAGAGATTGGAGACAGCGGTGATATCCTGGCGACACCGGGACTGTATATTGTGACTCGGCAGTACGTACTTGCTGCCGTGGATAAATCGAATGGTCCATCTAGATGGTAAATTCGACGCTAGATTAGTTCTGGTTCCTACATGATAGCCCAGGTACCGTACCTACCACGTGTGTGCGTACAGTATCGGTACCAGTATTAGTATGGTGCTCAGGGTGAAGCTATCGAGCAATCGTCACAGGTCCACAAATCATCCGTGTTTGAGACGTGATAGTTTAGCGTTCTTAAGCAAAGGGAGTTGAATTTCGTGCCTCATTTTGGTCGCACACTGCTCAGGAAATGAAAAATATGCGATCTGCGATTTTTCACAAATAAATACCGAGGTATTTCTGCGAAGAGCAAATGAACTTGGGTTTCTTGCATCGAAGCCGTTGGCTATTTGACACATCGGCGAGCGGGAAAGCAATGCGAGGGAAGATCGTGGCAAATTACAAAGTACGTAAATTGAGTTTATGAGGTTATAGCACGTACGTACCTTGACTTCTGGTGTTTTCCTCGATCAATGTTCCTCGATCTTCTTCGTGAATCGGCCGCGGCGGTTTTCTCGTTGATTATTTCGTTGTCGGGATTTCTTGTCGGTGGTGTGCCGGCGTCCTGAGGCGTTGTTCACAGCAAAAAAAAACTCACCAAAGCACGACGAAAATAAACTGCACTCTAACACTATTTCCACTATTCACATTCTACATCACACTCTATTACACACATCGTATGAAATATAATTCGAACGAATGTGCGAGGTTATAGCTCCGGCTTTCGACCTGTCAAAAAATAAATTGTTCCGGTAGGAGGCGAGCGCGGTCGGTCAAAACAGTCGAAGTGAGCTGCGCGCCGCCAGTGAGAAAACGGATGAACTGAACGCTCGCTCCGATACCTGATATTTTGAGCTTTGTTGGTACATATTTGCTACATTTATGTAAAAATTTCAAAATGCTTTTTCTCCGCCATTTGTTCATTAAAACAGGTGAAACAAAGCTCAAAATGTGTGCTTTTTCACTGTCGAGAGCATGATTCGCGCTAAATTGACGACAATGCGATGCAATGGTCAATAATTCACAGTTTTTCGCATGGTAACCACAAACTGCAAAATTTTTTTCGAAATTTTGGAAAATTTCGCGAATCATGCTCTTGGAGCAAGCGCTCTGCATGCACACAACAAATTTCATTCCAATTGGTTGATCCGTTCGGGAGAATTCCCATTTCAAAATTTCGATGCGGTCGGTGGCATGTGGCACATGGCCTTAAATGCCTTGTCAAAGAAACCCCGCACTCGAAGTTACTTTGACACTTGAAAAAAAAAAATATATATCAAATTGTGGGGGTGGTGGGGCTTGACTTTCTCATACATTTGATGGCTAAAGGACACATTGTTCTGTTGAAGCCAGAAAAGTTGGAATTTAGGATGTTAAATAAAGTTACCTACAAAAAACATCCAAAACCTGTTAAAAGTAACCTCATTTTACGGTACGTTTTCAAAATCGGTAAGCAAATTAGCTCACAATCTGCGTCATCAATCTTTCTGAAATTGTTAGTGCTTTTTCGAGATGTAAACATATAATATTTGATGGAAGGATTTTTTCCTGATGTATACTTTCGATTTGATGAACGAAAAATGACCATTTGTCGCAAAAATTAAGACACTTTTTTAACACGCGTCATTTTTGGTTAATTTGATAGTTCGGAAATTCTTTCAATTAATCATAGGATAAACTAATATACTAATAAAATCTGTTTGTTTTTTTTTTATATTAGCTTACCCGGTTGAGAAGGGCATTGCTCACCGCAAAAGATGTTTTCGAGAGGAGTTTCCCAGATGTCGGCTTTAAATCAATTATAATAAAATATTTTTACACAAATAAAATTACAGAGTGCTCTTCAGATGACACTTCTTCAAACTTCTTTTATCGCGCCGATAATTGTTTTGTAAACAATTATCGGCGCGATAAAAAAAACCCCAAAATGAGCTGTTTTTCACCGTCACAACTAGCGATAACCTGTTAAGCAGATTTCGCTGTTTAGAAATAGCTAGAATTGATGCTAAAAATATGCATTTACTTAGAAGTTACCATTAAAATGAAATCGTCGGTCTAGTGACGGATGTGTGACGATTGAGGGTGCCAAAAATTGACGCAGCGACCTACTGGATGAGAACTGCTTTCCTAATTATCTAAGTTCAATTGTAGATGTTACATTGAATTAAATTGTTCCCATGACTTATTTACGAAAAATAAAGCGCTTCTTATATTTTTCTTCCGATACAGTCGAACCTCGATATAACCAATCTCTAGGGAAGCTCGTTGTATCGAGTTTTCGTTATATGAATGTTTCGTTACATCGAGATCATGTTGTTTAAAATGTGCTTTAAAAAAAAAGTGATATAAATATAGGGATATTTTTTAAAGAAAGAAAGATTCAAATTAGAGTCATTTCACAAGCAATTAGCAATTAGGGCACAATGTATATTATTATGTTGTTGTACGAAGGTTTCGGGTGTCTATCGGAAGGGAATGGACAAATCTTTGTTATATCGAGGTTCGACTGTATAAGAATAATGTAGATTTTGATTTTGTTTTATAATTTCATATCCACGTTTTTGCGAGCTTTTAATAACAACGTTAAAAGACCACCAAAAAATGAACGAAAATTCTAAAAGTAAAAAAAAATTACATTATTTTTTTTATCAAATGAAAAAAGTGATGCGCGATGTATTCTTCGTGAATAAAATTGTTTGCAATTGTCTGTATCTCTGCAATGTCTAAATGTAATTGAACTTGCATTGTTCATTGACGAAGCGGTTGAAATTTACGAATAATTAAAAAAAAATTAATTGTTCTTGGTGGATCAAAGCATTTTTGATTGAGCACATTCCATTAAGATCCCTGAGAAATGGTGACCCTGTATTGTTTGTGTTTCAAGATCGCTCGCAATGCATGTTACCAATAAAGGCACTCGTCCTTGTCGGAGCGTGCAATCGATAGCAGTAGGCAACTTGGCCCCGAAGGTGAAGAAATGCGATGAAAAAGATAAAATCGTTCAACGCGAGCAATTGCTCCTGTGTTATAAAGTAATACTACGCAAGTAGAGACTCAATAGTGGTCTTCGAAGTATTTGTTTTGCCATAAAAAAAATTATACGTTAAGAAAATAGAGAGGCAAAAATCTATTGAAAATAAATGAAACGAATTTAGGACAGAAATTCTAGAACGTTACATGACAAAAGTAAACAATTTATTAAACAAATTCGCAAGACTCGTACGATTTTGAATTGATATTGAAAATAGATAATTGTTCGGAATTCATTGAATAAGATTCAAATAACCATTGAGGAAAATATTTTGAGCTTGGAATGGGAACAATTTTCCAAAATGATGTACTAATTGAGCAGCCAAGCAACGAGAAAAAGTTTTCGCTTAGAATATATATTTTACAGGAATAATCGTTTCACTGTCGGTTACTGAAATTTAATATTCCGCGAATCATTATTGCAGGGTAACATTGGTGGAATTTTATTTGAGTTTGGAAGTGTCTTGCCAAAGGTGTCACGACGATCGAAAGGAACGTATTTCTTTTTTTCATTTCAGCCTCGCTTGTGCTTTTGATAGAATCGTGTCGATTTTGCCAAAGTAGAAATGATGAAAAACAATTAACGTCCACACGCGTGCTCCGAATTGTGTGTTCGTTTGCACATTTATGTTAAGGCCTTATATACGCGAAAAATTTCAAAATTGTTCATTTTTATTTTATTTTTGATTCCATTAGCCTGAACGGTTAGGAATATTTTAAGCTTTACAGAATTGAAAAATTCAAAAAATTCAAAAAATAAGGTAAGATTGCATTTATAATAGATACCGCGCGGTGCGCCCGACCGCCAACTTTAAAGCCGTTTTTCCACGATTCACTTTTTTGAACCTTGTGAAAGTTCTAACCCTTGAACGAAGGTAAACCTTTAGATTGCTTTGAAATTTTTACAACACATTCTTAGTATCATCACCTATCGTGTGAAGCACAGAAATAAAAATTTCAATGACACAAAAAAACAAAAAAATAAAATACCGACAGAAGATTGAGTAAAAAATTTTAAGTTTCGATCTTTTATTTTAATAATTTTTTTTATAATGTTGTTGGTTCCCACTGAAGATCCATTCATTATGCAATTATAAATATGTTTATTTTTTTCAGATACCCACATCGATGCCGAGAACTTTCACCATCAACGCGCGCGCAAAAAAATACATTGCTTTATTATGTTATATCTCCGCCATTTGTTAATATTTCTGATTTTTTTTACATATACTTAACCATGTGCATATATGATCTGTAAAAAAATGTTTTCACTATATGCGTCATTTATTTTTAACCGCGTCCAGAAAAGCACCTTCGAAAATCGGCGAAATCGCGTACATAAGGCCTTAAGTCCAGATTAATCTAGGAATTTTTCGTTTTACGAGACTATTTTTGCTATACTGCAAATTTTAATGGCCTTGGTCGATGCCCGATAAAATCGGAACGACTAGACGATTTCTAAAAATTCTTTAAAAAAATCATCGTGAATTAAAACAACAGCAATGCTGCAAATATTTCAATTCCCCAAAAATAAGGAAAACTACCTTATTTGTCAATAACCCTTTTTGTCATTATTTCATCGTGCTCGTGCAACCACATATTTTCGTCGATGACATATAAATCTGCTCAACATTTCCCTAACTGAAAAATAAGACCTCAAACATTTCGTAAATACATTTTCGTTATTATTTCGTGAACTTAGATACCAAATTTGTCAAGCAAAATAATAAAAACGATGTTTTTGTGACGAATGAAATGTCTACCATTCCCAATGACTCGAAGTTCAAACCGAAATTATTATTTTATTATTGTCGTAAGGTGGTCGGCCCACTGTTCTTCGCATATTTGCGATGGTAAAAATTTTTACACATAAATAAACGTTCTTGATTACTGGGTCGTGACCATATGTCGATAACTGGGGACGTCTCGAACACAGGTGAACACCACTGGATCGAAAAAAGATAAAAATTATTTTATGATAGGATAATTGTTTATAATTATTGAAAATGAATAAAAATTATAACTCTGACGTAATAGCCATAATTAGTTTAATTGTTTTAATTAATGAAGTTGTATGTAAGAGAGATTTATGTTTAAAACTATTTATCGAGTGTTTTGACAAAAACTTAAAAGTTTGTGACTGAGTGCCTTAAAATTATATTGCGGTCCTATATGCAGACATAATCGAGTCACCAAAGGCCTACGAACCTTTGCAGAAGTAGTTAAGGCCTTGTATACCTTTGGATGGTCGCAAATCAAGGCTTTATGGGGTTTTTTTAAAAGTACTAATAAAGCAATTAAAACCAGGTTTGGAGGGCTTAGCTTTCAAATCCTTAGGTACTCAAATCAAATTTTTATTTCCCCACAAAAATACAAAATGGCGCGCCAGTGGCCGGTACAAAGAGAACGCATTTTTGAGGCCCTCCACGGGCGGGTTGGAGACGCAACCAAAATATTTTTTTTACCCCCGAAATCTACATGAGTTTTGCTACCGAAGTACACACGATCATTACAAAATATACATTTTTGCAAATGTAGCCTCATATTGTAAAAAGTCGCATGTTCGAAAAGAAAACGGTCTTTATTTATTTCTAAAAACCGTAACTGTTAATCGATTGTAAAAATCGTGTGTACATCGCTAGAAAATCTATCTAAGAAGCTACAGTTGAAATTTGAAGTTAATGGGTCAAAAAATGTAGGACCTACGAGTCGGCTCGATTTTGAAAATGCTTTACGAAAAATGCTTTTTAAGGGGGAATATACCTTTGTAAATTTTTGTTGTGCATTTTTTCCTAAATCTTCCAGAAAGGAAGAAGAGCAAGAGAATGTTGAATTAGAAGGACATGGCATGGATGATCCAGGCATCGCCAATTGAAGGTAAACACGAAATTTCCATGATTTTACAGTACTTAAAACTTTAAACGTGTTTTTCTCGAAACTATGTTTTTAGACACGGGCGTATGCGTAGCGCCTCGAGTTTTCAATCGATTGACTTTGAATTTTAACTGTATCTTCTTGACAACATTTTCTAGTCCAGTATGCAGGACTTTTTCGATGAGTTGAAATTTAAGGGAGCCTTTGTCCTTGAAATTTTCAAAAAATCATTTTGAGCTCAACATGAGCAGCTAGAAGAAGAGGAGGCCTCTATGGACCAGGCATTGCCGATTAGCGATAATTATAAACATATTTGTGTAAACACATTACAAAACTTTAAACGCGGTTTTCTCGAAAACATGTTTTTAAAAATGGCTGACATTCTCCTGACCGCTGTAATTAACATATCGACCTGAAATTTGGAGAGCATACTCAGAAAATATGTCTTCACGGAATGACGGATCATTTTCTCGATAGATACATTTTTGCATTTATTATTTATCTTTTTATGCAAAAAAAAAACGCGAATATTCGATTTTATTTTTAAATTGCCGCCATTTTCCGAAATTTGTACTAAACGAAAAATCCATCCGTCATTCTATGACCAAAGGGTCACAGATTGATAATATGCTTTGAATTTTTGTTTTGCAGATCAACAAAGAGGGGGCAGTGATGAGAGCCGTTTACCTCCCGCGATTTGAGGACCTGTTTTCGCGGAGCTGCAACGGCCGCCATTTTGGTTTAAAAAAAAAAAATTTTTTTTTAACGTTCTGTATATCATGAATAAAAGCAAGAAAAAAACGCACTAAAAAAGCTTTACTCGTTTCCTTTAAAAAAAATTAAAATGAAAACACCTGAAATATGGCACTCCAAGGACAAAGTCTCCGTTAAAAATTTTATAATCGATATTTTTTATTAAATCAATATTTTGAAAAACCCCTACGTGCTGAACTAGTTTTTTTATATCTTCTCTCAAAATATTTTTCGTTTTTTGCTCTAGCTTAAAAATTATGACCTGTGCGAATACGCCCGTAGATGACTATGAAAAAAAGGAGTTTTCTTTCACCGACTACTGCGCCGCCATTTTGTTTCAAAATAATTTTAAAAAAATTTCTTTCACTCCGAGATTTGCATAAAAAACCGAATTTAAAAATATTGTTTTGTTTTTCTTAAATAAATTGTCAAAAATGACCCTTGATTTTGCCGGCACAAAGGTATATTCCCCCTTGAAGTTTCGAAACCCTTTTTCTACATGTCGTGAAAAATGTTTCCATCGAAAATAACTTTTGCATATCATTTTCGGGATTTTTATACGTCATTCAAGTGAATAAAGAAAAGTTCGCCGTTAGCTCAAAGCAGTTTGAACGTATGTGACGTTTAGTGGGACGTTTCCATCTCGATTACTAGACCAATCATCATGGCGGCATGTCGACGACCCGCACAATAACGTCTTATAACCTTTACGGAATATGTTCTCAAAAACGGTACCAGGCAGGGGAATTTCACGAAGACGTTCTTCTTCGTAATCAAAAACTCATCAAGAATGACTTAAAATAACGTCTCACTTTCCAAGTTGTTCTATATAAATTTGCACAGTTGAGCGATCTGCTTAAGGTGACGATTACTGGGCCGACTACCTTATACTTTGGCAGTCGAGGTGTGTGCTCTAAAAGAACCATTGTATTTACGATGAATAATAAAATATCGAGGTAAATGTGCAACGTCTGTTAAACGATGGGAGAGTACAATGACGAGTCACTTTATAGAAAGACGTCGACATTCGCCGATTAGACCGTAACATTAAAACGGCGGCAGCCGCGGTGTTCTGCACAGTGCGTAGTTTGTTTTTGATGTGACGGCTGTCAGGCGCGCCTCGCTTTTATATACCCGAGGCAGCCGCGAGAGAGTATCTATCCAATTCTCCATGAGGGGGTAAAAGAGTGACCGTAGTGGGGGAGGAGGAAAGGCCCATCCAGCAACATGGTCTCGCGAGTGTGTGTAAACTTATGCAGACATGCAATTGTTGCACGCCACGACTTTATCGATCTCACCCGTGTGCGGGCTCGTAGCTGCACTCCTGTTCGCTGACCGTTGAGAACGATGCACCGTCACGGTGACAAAAGTTTCGTGATCCACTTACTGCTATCTCTATTAAGGGAGGCTTTGTCCTTGAAATTTTCAAAAAATCAATTTGAGCTCAACATGAGCAGCTAGAAGAAGAGGAGGGATGCCTCTATGGACCAGGCATTGCCGATTAGCGGTAATTATAAACACATTTGTGTAAACACATTACAAAACTTTAAACGCGTTTTTCTCGAAAACACGTTTTTAAAATGGCTGACATTCTCCTGACCGCTGTAATTAACATATCGACCTGAAATTTGGAGAGCATACTCAGAAAATATGTCTTCACGGAATGACGGATCGTTTTTTCGATAGATACATTTTTGCATTTGTTATTTATCTTTTTATGCAAAAAAAAACGCGAAAAATCGATTTTTTCTAATTGCCGCCATTTTCCGAAATTTGTACTAAACGAAAAACCCATCCGTCATTCCATGACCAAAGGGTCACAGATTGATAATATGCTTTGAATTTGTGTTTCAGATCAACAAAGAGGGGGCAGTGATGTCAGCCGTTTACCTCCCGCGATTTGAGGACATGTTTTCGCGGAGCTGCAACGGCCGCCATTTTGGTTAAAAAAAAATTTAACGTTCTGTATATCATGAATGAAAGCAAGAAAAAAACCGTACTCAAAAAGCTTTACTCGTTAAAAAAAAAAAAAAAATGTAGACACCTGAAATATGGCACTCCAAGAACAAAGTCTCCGTTAAAGCCTTAGGCCACAGGAACGAGTGTAAAATCATTTGCGAATTTAACACTTTTTTTCGTATGAAAAAGTGGTTCACTCATAAAATTAATTACACATCTATTTAGTATGAATATCAAGCTGTTAGAATTTTTTTTTCGCTGTACAAAATGGCCGACTACTCGAAACTTCTCGAAACGGCTTTTTTCCAATTTGGCGTGACAAGTAACTTCAACAATTTTCACTCGATTTACTTCAAATTTAAAAGTTATGTTCCTAATTGCATTTCGCAGAGAAGTAGGCACGAAATTTCTGATTAATCGAAAACTTTTCATTTCATGAGCAGTTTATGAGCAGTTATAACAAAATTTTTCACTGAAAATTCACTGCTTAAGTTCAAATACCTACAACTTTTGAATAAAACAATATTTTTTAAATTTCGTATGTACTTCTCTAGGTATTCTAATGTAGGTTGACGAAAATTTTTGTTTTTTGTTCTAGGTAAAAAAGTGTGGATGCTAAATGTCACGCCGCGGAGTGCCTAAAAAAGATAACAAAAGAATATATAAGTAGTCAGCCATTTTGTACTTCGAAAAAAATAGATAAATTTCCTAACAGCTTGATTTTCATACTACATAGATGTGTAATTAATTTTATGAGTGAATCACTTTTTCATACGATAAAAAAGTTAAATTGGCACATGATTGCACACCCGTTACTGTGGCCTAAGGCCTTAAAGGTCTAGAACGCGCTGTTTATTTGGCGCGAAGCTGCAAGCGCCATCGCCATCTAGCGGCCACGCGCCGAACTAACGTTTAGCTGGCACCAAAGTCACGTGAGCCCCTTTGTGCCAACTCTTCGGACTTCCGACTGTACGCACTCGGGCGTGAAGCTTAATATTGCACCGGTATGCTTTCCCACTAATTGCTCAGCGTGTTGGACAATTTTATGCAGGTACTGGAGCCACGGAGTACCCATGAAATTTGTAATGGATACCGTGTTTGCTACTGATACGGCACCGAATTCGTTTAATAAATTTGTCGAACTCAGCTGGTATGTAGAATGGCGCGGATTTACCCGGCACAGCGCATTTAATGCTTGGCGTGACAAGTCTTATCGTGGAATAGTTCTCGGTTCGTAACGCGCTCCAAAGAGTGATCGCGTGTTCAATGTGGAAATTCTTCTGGGCTCTCGTGAATAGACCAGAGCTGAAAATCAATTTTTAGTTTTTCTCGAATTAACTCGTAGCTGGAATGTGAGATGGGGTTTTCCACTCAAGTAGGCGAAAATGAAGAGGGTGAAGACTTTTTTGCACAGATACTTCTGGCTGTCCTTGTTTTCCAGCAAGGAGATCATTTGAGTATCTATCAGGGCATAGTGTGATTTGATTTTATGTGATGATACTTCAAGCTGACGTGGAAATAGATGGATTAAGGGGCCAGTCCACTTTGAAAATTAAAAAAAATCGAAAGCAAGCAAGACTTGAAGAAATCGACGATGATGAGCAATCAGAAGGGATTTTGTACGGTGCAGGAATTGCCGATTGAGTTTAGGTAAGAGTTTTTCATAGTATAAACTTCAAACGCGTTTTTCTCGAAACAACGTTATCAAAATCTAACTTCATCGTATCTCTAAAACTAATAAACCGATTCTCTTGAAATTTAAACCACATATTGTAAACGTGATTCGCAACAGATGACCCTCGATGGTTTTACAATTTTGATTTTAACTCTTTTTTTTGCGAAAACCTGCGAAAAAAAACGTTTTTTTTTATACTTGTTTCGTTTTTCATCTGCCATTTTTTTATTTTTTGATAAAACATCATATCCGAGGGTCATTTTGTAGCTGGTGTCATACTGAATCTAATGGACTTTGATTTTTGTGTTTCAGACAAGCCATTGCCGAGTTGTGATTGAGCTACCTAGCCCACCTATTTTTGAGGCGTCACGTTAAACTATGGTTTTTGTACTTAAAAATGAATAAAAATGAATAAAAACATTTTAAAAAATGTTTTTCAAGACTATTTATCAAGCCCAACAACTTTTATATTCATATCTTGTATAAAATCTTCAAAAGAAAAAAATCGCGAAAATTGCCTTTTTTTCGTGGCTCCAAAGTGGACTGGCCCCTTTCAAAACAAAACCTGCAGATTCGACGTTTTTCTCAATATCGTTTCTTTTGCATAAAATCAATAAACAATCGAAACCCCACTGACATCCGTATGATTCGAAAGTGTCTGGCTGTTTGGACGAACATATCGAATGATCAATGCACCCAAAATTCAAATAAAGAATACATGCATGCCTGGTCCCTTTTCCATTACACTGGCAATTTTTTGACAAGTTTTCCTAGGCTCGCGTAGGGTGGCTCGTAATTGACAAGTCAACCAGTAGAGAGCTGGAACACCCAGTTGGCACATCATGCCAATAGGTGTAGCGAATCTAGGTCGGTGCAAACTTGGAACCAATTACTGGTTTTTATGTTTTCATCGACGGTTTTACCGTGACCGGGACTTCCGCCGCGTTGACACAATTGGCCTTTTTTTCACCCTTGTCACGTTATCCATAAAGTACGAATATAGTTTTACCGTGAGATGAAAAAAAAAAAACAAGTCTCGCCTGCATCGACGCGAGGTTAAAACACGTGAAAGGACTCTTCAGCCAACGGACCAGATCCTCTCAACATTCGGGAATACCATATTTCGTTGATGATAGATCTGCGCATGCACTTTTTTCCCCGCACACGTCGAGGTAGTGAGCGTTGAATAATTCATTCGCGCTCGAACGAGATTGATGAATCTCTCGCCAATTAGGAGCGTTAACGGTGACCGATCATACGTCTATCGAGCGTGCAGATAGGCGCGCTCATATTTATTCCAATAATATATATGGATGAGCGCGTGCCCAAGCGGAATTAGACGCGTTTTACTTTCGAAGCAGCTCGACTCGCACGCCTGGCGAACGGGAGGGTCGTGGACCCACTTGGAAAACCTCATTGAATCTTGAAAATGAAGAAAGCGAACTTCCCCACTCGCTACGGACGAGACCGATTCGAGTTTCACGTTGTTGTCTTTTTTCTCCATCGCACTCGAAGAAAATCCATTCAACGCTGCCACAGCGCGAATTCGTATCCCCGATCATGACGGTGAAACATACCCAACGGGAGTGAGTGTAATATATAGGGGCAACACACTCGGGTGGACCACGCCAGTTGTACGTCAGACACGAGAACAGTTGGGACAAGAGAAATTGCCCCAGCTCGTCAATATTTCGAAAAAATTGAAATTACCCGTCCGAAACTTGCCATGGGACACGTGAGTGTTGGAGAATTTTCATATCCGTATGAAAGTAGATTGGTGAACATTGAAGTGCGTCATTGAGGGAAAATCTTGTCGCTGTACGCGTTTGCAGAATCAGATGACGGTTATTCTGGCCCTGTTCGCGACTGCCAGTGCGACGAGGTGGCCGAACATGTACACCTGCACTTACGACAATTATCCGGACATGCGATGCGTGCTTTCCAGTCCACGGATGCAAGATCGCTCCGGATATCACACGATAGATCCCAACGATCTCGAAGATCCTAACGTCGGTACGTTTCCCCAAGCCGTACACAGTAATGAAGTCTTCGTTTAATTGGAATTTCTTTGATAATTGCATCGCAGCTCGTTAGTGAGGTACTCTTCGCTGTGAAGAGCGTGATTATAAACATTTGCGGCACTCGCGAGGAATTGACGATACCGCGTAGCCGTATACTTTGATAGAATAAAGTACGTCGAAATGATGGAAAAATAATTAATTAATTGAAAACTACAAGTCGATGTGATTGACAACTTTCTAAAGAGAACTCGAGACGCTTCTTCTTTTTTGCCAACAATGCTTTGAACTATCTACACTATGTACTGAGCACTGGAGAGCAATAAAGACAAACGATGCCTGTTGAAAAAGCTGGAAAATTCGCGAACATCAACTAGCATTTCGTTTCATTCGTCACCTGGATCAAGATTTTTTTCACTGATGCTCCATCTTGCACGAAGGCTTCGAACGATACAATCGCTGTGGCCGCGGTGAAGGAGTTTCCACACCAAAATCGAAATGCTTGTAGACGATTGAAATTCATATCACCGAGAGATTAATTTAGGATGCATTAACCGTCCAAAAATTAATCCGTTTCACCACACAGTTTCGGAGATTTTGAAGATTCAAGTTGAGTTTTGTTCGAGTATTTGTAACCCTTCGAGTGCACACTGGGTCGTTTTGACCGTACGTATTTAGTATTTTTCAACGTATGTCCCACTTTGAACGAATGTTTTCGCATTTAATTTTCGTTTTCGTCAAAAAATAAATCTAGGACCATAAAATATGGATAATGTACTACAAAAAACGTATCCACAAAACAAAAAATGCATATTTATCGGAATGCAACGATTTGAAAAACGCCTTGGGTCAGATTGACCCAAGATGCACTTATAGGTTGGCGGTGGAGGTGTGCACTCGAAGGGCAAATGAACCAAGTGGAGAAACCGCTTAATTTTTTCAACACGACATTCCTGACACTAATCGCAGTTTGTGCAGTTTTTTAAATTTAATTCGAGGCATTATTGTAACCCCTACAGCCCTATAACTAGTGTTTACGAAGTGCCACGTCCCAAGTAGCAATTTTCAAAAAGTTGTCCAAATGTCGGTTAAATGGGTACCAATTTTCCGCCCGGAAGTTATGTTAAAGTCAACAACCATCCAAAAAGACAACTGTTGGACACATGATAACTTATAGGTAACTTGCAAGCGGACATTCAGTACCCATTTGGACAACTAATACACAACTATTTTGAAATTGCCACCTGGGGTGCCACGAAGGTCCAACTCGAACCTTCATCCATTCGGTAACACACGTGGCACTTCGTAAACACTAGTTGTAGGGCTGCAGGGGTTAAAATAATGCTTCGATTTAAATTAAAAAAACTGATCAAACTGCGATTAGTGTCAGGAATGTAGTGTTGAAAAATTAAGCGGTGTCTCCATTTGGTTCATTAATAATACTCGAACAAAACTCAACTTGAACCTTCAAAATCTCCGCAACTACGTGGTGAAACGGATTAATTTTTGGACAGTCAATGCATCCTGAATTAATCTCTCGGTGATATGAATTTCAATCGTCTACAAGCATTTCGATTTTGGTATCGAAACTCCTTAACAGACAACCGTAGATACCCTCAATCAACAATCATTCTCTCGCCTTCGTATGCTCCCTTCAGGTGTGTTGCGTGCCGAGGATCTAGCGGATTACGAGCGAGGCCAGGAGACGATGGACCTGAGCGGAGTGCAGATGCAACTGAAGACGGACGTTGGTGATGATTTGGAGACCGGTGCGGACGACAGCGGGGACGACGGTGGTGAACAAAGAATTTTGGGTCATCACGTACAGGAGAACGTCGAGAAGACAGTTACAATCGTGAAGAAAGTCGCCGTGCCCTATCCAGTCGAGAAGACGATACGCTACCCCGTCGTGAAAAATATTCATTATCCCGTAAAAGTGCCGGTAGTCCAACCTTATCCGGTTGAAAAGCAGGTACCGTATCCCGTGAAGGTAATGGTCAAAGTTCCGATCAAGATTCCAAGACCAGTGCCCGTCTACAAGGAAGTACCGTATCCGGTGGAGGTTCCAGTCGAGAGACCGGTACCCTACAATGTTTACATACCGGAGCCCTATCCCGTCGAGAGGCAGATCCATTACGAAGTGAAAGTACCAGTGCCGGATCCGTTCCCAATTGAGAGGAAGATCCCGGTACCGGTGAAGGTGCACGAGCACGTCTTGCAGCCGTATCCGGTTGACAAGGTCGTGCACTATCCAGTCGAGGTGAGGGTAGACAGGCCGGTGGCCGTTGAAGTACCGAAGCCCTATCCGGTGCCGGTTGGCAAGCCGGTGCCCTATCCGGTCTTCAAGCCAAGACCGGTGCGGGTGGAGGTCAAGTTCGATAGGCCTTATCCTGTGCCAGTGGTCAAGCACGTTCCGTACAACGTCAAAGTGCCCGTACCCCAGCCATATCCGGTTGAGAAGGAAGTACCCTATACAGTGGTCAAACACGTGCCCTATCCGGTCGAAATTCCTGTCGACAGACCTTATCCGGTTCACGTGAACAAACCCGTGCCCTACACCGTCGAAAAGAGAGTACCCTATCCCGTTGAAGTACCCGTTCCCGTATCCAACGATCATGAGGGCTCGTCTTCGGATTCCGAAGACGTTCAAGCCGACCAACCCGCGGATCAACCTGACAAACCCAAAGAGCCACCGGAAAATGGACAACCCAAGAAGACTGAAACGTCCACGGCGAAGGCGAATAAAGAATGAACGCCAGTCTGTTGGCTAGGGGGCAGACACGCGGGTCAGGCGGGCTGCATTCCATCAGGCGCTCCAGAACCTGCGGCTTCTACATGGAAGTCTCATTCGAAGTAGCCCCTTAGGCGCCAATTCCTACCGTCATCTCGCAACAAGTCGCCCAAGCCTACCTTCTCACCAACACTACTCGGGCAGCCACTCGAGAATACTGTACCGATATCGATCATAAAATTGTTTCTTCGTAGATAAGTAAGCGTGTACTATATAGACTCTAGTCAAAACAATCAAGATGAAAGGCGAACGGCTATTCTCGTTGATTAGTTTCTTTACTTGTACACCCGTGTTGCGTTTACCCGTGAATTCCTTTTCGGCTTGGTTACGCGCAAAAAAGATGTACGTTTGTTATTCGGCACTCGGTACAGCGGTTTTACGATCTCCGTGAAAGTGCCCGAACAAAGTGTGACTTTTGTTCTCACGTTGCTGTACGTCGGGTACAATGCTGTAACGTAAAATCTCGTCGCGGGAAAAAGTTTTTGATGCCTTCGAACGGTGAAGGTGTGGAGAAAAGTTGAAACGACAATCCAATCAAATTTCCTCGTTGACTATTTTGTAATTGTTGCTACTAGGTGGAGTACCACGAGAGTGTATAAACTCCGAGAAATGAATATGTGGTTTATATGCCAATATATATATATATATATATATATATATATATATATATATATATATATATATATATATATATATATATATATATATATATATATATCGAATGAATGTAGAAAAAGAACGATTTATAATTTATGAAGAATATTCGCGAGGCATGTTGTTCGGTAAAAAATGGTCGAACAGTATTTGCAAGAAATAGGCAAAAGAAAACGGCTTGAAATGAAGCAGTTCCAGATCTACCAGTAATAAAATAAAAGCGGAGCAAGAACCAACATCAATTTTCCCAAAGATAATTGCACCGTAGTTTTTAATATCGCGAATTTTTTGTCGTATAGGGGAAAGTCTTTGGTCTATAAATATAATGCATCTTTCGAGAGTTATTCAGTCGACTGTCAGACAGCGTTTTACAAACTTTGGTACGAGCGGCATTGTCACGATGAGAATGGGACCGTTCATCATCGGTAAGGTCGGTACAAGTTGTTGCATTCTCTGAAATGCTGCTGTTTCGCATATCTTCATTTTTTCACCCGCACAAATTCCCGACAGTTGAAAAACTTTCAACTTGATATATTCTGGGGATGATCGGTTTCTTATAAGATAAAAAGGATCTCGATAAAATATCTTTGCCGAGCCAAAAGTTGCCACTGAGATCCTTCAAGCCCTGTATGTAAAAATCGGGCACACATGGCCAGCCCTCCAATATATCACGAGGTATCCGCTAGGGATTCCCTCGAACTTCCATTCATGTGGTTAACACGGTGATTCGATTTCGCACGACATTCATATTGGATATCACTTGCACATTGGTTTGTTGTGAATTCTACGAGTACAGGAGGCGCGAGCAATTGCGTACGCCTTTCTCTGGCTCTGCTCATTGGAGGGGCTTGAGGGTACCCGCAAGGAGGATCTCGAGCGAGCAGCCGAGTTGGCCGTGGAGCGTGCCGCCGAAAGAGCAGCCGAGAGAGCCGTGGAGAAGGCTCTCGAAAGTGGCAACTCGACCAGCGAGACCGAGACCATACGGGAATCATACTCGAGCGTTAGGAAGTACGATAAGAGCCTGAGGTTTCCGGAATCGGGCTACACGCCAGCTCAGCGTCACGAGTACGACAGAATAATGCGCGAACGCGAGGCAGCCGAGAAAGCATCGGCAGTCCTGAAGCGTTCGATCGAACATGCGCCGTATGACGTGAGCAACGAGTCCCCGTTCATCAATGCCGACCAGACTGGCCAGTCCCAACGTCAACAAGCCTACCATGAGAACATCGCGAAAAATCGTTCGCCAACCTCGCCGCGGCCGTTTCGCGCTCCCGGACCACTTCTATTTGTGGCGAAAGATCGCAACGAAGCAACCCGTTCGAGAACCGACCAACTTACGGACAAACGACAAAGACTTCCAGCTGTAAGTGTGCTCTTCCGGTACCTGAAGATCATCAATTTTTATCGCCAATCTGGTGAAGGTCGTAACGATTCAGATCGCAAAATCATATGAAGCATTATTTCACGTCATCGTGATAACATCACTAGCTTTGCCCCTGACCTATCCAGCTTACGTCAACCACCGAGGATCCTAACGCTTCAGATTACTGTGCAGGGAAAGAGGCCCAGCGTGAACCTCATCAAGGCTGGATTCATCGATTACTCGATTCGGGCGAGACTTCCGCTTGAATAGTCGACACCTTTTAGGTTCACACCTTCGCTGGAGTGATGATGGCCATTGCAATGATGTAGTTTACCAATGGGGTCATTCGTCACGTTGTACTACATGCCTGATCGAACGAGCTGCAGCCCAAACACATGATGTACCTTTTTTCGGCCAAAGTAGTTGGCCTACCAAAGTAGGCTAACTACTTTGAGAAACTATACAATGAATAAATGTTCCTGATGACTTTGATTGCAATATATTTATCTCTGATTGTCGTGTCATCAACCTGGAGTGTTCTTGTGTGACTAACGAAGCTAGGGAAAGATAAGATGTCAGTGAAACTCGACAGGTATCGACTATGACTTGGATCCTCTCTCATAGTAAGAGGTATTTTACCTGTACTGTGATGATTCATAAATCAGCAGTTTTCATATTCATCCTAAGCGATACTCGCATGTTTTTAATGTTACCGATGCCTTGAATTTAAATTGTTTCTTCCTCAAATTGAAATTGAAGACGTTCCTTCCGCGGAGGGCCGTTTTTGGGCGACATAAGCAGGGCCCTTCTGAATCACTGGTAAATTACAGTGGCGCTTTAGGGGTATTCTCACTTTGGACGCTAAAAAAAGCTATTTTCACGATTTCTTTTTGGTTTATATTTTAGATATTGATATAAAAGTTGTTACACTTAATTAATACACTTTCGAAATAGATTTAAAAAAAGTATAATGTATACATTTTTTATGTATAAGTTTTTAACGTAACGTTTTTCAACGGCTTGTTGATAAAATCTTCGAAACTACTGAACCAATCCTTATAAAATGTTAACCGCATATTCTTTACAACTATAGATATTGCGCATATCAAGGATTCTTTTAAATTTTGATATTTACTATTTTTTGTTGCCAAAAACAGTGAAAAACCACGTTTTTTGTCTTCGAAAAAATGTCCACCATGTTGTTATTTTTGCATATATAAAAAATCACGTGATATGCGGCATAGCCACTAACATACTGAATACAAAACCGTTTGATTTTGTTGTTTCGGGTGATCCATTTCCGAGATTTCATCAACAGCGCAGAACTACAATTTTTTTAGGACATTTTTTTAACTATCATTTTCGTCTCTTTAACTATCGTTTTAACTATCATTCTCGTGACTTCAATAAGTAAATAAAAAATGTTATGTAGTTAGAAATTGTATTTATTAAGTGTAACAACTTTCATATAAATATTTATAATATAAACCTATTAAAAAATGCATGAAAATAGAATTTTTAGCGTCTAAAGTGAGAAAACCCCTAAATAAAAATAAGCCACTATTAATTATTATATCCAACGATAAACTGGATTTAAAAAATTCGCGCAAATGTAGAATTTATACATTGTTATATTTTCTCTGTAAAGTCGCGGCTACGAAAGTTCTTTTGCTAGTCACATTTCTTTAAGTTTTATCATCAATATTTTCTTTAAACATTCAGTGACCCCCTGTTTTTATTGTCATTACGGAATCTTTAGAATTCTTTACGCACGTTGCGAAGTTTTTATCAGGCATCTAGAGTTATTTAGTATATCAATTATTTTATAGAATGTTGCCAGCGCGTCATCTCCATAGAGTGCCATGTGAATGACACGATTTTTAGGGTCGTAATTTTTCGTTAAAAAATTGGTAACTTGGCTTGAAATTTTACGAGTGTATACTAGTATGTATTTTCACTTGATTATAGACGAAAATTACTTGATTGTTGAATATTCGGGTTCGCGAAAGAAATACCTTAAAATTCACCATACAATGAAAGTAAAGAACGATCGGTGCAGGACTTAAAAAAATCTGATTCTCATTGATGAATAAAAACATTTTTTCGATTGAAATCCAGTCTTTCGAATGCAGAGTTGCTCATTCTCTATGTCGTAATCGATGCAAGGCATTTCTTGCATCAACAAAAACTCGAATGCACTCCACCCATGACTGTAAAGCTTCAATTTCAAGGCGTCCAACCTTGAATTGGATAAGGTAAGAAATACAACTCTCGCGTGGTCATTCCACAAATTCCGAAACTTCCCTCTCTCCTATTGACTTCGTACCAGGCTAAAGATTTGAAAATCTTGTTCCTCGCCTATGGGAATTACTTTTGATCACTCGAATTCGTGTCCAACGTTCTTACTCAATCACAAGTCGAGTAAATAAAACAAAAAAACAACTCAACAACATTGCCATCATTATTATCATATGGAAGCGCGCAATTTCACCAATTTATTCCCATAATTAATGCTTTCACGTATGTAAAATTGCGTCTAGTATAATTTTTTCTACACTGCGTCTGGCACTTTACTTTCACTCGCGCTAATAAGCGAGCAAAAGGTGCGTAAGCGCGAAGCTAAAAAAACCGAGTAGGAAACGCACGTGAGTCTCACAGTGCAATGATTGATCGAAACGTGACGATTTTTAAGGCGGGATATACATTTAAACAGGAAGAAAATAAGCGACCTTGAGGGATTTTTTAAACTAAAAAATAATTATTCCACAATTATCAAACTTTAGGTATACTTTAATAATATATTCAAGTATTCGAAACAATTTTTTTTAATTAATTCATCACAAAAATGGCAGAGCTGTGGCAGAATGTTACAGCAAGGTCGCCGCGGGAGTTGCGAATCGGCGTGCAGTCTAGCTTCCCGTAGACTTTGATTTGCAAAAAAGTTCAAACATTTTTTCAGTTAGAACATGTATAGTTTCTATCTGACGGCAATTAAAATGAAGAAAATGCAAATTTGAGAAAATGGCACGCATTTACAAAAAATAATCAACATTTCACGCAACATTTCTGCAAAATGTGGATTAAAAAAGTAGTTTTTGTTCCAATTTTTCAAAAACAACTTTCGACAAGTAGAACGTACCAATATTATCAACATTTCTACCAAGTTTCAACTCAATCGGCTTAATAGTTTTTGAATAATCCTGCACGCCAATTTCGATAATGCAGTTTTGAGAAAAACGCGTTTGAAGTTCACGCCCGCTCCGAATCCGAGCGGTGAGGCACAGCGTTGACGGGCTGTAACGTTTGAAGTTTTTCGAATTTCGCTTTGAACTTTTGGGAAAATATTCTACATGTATAGTTCTATCGTTTAAAGAAAAAAAAAGAAATCGATTTTTTGATCGTTGTAAATGGATAACCCGCCTTAACGGGGTCCTCTAGTTTCTCGGGTCGAAAAAATTGATTTTTTTTTTCATAAATCACATCTGCAACATGTGTAGAAAATGTGTGCCAAAGGATTTTTCGATATTCGAAGTGGTTCACAAGTATAAATCACATGCGCGAACTTTCAAACGCGTTTTTCTCGAAACACCATTTTTCGAAACGGTGACCACGATATTTCAGAAACTACTGCACCGATCTCGTTCAAATTTATACAGCATCTTTAATATGTTATAAGCCAGCGATTGAACTAGGATTATCATGATTGCTTCGATAGTTTTTTTTGTACGAGCGAAAAACTTAAGAAAAAATGAGTAAAAAATAGAATGTAATTTTCAAAAGTGTATAAAAAAGTCAATTTGTGTAATTTAGAATTCACTCTAGTTCAATCGCTAGTCTTAAATATGAAGATTAAAATGCCGTTTGGTTTTTTTATTTCAGATAAGCAGAACAGCCGCAATCTTGGTCACCGTCAAGCACCTCTTTTACTTGATGTCTTCCTGTCGACCACTATAACGTTTATTCTATTATATATTCCGACTTCAAAAAATTTGTAAAGCTTATTTAAATGTTAATAAAGATTATGCAAAAACAATGAGATTGATTATTTCGATGCTTTGCCCGTAAAAAAAGATTGAAAAAGCCGTAAAAAAACAGCCGAGAAAGTAGAGGACCCCGTTAAGACCCTTTGCTAATCCAATCTGCCAAAGGAGTCAGGCTCGAGGTGGAGGCTAACGAGCAACTTCGGGTACTTGTTTCCTCGGTTATTTTCGAGTGTTCACGTTGCGGACGTGCATCGTATTACTCAATATAGGAATATAGGAAGTCGACGAGTGGTTGCTATATCATTAGATTTAGTTGAAAGTAACGGATGGAAGCGCCGCAGGAATATCACGTCATCTCTCCGAGTTCATTTGAAATTATACTTTCACTGCTGGAGCATGTGTGTGCGCGCGATATGTGTGTACGTACAGTTTGGTCATAGTGTTTTGCACCAACGTGTACCGAGCGCGTAACACGCTCCGATAATAATGCACAAATCCTTAGCGGTGAATTTTTACCCCGTCGCCGCACTTTTTTTTCCATCACTCTCCTCTTCCTCCTTCGGACAATCCTTACGCGATCAACAATTTCTCCATGCGGATCTCGTTGTGTAATCCGTGTGTTTGCTTTATTATCCTCAATTTGTACCTATCACGATTGTATCTGCAAGTGATAAATCCCCTGACACTTTAGGCGGGATATTCATTTACAACGATAAAAAAATCGATTTCCTTTTTTTCTTCTTTAAACGATAGAACTGTACAGGGTGTTAGGAATGTCGATGTAAAGTCTTAAGGGGGTGATAGGTCACCTCGTTACGAACGTATCCAACTTAGGTCACTTTAGTCGCAAGGCTGAGGATTTCGAATTATCGTGGTAAGTATGATTTTCATCCAACATTAGGTACTAACTCGTTTACCTCTCATGTTAATGCTATTTTTTTTTAATAGTATCAACATGAGAGGTATTTTTGTATTTGGACAAATTTTTTATTATTCAACACGTCCTATTTAGTTAGTTTTGTGGATACAGACGATTATATTGGTGTTTGTCGATTGAATACACATTAAGCTAAGACGAAAATAAGTTTTTAAGTACCAATTATTGTCTGTTCGAACATTATGAACGAGTTATTACCTAATTTTGGGAAATGTTAATATCTTACCATAATAACTCGAAATCCTTAGACTTTGGACTAAGGTAACCTAGGTTAGATATGTTCCTAACGAGGTGACCTATCACCCCCTTAAGGCTTTGCAACAACCTTCTTAACACCCTGTACATGTAGAAATTCGAAAAAATTCAAACGTTACAGCCCGTCAATGCTGTGCCTCACCGCTTGGATTCGAAGCGGGCGTAAACTTCAATCGCGTTTTTCTCAACAATACATTTTCGAAATTGGCGTGCGGACTTACTCAAAAACTATTAAGCCGATTGAGTTGAAACTTGGTAGAAATATTGCTACGTTCTACTTGACGAGAATTGTTTATGAAAAATAAAATAAAAAAACTACTTTTTTAATCATAATTTTACAGACATTTTGCGTAAACTGTTGATTTTTTTGCAATTGCGTGCCATTCTCTTAAATTTGCATTTTTTTCATTTTAATTCCTGTCAAATAGAAACTACACATGTTCTAACTATCCAATTTTTAGAATTCTCTTGCAAATCAAAGTATACAAAAAGTTAGACTGCACGCTGATTTGCAACTTCCGCGGCAAGCTTGCTGTAACACTCCGCCAGAGCTCCACCATTTTGATGAAAAATAAAACAAATTGTTTTGTATAATTAAATATACTAATAAAGTATACCTACCGTTTGATAAATGTAGAATCATTTTTTTCTTAGTTAAAAAATTCCAGAAAATTGCTTAATTTTTTCCCATCTAAATGTATATCCCGCCTTAAATGCGGTTTACCGTTCGTGACGATGAAAATTTCGATTTTTTTTTTCATATAACTTGCATCCTTAAAGTTCTTAGAACGCGGGGTTTGTCGTGTGGGTTTTCGTAAACAAACATTAAATACGACTTTTTATAACGTCCAACTTTAAATGCGTTTGTCTGGGAACAGTAATTTTCAGCGCACGGGGCGCTCTAGAGCTTCAACGGATGAACCGATTCACATCAATCTCTCCGCAATTGAAGGGAAATTCAATATTCGGGGCCATCAGGGAGCGATTTTTGTCAAAAATTGATTTAGAAATATTTTTCATCCGTGGAAGCAAAAAAATCGGGCAAAAATAGTTGGGTTTTTTTTCAAACGGCTGCCATTTTGTTGTCCAGCGGTTTTTCGGAAAACAAAAAAAAACATGGGGCCCCCAAATTTAGTCTAGTTTAATAATGTTTCTGTTTCAAATGAACTGGCAAGGCTGTGGAGAACCTTGTCTCCTGTCCCGCGCAGACTAAAACACGCCGTCCATTGCTTTATTTGACTGCAGCTGGAGCCGCCATTTTGGATTTTTTTACATAAATAAAATTGGAATTTACTCTCCATTGATAGAAGAATAAAACATGTTGAAAACCATTGCAAAAAGTATTTACATTACATTTGAAAAAATTCCCGAAGTTCATGGATTTTCTATGCCTCTCGACCGTAACCTGTCCTTCAGCTCTCGATAAGGAGTATCTCGGCTCGAGTCATTAATCAGTTTCCGTCGAGGCACGATGGAAAACAAATATATTCTTCCGGCCGCGGTCTGACTGGCACTTCCGGATCCTTCAGCCTCATTTCTCTTCCGGTTTTGCGAGACCGAAGTGTCTCATAAATTTTACGACCGTATGATCGACCAGCGTTCATAGCTTGGTGCATTCGGAAGTATTTGCCACTCGAAAGATCGAGGCATTGCAAAAAACGTCCTCGTGTCAATGAACTCCCGAATGCGGATCCACTGATTTTTTTAAATCCTTCGAAGAAGTCTCGGATAGTACGGTTGTTGTTTTCCACCTCGGAAGAGTTTCCCGTTGAGAAAAAAAGTTCCGCAAAGCTCTGCGTGCAAGGCTAGCACGGCGAAACTAGTGAGTATAGGATGTGTATAATAGAATTCAGCTTTGCCAAAAAAAAAAAATCATTATGGAATCCTCATTGGCCGAGAATAACAGATGCGAGAAGCACATCTGAATCGGCTCGTAAAGTTTTTTTTTCCAAGCCTTCATGTAGACGTGTAGATGTGTATTGACCAGGGAGATGAAGGTGCGATGTTCGCGCACACCTGTTTACGGTATGCTCGCATGAACGCAGACGCACACGCAAAAGGACGCGAGTGTTTCACTTTCGACTGGCTAACGGCACAAGGAGGAGCGCGAGATGGCAGGGGAAAGCGCGACTCCCCGATCGTAGTATATATAAAGAGTTGGCCTTCTTGGGGGGACCCATCCAGTGAACTTCTGGACTTCAGCCAGATTACAAGAGGCTCCGGTATCATGAAGATTTCGGTAAGTGACGAATAGCAATAGCGGAAGTGCTGCAAGAGAATTCCCGGGTGGTCGAAAAGAATGGTGAAAAATGCGTTTTTTTCTCTCCAGCCTTTAACGCTGTTCGTCTCAGCGCTGCTGATCGGTGCAGCCTGTGGCGAGAAGGAGGACGTGCAAGAGGCACAGGACGACAAGGCAGCCGAAAGCTCATCGGGTTCGGAAAGTTCGGTGGCGGCGACTGACGAGAAGAAACAAGGCAAACGAGGCTTGCACGGGTACGAGGGGGGCTACGGTGGTGGATACGAAGGAGGCCACGAAGAAAGCTTTGGAGGAGGCCACGAAGGAGGCTACGAAGGAAGCTTTGGAGGAGGCTACGAAGGAGGTCACGAAGGAGGCCATGAAGGAAGCTTTGGAGGAGGCCACGAAGGCTACGGCGGTGGTGGTGGTGGCGGTGGTGGTGGTGGCGGTGGTGGTGGTGGCGGCGGTGGTGATGGCGGCGGTGGTCACCACGAGGGAAAGATCAAGCACATAACGATCGTGAAGGATGTGAAGGTGCCCTATCCGGTGGAGAAGAAGGTTCACTATCCGGTCGAGAAGCGAATACCGTATCCGGTCAAGGTACACGTACCTGAACCGTACCCCGTAGAGAAGAAAATTCCGTATCCTGTGAAGGTACTCGTGAAGGTACCGGTCCACATACCAGCCCCTTATCCGGTCGAAAAGAAAGTGCCGTACCCCGTTCACGTTCACGTCGACAGACCGGTGCCCTACAAGGTTTACGTCCCCCAGCCGTATCCCGTCGAGAAGAAGGTTCATTATCAAGTCAAAGTGCCAGTACCGGCACCGTACCCAGTTGAGAAGCCGGTGCCCTATCCGGTGAAGGTACCGGTTCACGTTCCGGCACCGTATCCGGTCGAAAAGAAAGTGCCGTATCCGGTGAAGGTACCGGTCGATCGTCCGGTCGCCGTACACGTGCCAAAACCTTATCCAGTACCGGTGGAGAAACATGTGCCCTATCCGGTCGAGAAACCAGTACCCTATCCGGTCAAGGTTCACGTCGAGAGGCCAGTGCCCGTACACGTCGACAAACCCGTACCAGTGCCGGTCAAAGTACACGTTCCGGCGCCATATCCAGTCGAGAAACACATACACGTTCCCGTGGAAAAACCGGTCCCGTATCCCGTCAAGGTCCCGGTCGAGAGACCGGTAGCCGTGCACGTCACCAAGCATGTACCCTACCACGTTGAGAAACCAGTGCCCTATCCGGTCAAAGTACCCGTGCCCTATCACGTCGAGCATAAACACGGCCATTCGTCATTCGGGGGTGGCGGCGGGGGTGGCGGTGGTGGTGGTCATCACGAACACTCCAGCTACGGAGGTGACTTCGGGGGTGGATTAGAGTCCGGACATGGGGGCTATTAATGATGAGAATCGACCGGTCCAATGGCGATTATCAGGATAATCGTCTTCGACCAATTGTTCCTTCGTTCTTTCATCGGATCCATCATATCACACTATACCCTGCCCCTTACGACTCTTACGATTCATCGAGTAGGAGATTCATTAGGACCTAGTGTCTGTGATCCGTGAAAAGCTCACTAAGTCTGTTCTTCAGGGGCAACCGGAATGAAAGCCGAGAGAGTTCTACATGCTAGTTTGCCGTCTCAGATCCAGCAAGTAAAATGTCAATCACGATCACCGAATTCGTTCGAACGATTCTACCCGAATACACGCGCGATCGGGTAATTGGACAAGCTCGCGGGGTCATGTGTACCAACAACTGAGTGCTTCTTGCATTATGTACCTTGAAAAAAAAAAATATACTTATCGTAGAGAAACTAGTTACTATCGACGGCCGCAACGGTGAAACTGTTACCAACATGTTTGTCACGAACAAATATAATGTTCGCGTGATGAGCGCAACGATACGATAAGAGCAACGATGTACTTCTCAATAAAGACCAAAGAAGAGAAACAATCATGAAAACGTAACAGTCCTAGTTGTGATAATGTTTAGACCGATGTTTTTCACATTTCCACCAGCCAGTTTTTTTTAATTCATCTTGCCATTCGCGTTCTTATCTGATGAAAGACCATCAAGCACTTTGCGCGATGCATTCGCACGAGATCAGATTCTCATCGATGTGATCTTCATAGTAAGGTACATGCATGCATTCATAGTAATCAACTAATGCAGCCATAACCAGACGACCAAATCCAATCAAAAAGAAAAACAACACGTCAGAAAAATATGTCCAGCATGTACTCACCGAATGTAGGGAACATTGGCAGGTATGTGATACTTCGCACCCGGATCGAAGTCATCTTCGGATCTGAGTACCGGCGGTTTCGTTCCAGCGTACAGTTCCATCATTCTGTGCCAGTGACAATTGTATTCCTCGCGGTTAACGACACCCCGGAAGACATCCCATCGCCATCGATCAACCGCAAGGCTGAACGGTAGGAGCACGAGCTTCTCCATTGCCAGAGAAAATAGGTAGTTTATATCGGCTGCTGGCTCATTGACGTATTTGTTCGCCAGGCCAAGGGTCTGAAGATGCTTCGGCGTGCCAACACTCAGAGCGATCGCCTCGCCAACTGCCTCGTGGAATCCTATTGGATCACGAGCAACGAAAGTGCTGTTCATTATCGGTTGTTTCAATTGCATCGGTTTGATTCCTGCGCTTCGTGTCTTGTCGGACATCTGCTACTTGGTAGACTTTACCGATGATCGTAACATTGCAATGATACAATTTATAGCAATTTTTGCATTCGGAATTTGATTCCATGATTTGATCGATGGAAATCCATAATTTGATCGACAGCTTATTCGGTTCAGTCGATGATTGTCGTTGCAATATTTCCCTAAGTTTGATGCACCGGTCAAGTCGCTCTTGGACTTCCTATTTCCCTGGTAACTAGTGGCTGCTTATACGGAGGTATAAAGCTGTCAGTTCCGGTGCAAGGACGACCAAGCGTATCGTCCCACGAGGGCGCAACGGTGAAAGCGTAATAATTATGGTACGACGTAATAAAAATATTCCAACATCCGCACACGAGCCCGCAGACCGCTCACGCCTACGGTATTATATGTCGAGAGGTGCACTCGCTCATTAAACGCGTTGTTTTACTTATTACTGTTATTTGCGAGCCTGTACTCCGTACTGCCGAGCCAGGGCACTTTGACAGATCGATCATTATGGATATCACAAGCTTGGATGAAAGACGATACAGTCCTCGGAGGCTTTGATCTCCGCTCGGTATCATGCATGAAGAGCTCATTCTATTCATTATTCTATCATAGACATTAATGCATGTATCGTTTACGAATTTACGTCAAGCGTATCCACGAGCGCGATCTCACTTTCGAGCCATTAAATGTGAAACGCCGACACCGCTGTTATGTCTTCCGCTTTGCAATAAAAAAACACAGCGTGTGCGTTCTTGTTTTCCCACCACGCGGTGATAAGTCATCATAGAATATTTCAGAATAATAGCAACGTTTAAACGATTGTGCTCACATAAACATTGTGCTACCTCAATTGCACATGCTATATCAAATCCTCACTACAATAATTGCACAGAGTTAAAAGCTGGGCGAGAAAAGTTTGGAAAAAATTCAGCAAGGCTGTCAGAGAATCAAGATAGGTTCGTGTTGTTCAAATTTTTGGTAAATTTTGGAGTACGGGCACCCCGAATGCATTGCAAGTTTATTTTTAACTATTTTGTCACTTGGATGCGACGTAACAATGTTTAGGGAATTGCAAGTAGTAACAACGAATTTTTTTTCCCGGAAATTGCGAATATTGGTGATGGAACCATCATTCCAAAAATAATTAATTGCGTCATGAAAAATGAAATCCTCCCATCGC
Organism: Ophion slaviceki; assembly: GCA_944452715.1. Classification (NCBI taxonomy): domain Eukaryota; kingdom Metazoa; phylum Arthropoda; class Insecta; order Hymenoptera; family Ichneumonidae; genus Ophion; species Ophion slaviceki. The sequence continues at coordinate 13,841,016 of OX101786.1, read as the reverse complement.
TATCATTTCTCAAGTTCATCATTCGATAACGTTCAAACAAAATTCCAAATAATTCCAAATCGTCGAACAAAACCTCGAGATTGTCCGACTTGTTGGCATGATTTGTAGTTTTGTTTGAACATTATCGATCACTTGAAAAATTATCGCGATAGGGGGATTTTATTTTACATGAGGAAATTGATTATTCTTGTGATGATGAATAGTATGTTGACCAGGATTATGATGATGATGATTAATATGGTGACGATCGTGATTATGATAGTGATGATTATTATGGTGACGATCGTGATTATGATGATGATGATGATGATTATGGTGGTGATGATTATGACGGTGATGATTACGATGCTGATAATTATGATGGTGATGATTATGATGGTGATGATTATGATGGTGATTATTGTGATGGTGATTATTGTGATGGTGATGATTATGATGGTGATGATTATGATGGTGATGATTATGATGGTGATGATTATGATGGTGATGATTATGATGGTGACGATTATGATGGTGATGGTTACGATGGTGATGATTATGATGGTGATGATTATGATGGTGATGATTATGATGGTGATGATTATGATGGTGATGATCATTATGATAGTGAGCATTAAAACGATAATGATTATAATAGTAATCATTACCCAACTTCATCTGACCCCAATTTTTGACACTCCTAATAGGGTCGTCATGCGCCAAGTACAGTATTTCAGCTTCAAACGATAGTGCTCCGTGGCATATGAACTTACCTGGATTCGCACCATCCCGAAATTCTCTCGGCAGCCCGCTGTATCGGAGAAAGTATTGTATATGTGCCATTTCGTGGTGGACAGTGATGAGGTCTTTCATCGTGACCTTAGTGCACATCTTGATCCTGCAAAGAAAGTTAAGCGACCGGCATTAATTCGTGCGCCGCGTGACCAAACAACGACCATAATTTGCACAGAGTTCATCCGCTCCACAGAAGATTTCTATTTGCCTACCTGTAGTCGAGGCGATTGCAAAAGTCCCAGGCGGAAGCCTGACAGATCAACGGACGATCGCCAGGATCCACCAAGATACTTCCAGCCCAGAACTCTGGGGGCATTGCGCTCAGATTCAACGAGAGATAAAATTCTTCGGCCACACGGAACATGTCGATCGGTGTGTAGCCCTACAATGAAACAAAAAATCACAGATAAGCGAGTTGGTCGAGAAGATAGTAGGATTTGACCTTAAATCAATCACTTCAATTAGCTCGTTCATTTGATTTCACATTAGTGATTCCAAAAACTGTTAATTATCTCTTGCTCTTTCATTTTTGCGAAAACCATCTAGTTTTTAGTTGTTTGAGTATCAAATCAGTTCGAAACAGCACGTTTGTAAAAGTACCCAAGATTTTATCTGCACTATTAAAATTCGGAGAGATCGATCGTCGTTACCCACCTGAGCTTGCAATTCTTCCGTCACGTCCATGTAATATTTTCCGGGATATGGTGTCGCCAAATCGATTATGTTGGTCCAAGATTGGGCCCATACGTTTCCTAAAAAAGATAATAACTCATGAGCTTTCCCTTCGCTTTTTAGAGGCTCACTTCAAGCCATCAAATTTTCAGCTGAACAGTTCTCGATCAACGAGATCTTTAGCGGGTGCTTTTTATGGGTGGGTCTTTCGATTCTTTATTACCCAGAATGTGAGCCGGAAGTGGTGTGTGTCCTCCAAGTTTTTCCGGTCCATAAAGATCGCGAAGCTTCTTCCTGACGTAAGCATGAAGCTCTTCGTAAAGTGGCCTAATAGTTTCCCATACCTCGTCGACTTCCTGCTGGAAATTTGGCGTCTCGTATGGGAAAGTCCAATATTCAGCTGCGTCAGTAAAGTCTGCGAAGATAAAAAAGAAAGCTCACAGTAGCGTCCATTTGTCAGGAACGTTATTCTCATGAACTTACTGTTCAACCTCGCGGCATCGTTGTTCAATTGAACGAGCTGTCCGTACAGATCTCGAATTTGCGATCCACTGCGTCTTCTCCATTCTACCCATACCCATTGAAGCTCATCCCAGTCTCGACTTTTCGCCATAATTCTCGAGATATCTGCCGGAGAGATAATCAAGTTCGTAACGCATTAACGCCACTTGTCATTAGCATTTTTGTTGGGCTAATTATCTTTTGCTGTTGTTATTATCTCGAAATAATTGACTGAATTTCATATTTAATTCATTTGCCACGTTCGATTCTCGTTTAATGGTGCGCTGGCAACTAAGAAGCTGAGCTCTCGAGTAAATTTCACTTTAATCGTTTTATACTACTACGATGATATACAATGTACGAGGATTTCTTGCCTTGCCGCTTTCACGCTATACCTCAATAGCTTTTATATTGAACGCATTTTGAAAATCTCTCGAACCTTCCACTGCGGGATGCAAATGATCGTTTGTGCTGCCACACGTAACTCACCAATTGATTGGATGACTTGCCGTTTTTCGTGGCAACGTTTTTGTGAAATTTTTCGATCTTAGGGGAAATTTATTTAGCGGGTAATGACCAGGGTGAATCTTACCTGGATAGAGACGAAGCCCGCATCTGAATGGATCGTTGTAGGCGCATATTGTTGCCGAATTGTATATGCTGAGCATATCGTTTATGACTCGATTGTACTGAAATTAGAAAACGAGGGAAAACGGATTACGAATTTGTAGAGTATTAGGCAATTGAACGTCAAATACGAGGGTGAATGAAAAAGTTCTTGGAATCAATATAAAAATATGACAAAATTCAAACAAAATATATTATGTTTTTGTACATAATCTCCTTCTATTTCTATGCATTTAGAATACCGCTTTTCCAACTTTCTTATTTCTTCCAAAAAAAAACATTTTCTTGACTCTCAAAAAACTCTTCTACGGCAGCTATAACCGCGGCATGATTGTCAAATTTCTTCCCCCGGATACGCTCCTTTAATTTTTGGAATAAGTGAAAATCGAAAAAATATAATATATTTTTGCACATAATCTTATTCTATTTCTATATATTTATAATACCGCTTTTCCAACTTTCTTATCCCTTTAAAAAAACGTTTTCTTGACTCTCAAAAAACTTTTCTACTCCGAGTAAAATAGTCTTATTTCGACGCCGTTATGTTTCAATCGATAGCCAATTAGTCGAGAAATCTGTCAATGCATTGACCGAATCGTCAAAGTTAAGAACTTCTGAGATATACTCGTTAAGGGGTTACCCCACTTGCGATTTTGAAAAAATCGATTTTTTTTATTGCAATTTGAAGTGCAGTTTTTTTTTATGCCCGGAATAGATGACTCTATGTAAGTTTCCAAAAAAAAATATTTTCTTCGTGTAAACTGAAATTGAAACTTTAAACGCGTTTTTCTCAAAATGGCATTTCTGAAGTCGGTGACCAAGATTACTCGAACACTAATGAACCGATCTTCGTGAAATTTTGTAGGCTTATTTTATACATAAAAATGTAGTCTTTAATCGTTCGATTTTTTTCGTTAAAATCGAACCATTAACTTTGACTGTCCGCCATTGTGTGAAAAATGAATATTTTTTAAAATCCTTCGATCAAAGACGAGTTTATACTTATATTTGACTAAACCATCCGCATTTTTTTTTTCAGATGATCCACTTCGCCGCAATGTTGGTCACCGCAAACCGTATATATAAAAACATTATTTCATTGACGGCCATTTGCCACTAAACAATGTAATATTTTTCAATAAAAAAATTACTGAAAGTTCTGCAAGATGTGTTCTTTAAGATGGTATATTGATCGATTAAAAAAGTTTTGTAGTTTTCTTTTAAAAAATTCATGAAAAAGGCCTTTTTTGCGCTACAAGTGGGGGTAACGCCTTAAAAAAATATTTTCTCTCGAGAAAAGCAAAAGAAAATTGATTTTACGAGTTTTGTACGGGTTTCTCAGACCCCAGTGAGACATGCGAGGGGTAATTTTGGGAATAAGTGAAAATCACTGGGGGCCAAGTCCGGAGAATATGGTGGGTGGTCAAGGATTTCGAAGCCAGCAGCTGTTTTTCACGCACAGGTATTTTATTACTGCACGTAACTCACTTTTCTCCATATTTTGAGTATTTTTTAACAATTGTTTGCACAAAATAATTTATAACTTAAAAACAATACGATCAATCGATCGAAACTTTGCATAAATATTGTGTGATTGACACTCTTCAAAATAAATATCAAACTACCCCCCAACTATTATATCAATATGCGCTTCTAAGAAGTTTTTGATTCACCCTCGTAAAATTGACTTTTTCCCGGAGATCTGTTGTCCATTGTCAATTAGAATGAACTCAATTATTGTCCTGAAAAAGATTTCTCCAACAGCGATTCGATGTCCCAATGTTTGACGCCAAAACAGCTAAATTAGGGAAAAATTCAGCACTGCTTATCCTTTGTCTATTATGATTTAGGACGAAGGATAAGCGATGCTCGTACTCGCGTCACTTGACGTGGAATTCCCCATGTGCGTTCGGGGTCTTCTGAGCAAAAGCCTTTGGTATGTCACACGATCGTCGTGTGCTCAGTTACGCTCGAGTGCGCCCGAGAAAAACGTAAGTGTACGCCAGACATAAATCTTTGAAAAGAAAGAAATGTTGGTCCTTGCAACTTCGAAGCTGCTTTCCAACTGCCGAGCATTTTAAACCGACTGATGGGTTCTCGAGCTGTACTGACCGGAAGTATCGCTGGCTATTTTGCCTTGCAATCATTCGAACACGCCAAGAAATCGCCGAAGGGGATTTTTGATGATACTCTTGTACAAGAGCCAAATACATTTTATCAGATATAAAAAAAATCAGTAAATTCGACGAAAACTGTAGAACGCTAATTAGATGTCCAAATGAAAAAATGCACTCAGCAATCGTGCTTCTTTTCTTTTTAATTTTTATACTTTTACATGCAACTTTTTGCGAATTTTACGAATAATAAAAATCGATCTTTAGTAAATTGATGGCCCATTCGAAAAAAAATAAAAAAGAGCGAACTATGAACAAAATTGATGATAAAAAGGAATTTCGTAATCATAGTACATCTGAGTTGACAGCCTCGTTCGCCATGGTGGTGAATTTTGTTCGAGCACTTAATTTTCTCACGTGCGTGACAAATGACCTATACGCGAGACTCGAGCAATAATCGGGCTCGGTTAGACAGGATTTCTCTTACAGATAGGTGTACGGTTGAACTACGATAGCGAGGGACTTTTTCACATTCTTTTTCAGGAGGTTACCTTGCTCGTTATTAAACATGACCTACATGCTACGACAATATTTTCTTCCCATGTTTTTTTTTCTATACGCATGAGTCAATATCGATCACAGAATCAAACCAATCTAGTCATCAATGGTTATGGGAATAAGTCATCATTTATATTATAAATGGACCCGGTTTTTATTCACGAGCATAGTTACACGATCAGGCTTTTCCCCATCATTATCTTATTACATCAAATTTCCAACGATGAATCCTTGATAGACAGATGGTCGGAAATTGCTATGATTTCTCACTAGTCGTGATATCTGATAACCGTCCAATTGCCAGTACTCTAATTGATGTAGTTTGTAAATGTTTATCAGCCTATGAAAAGCAGCAGAATGCAGAATCTTGGTGCCGAAAGGTATAGGGAAGTAACGAGAATGAAAGATATTTGGAGATGCACTCACCCTGTCGAGTTGATCAGGCGGAAGAGCAGCTGGTCCCACAGCCGAAAGATACCTGAGGCGTCTCGCAATGTTCGGATCTCTGAGGTTGGATCCATCCAATCTGGAGATCAATAGCCACGCTTGGTTCTGAAAGTCTGCGTAGAGTCGCTGTGCATCGAGCTGCGCATGCAAGGATAATGCACATCGTAACGTTAAATTGCCTGAGAATCATTCTCGTAATGTAATTACGTCCATCATAATAGCGTTATTCATAGTTTTGACGCAATTTCTGGGATCATCCACGTGCCAACGTCTGTTTCTCATCATTCCTAGTAATTTCAGCCTTTCTTCTCGCTCCGACATCTGCTCGAATCTTTATAAGGTTATTTTTGTTTCTTCGTCTCGGATTGCGTTGCAGCGATGTTCACGCGATTCTCGTTCCCTCGCAAATTTCGCCGCTGCACGCGAGCTCGAAAAAATAATCGCAACAAATTACTGGCGCGAGTAGTGAACTGGTCGGTAGGTCGAGTGACAATCGACGAGCGCACCAGAACTACATATCAGTCCGAGTTTTACCGTTACCGATAAGACCAACTCTCGCGTTTACATTTCCGACACCGGCACTGCAGAGAGAAACTAGTTTGACCGTGCACTTTCGATTGTGCTACTATCGACGATAGGACTCTCGCCGGCTCAGAGATAACAAGTTCCTACTGAAAAATCGCCAAGATATACGGAAATTACAACTTTGCCAACCGTGCGAAATTCTCCACATTGCGGCAGACCCAAACAAACTCAAAGTGAGATTCACCAAGTTCTGTAACTCATCGATTGGGAAGTAAATAGTGTAAAGCGTGGTAGCCGAGTTTGCAACGATATTTTCTGGAAAGACGCGTGCCTTTTTCCTCCAGGACAATGGACTGCCATTCTGATCGATGGCTAGTCAAGGTCCACCAACAAAGTCGATCACCAACTCACTACGGCCACGTGTCTTTCCAACTCGCAAAGGTGAAAGCCCTTCACGATAACGATCCTTTTCTTTCAAAACGAAACATTCGTTCGACTGCTGGACAAATCGAAGTCACGTAGCAACGATCGCGCTGATTACGGTGCGGTTCTTGGGCATTTTTTTTCTCCAGCCTGGTGTAGCTAACCGACCCGGCGAGAATCTCTGCTTTGGATTGTCGTGCGGGCTGCTAGAACCTCGGATAAACAGTGTTACCCACGTTTTCCTACTGTTACTCAATCCTAATCGCAACGGATAGAGGCACAATGGCATCACTTGGGAAGATTTCCCGCATGCAGGCGTACATTAGCGCGAGTCGAGGCAGGTGAGCGCGTGCACGCCCTTTCCCGCGAGGCCATCAGCAGCCTCGAGTCTAACCGGGCGTCGTAGCCTGCCGCTGCAGTTGAACGCGGGAAAACGCGCGTTCTCGTGTCCCTGAGCACGTGTGTATGGATGACACGCGAGAGAACCGGCGAGGAAACGCGTGAATCGCGATGTTACGAATCAGCAGACCGGCGACGAATCAAAGACTGGGATTCTGGAGAATTCGCTGGAACCCCACCAAAATCCATCAAGGATGTCCATATAGAACTTTGGAAGGAACATCCTAAGCCGAAAGGACCACTAATACATTTTTTAGCAGGAGGCCAAGGCACCTTCTGGCTGCTCTGATTGTAGCCAGTGTTTGATTCTGATCTTGCTTAGGATCCAATCGATCATGGACAAAGCCCTCGAGGTCGTTACCTCACTCGTTAGGACTGAGCCAATGTGGACTTCCCGAACCTCATTTTCATGAGCATTGTTGTTTTCATTTCAACGTTCTCAATGGCTGTCGTTACCAGCCATACTGTATCGGTCAACTCGCTTAGAATGATTGATCGTGTTGACTCTAGTTTCCACCAACGTCTTCTGAAGTTGTTCGCATCAATTATCCATAGTTCCATCAATATTTGACGTTTCGGGGCCGGCAGAGTCCGAAATAAAGGAAGAAGAGAGTTTCAACACGCGATCCATTTTCCTTCCGCCTTTCCCAAAGCGGAACGAAAATGCTTACGTTCCTTGCCGATAACTTAAGCGGATGATTATACGGGAGAGCAATTCAAGCGTGAGTGAGCTTCGATCGCAATTCAAGTTGGTTATTTGAGACGGATGATGGGCCTTCACTGATGTGGATTACGACTTCCTTTGTGAGGGTCTGGATAAATAATAAAGGCGAATCCAGACCACGGCCAGGTACCCTCGTCCTTTACTTATTGCGAGTAAACACACGCCTGCTTTATCCGCGCATAATCTACACGTGTAATAGGGGTTACTTCGGGACGTACGGAATTCGTTGGCTGGATCGATACAAGCAGAACGTTTTGGGCTACACATAGGAGGAAGGGAAAGTTGTCATGCTGATGATAAGTGGCACCTTCGGGTGTCCCAAAAACTGCTGGACGTTTGTCCGATACGCTCAGAACCTTATTGAATATATTGTTCTCACAATCTGATGTCGCGAAAAAAGTGTTACCTCATTTCGCATTTTAGGACTTTATCGAGGGTGACTAGGACCTGTTGGCAAAATGACAGAGTGGAAAGTTATTTCGTCGTGAGGACGATTTTTAAACCCTTTTGATTAGTAAATGCTAACGAAATAATTAAAATGCTCACATGAAAGGACAAGGCTCGAATGAACATCCCGGCAATGATTTTAGAAATTTTGTCGTATTTCTCAATAAATTTGCAATTAATGAAATAAATTTGAATAATTCCGCAATATGTTCACTTATGTGCAGTAGGGTGGCACAAATTTAAGCTCTTTTTTTGTTCCTTCTTCTCACCATCCAATTATCTTCTTTAAGGTAGTACTTCCACAGAAGAGTTGAATTAAGAAATGGTTGAAATTTGACATATATATTATTCAATACATTATCCAAACATCTGTGCAATTGGAATAAGTTTGACCACCCCAAACCTGAGATATTAACACTTAAAGTTGGCTTGGTTTACACGCAACATATGCGTTATGATTGGCAAACAGAGCATCATTAATTTTACCGTCAAAACTAAAATTAAGAAATTGATAAAAAACGAGGATAAGCTAGAGTAAGATATCACGAATAATGTGAAAAAAAATGAGAATGATTCACCATCTAGTTTCCAAGATATAACCATGAAAAGCCCTCACAATTTTGGTGCAAAGCCTGGCAAAGCCTGGCAAAGCCTGGAAAAAAAACAATTGGGGCAAAGCCTGGACAGTCCTGGCAAAAAGTTTACTGGCAATGGTAGATCAAAAACACAATATAAAATATATTTTACGGCAATAAATGATATCCATCGTATTATCTACTAGTACCGAGTCAATATTGCGTAGTTTTTAATTTTATTCATTACTATTTAAACCAATTATCAATCTTTTAAACATGAACATGGTATGTAAACTTTTGGTTGAGATTTTCGCAGAGGAACTACCTTAAAGGAAGAAAAAAAATTGTAGCGAAGGCTGCGAGCGGTCAAAAAATATTTAGAGGTCGCTGAAGCCTCCCAAAAATTCAAATTTTCATTTAAAAATCGATTTTTTTCATCTACTTCTCACCCATGAATATTACGCTTTATAATTTTTTAATTGATCTCGCGAAAGCTCTATCCGGCCAATGAATATTTAGTGGTCGCTCAAGAGCTTTGAAATGTCCAATTTTCGCCAATTGTTTTTACTCTTCTCACTCACAAACTTGACACTGTAAAGTTTTCAAAACAATTAATCCTTTTATCTTTAGAAACATATTTTTCAACTTTACATTACACTTCTAACCCAAGAATTATAATCTTTGTTCTCATAAGATAATTCTCTAAAGCTCTTGTCTGTAAATAAAATTATAGGTCGTATTCGTAAAACTGAAATGGCAGCAGTTTTTATCTATATATATTCCATACACACACACACACCCACACACACACACACACACACACACACACACACACACACACACACGCGCGCGCGCGCACACACACACACACACACACACACACACACACGCACACATATATATATATATATATATATATATATATATATATATGTTTCAATAATACATAATAATACATAATAACATATCGTCTAATTAGAGTTTGTTACAAATTACCACAATAAATTATTCAGAAAATGTAACACTTCGCTGTTTATTTTCGTTTTATACTACAAGGAATTATAGTGCATGCGAGATTAATTTTTTGGCGGAAATTGTAAATTTCGAGAACCTTGAGCAACCACTAAATATTCATTGGCCGGCTAGAGCTTTCGCGAGGTTAATTTAAAAATTATAAAGCGTAATATTCATGAGTGTAAAGTGGATAAATAAAATAGACTTTTCAATGAAAATTTGAATTTTTGGGAGGCTTGAGCGACTTCTAAATATTTTTTGACCGCTTGCAGCTTCGACGAGAATTTTTTTTCCTTTCAAGAAGATAATTGGATGGTGAGAAAAAGGAACAAAAAAGAGCTTCAATTTGTGCCACCCTACTGCACATAAGTGAAAATATTGCGGAATTATACAAATTTATTTAACTAATTGCAGAATTTGTTGAAAAATACGACAAAATTTCTGAGATCAATTTTTTTTTTCTTTAAAGAAGATAACTGGATGGTGAGAAAAGGAAAAAATCTCAAAGTTGTGCCACCCTGTGCAGTCATTAGTAGTAAATAAAAAATTAATTCCGGAATTGTGCGTACCGCTTGCAATTGAGTGTACTCATTGACGTTAGTCTCGTAGGCCCACTGAGCAGCAACGTTGCTGCTGCACCGTTCAGCGCCAAGGAAATCCAGCCTCGCAAGGACGTTTCTGTAATCGAGATCATTCGGTCTCTGAGCCGGCTGACGACCGAAACCGTCGAATCTGTCGATCCTGTCGTCAGGCCGACGAGTGTAACCGTCGATTCCGTCGTCGGTCAATGGCGGCAGGTCCAATTGGCACGATGCAAGTGATATTAAAATGCACAGGAACAATCCTGTAATTATCTGCAACGAAAAAGTCAAATCGTCGCTAACTAAAAAATAACCTAACTCGATAAATTACTAACTAAAATAAAATAACTAAAAATAAAAGAAGCGTATGTACGAAGTCTGCCAAACGAGAGAACGACACTAATGGACGAATAATTATAGTTGGTCGTTTTGGAAATTGCGACGATATAGGCAATATTGAAACGGATAATTAGAAATATTCAATACCATTGGGCGGAAAATTCAAGCGCTGGACTAACGGTTTAGCCATTGGTTAATAATTCATTTTGGCCTCACACGACCGTAACCACGAAAATATTTCCCATGAGTGGATCGATAAATTCACCCCCTCGCCGGAACGGCATCACAATTTTATTACTTCCTGCTGGGCATATTAACAAGCTACGCGCTACCCCGATCAACTTTGGTCGCACCGGATATTCCCGAAACAAGGATTTACGAACAGGATTTATTCAATTTTCTTCATAATATTGCCGTTTCTGGACAACGTTACCAGCCATCAGTTACAATTGAATTTCGATAGTCATTGCAATTGACGAATTGGTGTAATTTCTGTTCTGAAAACTCAATCCATTGAAAAAAATGACTTCGGTTGATTAAAACCGTCATTAACCGATGTCGATAAATTATTTATTGAAAAAATGGAATATTGCCTTGTTTCAATAATTATCCACCCCATGAAGTAAAGAGTACTCGGTATAATCAAATATTTTACTGCATCATCTGAATATTTCGTTGACTGCGAATCAACAATTTCGTTGATCCGCGTGATGTTTGTTTTCTGTGTAGGGTCCAATCAGCCCTTTTGTATTTTCAATCTACAGCCCTGGTGCTGTCAACTTCGTTACAACTAAATTACAGTTGCATGTTAAATTACTGTTTCCTAAACTGCAATTTGCAATTATAGTTTTCCAAAATTGCGAATTTATTCAGGAATGATCTCAAATTTAACTGGCACTGACCAAAAGGGACTTTCATCGGGAAAATAATCCACCTATCCAATCATGTCGTATCATTTTCTCTCTAGAAACAATCCCCAAATACTTCGAAACAAAATATCAGTCTCTAGACTCCTGGATCATGAACATTCCTCAATTGGATTCCCCTAAAAACCCTAAAACTCAATAATCAACACCTTTTTTTAAATCGTAATTTTTGTCATTTTTTTATAAGTGCCCTCGCAACCAACGCCGTCTGAGCTCTGTACGCTGATAACAAGTCCTGCGGAAAGCAATAATCAAAGAGTTCAGTGACTTACAGATCTTCCATTCTGACCGAGGACGACCACGTGGACCGATCGTAGGAGCACTTCCATGGCTCGACCGCCCATTCGTCGGGTTCACCAAAATATTCACTCTCCTATCAGCCCTCCGAGCTCCCAAATTCACCGTCACCCAAAGTTTCCTTCAAAATGATCCTCCCTTCAAGCACAAAAGCCTCGAGAAATCAAGACAAAAATCTCAGACGTGGCTCGACGAAGTGTGGTCGCGCGGAATGACCCGGTCGTTTCTTAGCTCGTTGCGTTACTAAAAGTGACACTGCCAACAACGTATACATTTATCTCTGCGTGGCACGAGTTCGAGCAACACGAGAGGTCATCCTCTAGTTGCGATGGTGGGGACACACCTGTGGTGGAGGTTCGCGAGTGCTCGTCAAAGAAGCCAACACGTCCACCGTACACGTTTGATTGTGTGTGGAGCTTTATGTACGTGGAAACTATGACGATGACGGGGGAGCATCGGTAGGAAGGTAGAAACGCGTTGACGAGGACGAACCGAACGAGGTGGCATAGCAGGCGAGGTGGTATAAGCAAAGAGGGGGATAAATATGTACATGTACGTGCGTACGAGCGTCCGAGGGAAAAACTAAAAGAGGGAGCACAGTGGCTGACGACTACTTAGACCAAGACTCGATATGGAGAACAAGCGCGAAGCCGAGTGAAAAAAAAAGGAAAATAATAGCGACGGTGGAGGAGGTCACAATTGCGACACACCTCGGCCAGTTTTCCCACGTTTGTCGTTACCGCCAGCTTCACCTGTGGAAACCTCTTCCTCACCTTCTCCATGTTCATCTTCATCGCAGCTCATTTTGACCCAGTCCCAGTCCATTTTGACCCAGTCGCACGGAAACTTCGAAATTCGTGGACAAAACGAGGCTGAACGAGGAGCGTTATCGAGACGCGAGGTCCGAGCTGTTGGCGTTTCTTCACTTCTTTGGTACAAGCGTCTAGGGGACCCTACCACTCGTGCGTGTCATCGCGCGTGGAATCGTACCTTGTCCACGTAAGTGCACGATTTCAGTAATGAATCAGCCGTCGCAACGGCAGGGGTTTTCTTGAAATTTGTTTTTGTTTCGACTCGGCGAGATTTACAGCTGCGGAGACGATTTGAATGTTTAATCGACTGATGTTGCAATGCCTTCTGAGGTCAAGGATTCCGTGGCCTTTTTTCTTGCTGCGGAACGGAAATGGGGCGTAATGCAGCGGGTAAAGACCATCGGTACTTTGCTGGACGAACGTTTGAGGGTTTTATTATTTTGGGGAAAAAAGCAGACGGCTGTCGGATAATGCTCCAATGAGGAGCACCGTGGCTTGTTGGGTACTTGCATCGTAGTGGCGGATTGGAAGTTATTGACATTTTTAACTTTGCCGATCAATCTGACGTTTATTAAACTGGTATTCGATGAAAATCGAATTATTTTTTGAACTTTGCGAATTTGTCCGTTTTTTTTTTATTAAGGCGAGAAACCAGTTTGGGAGTACGTTTTTTTTGTGATTTTCATGATTTTTTTTTACAAGGAATGAATGAATATAATTTATTCAAACTTTGGGAATATTTTATACATATTTTGAAATGAATGTTTATATTTTTTCAAAGCATTTCCTTTGAAAATGTGGAACATATGACCTGCCGCCCATTGAAGGTCGCCATTAGACTTTGCTGTTTGTGTACTCTCTGGAGGGCACAGTTTTCATCGGACATCAATACGGTTTGAAGATTACTTTAAGGACATGTTTTCCTTCTATATGAACCTAACTCCGACCATAAATTGAAAAATGCATTTTTTAGAGGTGTTTAAACAAAAGGGGATAATTTTTGCCATTATTTTATAAGTTTTTTTTGCAATAATAATATACTTTAAACAATGATATTACCCCAAATTTAGGTTCATATAGAGGGTAATTAAATAAATTAATTGACTATCACTTTATAAAATGATAGGTTAGAAACTTTTTGAGCTAGAATGTGCAAAAATTGAACAAACGTCGTTTCGAGAAAAACGAGTTTGAAAAAAATGACCGAAAACCAAAAATTCAAGGCAGTAATGAATTATTTATACTGCTTACCAGTTAATCAGCGAATAGTTTGACTTACAATTTATGGAATTTAAACGAATCAATTTTTTGGGTCATCCAAACTGGTCTGCTGCCTTGTTGCAGAGTCGAAAAACACATTTTCAAAACGAGTATAATTTAACAGCATATCATCTTATAAGTGTTCCTTGAAAATTTCAAGCTGATTGGTTCAGAATTCACAGATTTATAGGCTGTTATGTTAACGCCCGTCGAAACGCTCAAAGCCTCGTTCGAAACTTTAAATGCTTTTTTCTCGAAAGAACGTTTTCGAAGTCGGTGAGCAAAATATCTCAAAAACAACAGCATCGACCTTTCTGAATTTTTTAGGACTTTTCCTCGATGTAAAAATATAGTGTCTGATTTTTTTCGCAAAAATTGTCCCATTTTCGCAAAAATCAAAACTCTCATTTCAATCACGCGCCATTTTTGTCAATTTCATTTTCGAAAATTTCTTCGAACTATCGCCGGGTAAACCAGAGATGGGCATAGTCGAATACTTTTAGTTTTTAGGAAAATAATACCGAATACATGTCAGATGGATTTTCGTTTTTTTTCGATAATGAATCCACCTCGATTCAGTATTTTTTCTGAGAATGAATAATGCATCCAGTTGGATTCAGTATTCGTTCGGAAAATGAATAATGAATCCAACTGAATTCAGCATTAATTTCAACATAAGTAATGAATCCAATTCGATTCAGTATTCATTCCGTATTCGGATATCATCGAATTGAATAATCTGGAAAAATTGACAGAAAACATGTTTATTCTATTGAAACATTATCGTCCGATTACATTATATTTACCCAAGGGAAATCGTGCTCTTGGTTTCTATTAACTGAATAAATGGGCGTAGAAATGGCACACTATATTTGTCCCATTTCCATCGTCTATTGTACCAGATTTTTCAATTTAATGATATCCGAATACGGAATGAATACCGAATCGGGTTGGATGCATTACTTATGTTGAAATGAATACTGAATTCAGTTGGATTCATTATTCATTTTGAAATAAATACTGAATCCAGTGGGATTCATTATTCATTTGTAAATACATACTGAATGCAGTAGGATTCTTTATTCATTTTCGAAACGAATTTTAAATAAATTTCTTTATTATTCATGAAAAAAAATTCGAATATGCCCAACCCTGGGATAAACTAATGTACTAACGAAATTTGTTTATATATTTGCTATTAGATAACCCGGTTCAGAAAGGCATTGCTCACTGCACAAAAACGTCTTCGTGAGGTGCTTCCTACACAAAAAAATTACAGAGTGTTCTTCAGATGATACTTTTTCAAATGCATAATTTTGGTAAAAATGTATCATCGCGATTTTCTAAAAAAAAAATCCAAAAACGATCTGTTTTCGACTGCTATAACTAGGCATAACCCGTTAAAGTGTATAATCAAAGTAGTGTTGAATCAAAATCTAATTATTTTTGTGAACTGCGAATAATTACGTTCCCCACTAAAAATCAGTGTTTTACAAGCACCGATAATTATAAACATTGGATATGTGACATTTTCTCGAACAGTGTCAAAAATATGGCAGACGTAAAAAAAATGTCGCCACCTCCGCTGCTCTCTATAAAAAACCGATATGATAGTCGATTTCTAAAAAAAAAAACCGTTGCCAGACCCGGACGAGCGCTATTTCGTTATTTTCCAAACGAAATTTGTTCGAAAAGTCTCGAATTTAAACTGAGACAGGATATTAAACCCGCATACGTCGCGTACCCTCATCGCGCGGAATTTTTATCACGATTTCGTCGTATTTTTCTCAACAAATTTTGACCCAATTTTTTTGTTCCACTCACCGCATGTGCGAGCACGAGGATGCGCGGGTAAAAATAATGGCAGTGTGCGAGATGACAGCAACGAAGAGATCGGAAGTGATGTATTACGTAGTCGTACGTGTGCCTCGTGTAAATGCGTACGACATCATGACTCGATCTCATTAGGAACACGATTCATTCGTATTCTGATTCATCTTTCGCCGACTGATTTAAACGCGCGATGTGACGGTACGTCTGACCACCCAATAATTATCCCATGTGTTCCTCAGGACCGTTTGCGTATCGAATCTCAATGATGCACGTACACTATGCGCATCGTGAATGCGAGGCTCGTGCACAAGCTGAATGAAGTATCCAACGCTATAGGACGGCAGTAATGATCAATGAGAAATAAAGAGATTTCAGAGAAATTAACACTTTTGGTGAAATTTCTGGTGTTGGAATCCAGTGTGCATTTTCAATCTTTCCTCGCAGGCCTTTTCGGGCTTGACGATCCCATCAGGTTCACTTGAGGCCTACACTTGGGACTTGATTTTTTTTCAGCTTCTGAGAGGTCTGCGAAAGCGTGGCTCTCAGCGACTCTTTACTAATTGACTATTGGAGTACATTTGCACGAGGGCAAATTACTATGTGCAGTTTTACTATCGTAAAGTGGGGTTATTTTGAACAGGTTTTGGAAGTTTTTTGTAGGTCACTTTTTTAACATCCTAAATTTCAACTTTTTTTGTCTCCAATAGAACAATGTGTGCTTTGGCTATCAAATGTATAAGAAAGTCTAGCCCCCCCGCAACTTTATATATTTTTTAAAAAGTGTCATAGTAACCTCGGGTGTGGGCTTTCTTTGACAAGGCATTGAAATGTAACTTATGTCAAAGATTAAAGGTTACTTTAATATCCTTTTGATAAAAAAAAACAATTATTTTATGCATTATACATGGAATTCAATGAAAAACAACGATTTTTTACGATCAAATTGTCATATTTATTAAAGAAACATTTTATATAAAAATATCAAGTATCTAGGGTACTTTTATAGGCACTTAGTCAGTCTTATAATTATTATTGAGATCAAAATCAACTTGAGCAACATTACAATCAACTTTAGCAACATTATAATAAACTGGAACAACAAATTTAAGCAACAATCGAAAAAAGGTCAAAGAATAATTAGTGACAATCGTATTTTGGCGTTCTGTTAAAGTAGCCTCAAAAACTGTCAAAGTTACCCTTAATGTAAACTTAACCCCGTTTTACGGTACTACTTTTGGTTGTCACATGGTATTTTTTATCTTTATTAATCTTCAAAAATGGCGGAGGTATGGCACGGTCGCTTAAACTGCATTTTCAAAACTGGCGTGACCTATAACTAAATACTAATAGAGCGATTCTTGTAAAATTTGGTATGAAGCGTCCCAACCTTATTGTCTAAAACACGAAATTAAATTAAAGTTCTTGAAAATTAAAGAAAAAAAAGTAATTTTGATTGCAATACATAACTATTTTTCCGGAAAATTCAATCTTTTTATTTCAAAGCGTGCCATTTAATCGATTTTCAACTTTTTTCACTTTTTCTTAGTTCATATTCTGCGTATAAGTGTTCATAAAATAAAAATCTTCGATGATTTATTTTCAGATAAATCTCGCCGACGCTACGTGTCACGCCGTCTGACAACATCCGCCGCAACCCGTTTAGAAGACCGTGCCTTACCACCATTTTAAAGATTAAGATAAAAAATACCATTCAACAGGCAAACCCAAACAAACAAACAGACCCTAAGTTTAAAAAATGGTGAAGAAATCTTCCCTTAAAGAAAATAATGAAACCAGCAGTTTTTTCCTCGTCTGCAGGCATCTTCCCCCTTAAAAAAATGATTGGATCGATAAACTAATAACGGGATCATCAATGCTCTAATTATGACATCATCAATGATCCAATTGCGACCATTTTATGACCTCTCCTTATAATTCGATCCACATCGAGACGACTTTTTACAAAAAGTGTCTCGCACTTCCACAGCTTTTATTTTCTCCAATTGGTAATCACGCATTGATGCGACATTGGTTAATGAGTGGCCCAAAATGGGACTGGCCATTTGATTCGAACAAACTTCCGGCAATCGTCCATGCGACCATCCATCCTTGATCGTTTTTGGGATCCAGCGTTGGATGTGCATCCAACGATTGTCCAGACCACGAAGTTTCGTCGAGCTGGACCTTGAGCGGTATGACCAAGGCGCGGAAACGGCTCCGACAGTGGCAAGCCCCGACGAAAGACGACGATGTACCTGTTACGTATTTAATGGCGCAAACAGCTTGTCCACTCTCAAGACGCGCGCGTGTTTGCGTAACACCCGAGAGCCTTGTGCGAGCTACACACGAATTTATGGGTGTCATAGGAGCCACACCTGACACATATATCGTGCATACAACAGGATCGTCCTGAAAAACATTCGACATTGAAGTGCTGGGCCGGAAATTTTTTCATTTTCTACGTGGTTTTTTTCTTCTCCGTTCGCAAGAACGAATTATACGCGAGGCGAATACGTAACAAAAACACGCAAACTACGAACGTGAGTCGTGGTGATTTATTCGGAGGACGGTGCGAGTCGAAACGATCAGTCGAGATCGTTCTCGACAAATGCAGAAGACTGAACGCGGATTTGGAACGCGTATAGGGCGCCTTCAATGCATGTGTACCGCAAATTCGATTCGGCTGCACATATTGCACGAAACAAATTCCCACGTTTGACAGAAAAAAACAGAACAATAAATGAAGTAATCGGGTTCTGAAAGGTGGGCATGGTGTCGTTGCTTTGAGAGCAATTAATTAATTTGTCTGCATTCAGTTATAGAGGTGAGCCAAAACATTTTTTTGTGAACCAACTTTTGCTTCAAATATATGATCATTTATTTTATTTACATATTTATTTATGTTATTTTCATATTTATTGATTTTATTTACATATTTATTTATGTTATTTTCATATTTATTGATTTTATTTACATATTTATTTATGTTATTTCCATATTTTTTTTTGCATATTTATCTATTTTGCTTACGTGTATATGTACTACGATGTGTCAAAAAAATCATTGTTGTAGCTTAACTTTTCCTTACAATTGAGAATAAGTTCCTCATGTTTCTGACAAAAACAGGTTCGCTCCCATTTTTGGAGAAGCATCCCCAAATTGTAACGTGTTTTACTCAGGGGTGGAAAATAATGACAATTTTTCCCCTCCTACGGAGAGCGCTTTCCAATTTCAATCAAAAGAGAAATCTTCAATAATATTATTTTTTCTAAAAGTTTCTAAAAAGTTTCTATTTTTATAGTATAATTTTTTTCCTTATTATAAATATGTTAATTTTTTTGAGTGGGGATAAAAAGTGGAATTTTGTTGAAATGTCAAAAAGGGAAGGACTCTGTCGTATGGAATCCGAAAGAATATTATTTTCTTTAATCAATTAAGTTAAAAGTAAATCAAGTTGAAAGTAAATTGAAAGTATGATTTTAAATTGATCACATCGTCAAATACAGGGTGTTTGGTGCATGGACCGACACAATTCGATGGGGGTTTGGGGAGGGGGGGGGGGGGATTTGCTATTTATTTACTCTTAGACCCTATGCCCTAAGTGTCCCGGTAATTGAAAAATAATTTTATTTCGTTTTTTTTTAATTATCCGAAATTTTGCTTTAAATCCGTCATATCGTTTTTTTTCTTATTTGTTGTAATATGTTTGTTATAAATAAATCATTATTTTATACAATCGGGTTCAAGAAAATGACTTTTGAGCTTCCAAAGTCTTAAAAATGTGTAAACGTATGAGAAATGTCAACTTCTAAAATTATTATAAAAAATCTCATTCTCTTTATTTTGACCACATAATGAATGATTTCTATGGCATGTGGCATGCCGTTGAGAAGGATATAAACTAGAGAACTTTTTAAAAGAAAGCTAAGTTCAAAATAGCTTTTATTTTTTTTATAATTAATTCAGAAGTTGACATGTTTCGTACATTTACGCATTTTTAAGGGGTTACCCCCACTTGCGATTTTGAAAAAATCGATTTTCTTTATTGCATTTTTTTGAAGTATAAGTATCCGGGCCCATACTTCTGTATGGGCCCGGAATAGATGACTCTATGTAAGTTTACAAAAAAAAATATTTTCTTCGTGTAAACTGAAATTGAAACTTTAAACGCGTTTTTCTCAGCATTTCTGAAGTCGGTGACCAAGATTACTCGAACACTAATGAACCGATCTTCTTGAAATTTTGCAGGCTTATTTAATACATAAAAATGTAGTCTTTAATCGTTCGATTTATTTTTCGAAAAAAATGGCCGTTTTATAGCCGAAAAACGGCCATTTTTTTCG
Organism: Ophion slaviceki; assembly: GCA_944452715.1. Taxonomy (NCBI): domain Eukaryota; kingdom Metazoa; phylum Arthropoda; class Insecta; order Hymenoptera; family Ichneumonidae; genus Ophion; species Ophion slaviceki. Next base: position 13,820,825 of record OX101786.1, on the reverse strand, counting down.
TTAAAATCGAACCATTAACTTTGACTGTCCGCCATTTTGTGAAAAATGAATATTTTTTAAAATCCTTCGATTAAAGACTAGTTTATACTTATATTAGACTAAATCCATCCGCATTTTTTTTTTTTTCAGATGATCCACTCCACCGCAATGTTGGTCACCGCAAACCGTGTATATAAAAACATTATTTCATTGACGGCCATTTGCCACTAAACAATGTAATATTTTTCAATAAAAAAATTACTGAAAGTTCGTCAAGATGTGTTCTTTAAAATGGTATATTGATAGATTAAAAAAGTTTTGTCGTTTTCTTTAAAAAAAAATCATGAAAAAGGCCTTTTTTTGCGCTACAAGTGGGGGTAACCCGTTAAGACTTTGGGAGCTCATGAGTCATTTTCTTAAAACTAATTGTATCACATACGGTATTATTTATAATAAATATACATAGCAGAATACACCAAAAGTTATTACGTGCTATTACAACCACAAACAAAAAAGTTATGACGATTCAAAGGCGAACTTTCGGGTAAATAAAAAAAACAAACAAAAAATTCTTAATTACCCTGACCCTTAGGACATAGGGTCTAAGGGTGAAAAAACTAGCCCATGACCCCCCCCCCCCCCAGTCGCCCAAAAATGGTGTCAGTCCATGCCTCAAACACCCTATATATACGAATCCCACAAGGATATTTTTCATCCCAGTGGAGCCAAAAGGATCACTTCACAAATCCGAATGAAGTGCGTCCATGATGACGTGTCCAGGTCCAGCAAAAAGTGCCTTCAATTGATAACGTCTCGGTGCTCAATCTTCTTCCAACCGCTGATATCGATGATGAAATTGAAAGAGACGGTGCCATTTTACTCTCGGGGAGAATGCCCTTCGAGGACATCCATAAATGAAGGATTGCACACAGCCCATTGAAGTCGCAATATCATGAGGAGAAGAATAGGTCTGTGAAATTATGGTATATTTTTCCCGTGTAGGATCAACGTACAAGATGGGTAGGAAGGGAGCGGAGGTAAGAAAAAGGACGATGGAACATTCGTATTCTTGTAATAGCGAATTTTTGCAGCGGACAATGCCAATCTCATTGGGAGATAACGAGTGTCGGTCCCACGAGAGTTCTTCGGCATGGAGCACACGTTGGCCTCAAATCTCGCGGGTTCAAGTACGGGTAAGGTGAGATTACACCTGACGTTGTTCACCTCCTCAACTTGCACGAATCGCGCTCGTAACTATTACATCCAATGGATAAGTCCGCTGAAAAAAAAACAACGACAAACGTATTACCTACGACTACGTCACGTGCGAAGAGTTGCTGAAATACGTATGGCCGCAGCGTGTGTGCGTGGATCACGATGATACAGACGAAATAATGGATTATAATTAACGTTGTCCCGTTCTGCGCAAACTGACAATGGGATTTTTTTCGCGCTGCATCCTTGAGAGGTCCTACATACGCCTAAACGAGGTAACGCATATGCGTGCGCTTGCGACGGAGATTCGTTTATTTTTCGCGTTGCCCAACGGCGTAATAGTCGTGGCAGAGTACTCGGAAGACTTTTAGTCTGTTGCTATTAACAGGTTACCCCCACTTGTAGCGCAAAAAAGGCCTTTTTCATGAATTTTTTAAAAGAAAACTACAAAACTTTTTTAATCGATCAATATACCATCTTAAAGAACACATCTTGAAGAACTTTCAGTAATTTTTTTATTGAAAAATATTACATTGTTTAGTGGCAAATGGCCGTCAATGAAATAATGTTTTTATATACACGGTTTTCGGTGACCAACATTGCGGCGAAGTGGATCATCTGAAAAAAAAAATGCGGATGGATTTAGTCAAATATAAGTATAAACTAGTCTTTAATCGAAGGATTTTAAAAAATATTCATTTTTCACAAAATGGCGGACAGTCAAAGTTAATGGTTCGATTTTAACGAAAAAAAAACGGCCGTTTTTTGGCTATAAAACGGGCCATTTTTTTCGAAAAAAAAAATCGAACGATTAAAGACTACATTTTTATGTATTAAATAAGCCTGCAAAATTTCAAGAAGATCGGTTCATTAGTGTTCGAGTAATCTTGGTCACCGACTTCAGAAAGGCTATTTTGAGAAAAACGCGTTTGACCGGCAGACTAGCCGGTCGTTTACACAACGGATTCTTCTCTTTCAACGCTCATATCTCAGTCAATTTTGTTCGGATCGACTTGAAATTTTCAGGACATATTCTCAGATACTTATACTTCAAAAAAAGCAATAAAAAAAAATCGATTTTTCAAAATCGCAAGTGGGGGTAACCCCTTAACGGATTATGCCTAGTTGTAACAGTCGAAAAAACTCATATTTGGGATTTTTTTTAAATCGTGAAGATGAATTTCTACAAAAAAATAGTTATTTGAAAAAGTATCATCTGAAGGAGACTGTAATTTTTTTGCGTAAAAGTATTTAACTGTAATCGATTTACAGCTGATCCGGAAAGCACGTGTCGAAAGAGTCTTTTGCGGTGAGCAATGCCCTTCTGAACCAGGCTATCTAAGGGATCATCACAGTGTAACGGGTCGGAAAATAGCTGATTTTCGCGATTTTTTTTCAATGGTTAAAATATGCCACTCAGGCTGATTTTTTTATGTCAAATCGAAGCACTCACGAAGAACAGAAAATACATTTTTAAACTTTTATTTTCATTTTTTTAACATTTTTTAAGGGTTGAAAATGCCTTCGAAAAACGGAGTCCTCACAGTGTACACGGTTGTGGCCGTAAATATTAGGAGTACAACTTTGCAGTGACCGTTTTACTTAGAGAGCCACTGCGGCCGAAGTAATGGCCCGAGCTCAATAAAAAAAGTGGCATTTTAAACTAGAGGCTCTGCCAATGTAAACAATTTAAAAAAGCTAACGGATACGTGTATGCATTATAAAGTTATAGGCACTCAAACATGGCAACCCACGAACCGAATTCTCAGCATTTGCGGGAGGTTATGATTTTCTTCTTCAACATCAAGAAATCTGCGGCTGAGGCCCACCGTTTGCTTGTAGATGCTTACGGGGAGGATTCTATTAGTGAGAAAACGTGTCGGCGGTGGTTTCAACGCTTCAAAAGTGGAGATTTTGAGGTCGAGAACAAGCATGGTGGCGGAAGGCAGAAAGTTTTTGAAGACGGGCTGACAGCTGGGCGTTGTGTACTATGAGCTGCTCAAACCATCCGAAAGCATCACAGGGGAACTCTACCGACGTCAGTTGATGCGCTTGAGTAAGGCACTCAAAGAGAAACGGTCACAATTCAACGAAAGACATGACAAGGTGATACTGCAGCATGACAATGCCCGACCCCATGTTGCAAATGTCGTGAAAAAGTACTTGGAAACGCTGAAATGGGAGGTTTTATCCCACACGCCGTACTCTCCAGACATTGCCCCTTCCGACTATCACTTGTTCCGGTCAATGGCACACGATTTGGCTGACCAGCACTTCGGTACTTACGAAGAAGTCAAAAATTGGGTCGATTCCTCGATTGCCTCCAAGGACCAAGACTTTTATCGACGCGGGATTCGAATGCTACCTGAAAGATGGGCCGAGGTCGTAGCTAGCGACGGGCAGTACTTTGATTAAAAAATATGTAGCCACTTTTTTATAATAAAGCCTTAAACTTTTGAAAAAAAACGGTCACTGCAAAGTTGTACTCCTTATATTATCTGAAATAAAATTTGTAAAAAGATTATTGATCAGTATGAAATCCGCTATTTTGCTATGGAGGTTTTTTTTAAATCAAAATTGACAAAATGCCGGCGGTTTGAAAAAAGTGTCGAATTTAGCCTATTTTTGCGACAGTTTAGAATCTTTTAAAAGTTTTCTCGACAGTTTTAAAAAACGTCGATCGTCGTTCGAAACGTCGAAAAAATACGAATATCGAAAAAAGGTTCCATAGCACGATGAAGAATGGCGTAAAGAATGTTGTGTCAAAAGTTGAGACGGATAGCTTGAAATCTCTTCCTTTGATAGTGTACACCGTTTTGAAAAACGACATTTCGAGAAAAACGCGTCCATCCGCGCCAGGTCTTACTCAGCTGGTCGAATCCCTTTTTCTGAGAAAGGCTGTAGCAGCTGGAATAATTCAAATTTCGCCTAAAAAATTGAATAGCATGTTTCTAACCGTCCATACTACCGGATAATGCAAAAAAAATTGATTTTTTTTTAAACTTTACACTGTGATGATCCCCTACTATAGACAATCAAACAGTTTCGTTTGTACACGGTGCGCCAGAGAAACTTACTTATTTGAAAAAATTCCCGCGCGGTGAGTTGGGCGGGAAGAGGGGCGAGAGGGGGCGCATCTGGAGGGGGAAGTTCCCAAGTTTGTTTCTCCCTCCAGTCAGTTGCCATCATGCTCTGGTCTAGAGAGCAGCGGGCCTTCGCAGTCGAGAGCTTCTTTTCTAACGGTCGCTCACTTGTTGCTACGCAACGTGCCTTCCGCGCTCGCTTTGAAATTCCTCCTCACAGACTCGGTCCTGGCCGTAATTCGATTCTGTCGTGGGTTAACTCATTTCGGGAGTGTGGAAGTGTCGCTAAACCCAGAAATGGACTTCAACGGACCATCAGAACTCCGGAAAATGTCGAAAGAGTGAGGCAGTCAGTTGCCGTGATTGGAGCTCGTTACAGGAACATGATCGAGGAATTTTTTCTTCCAAGACTCAAAGAAATGAACGTTAGGAACGTGTGGTTTCAGCAAGATGGAGCCACAGCACACACAGCACGAGACTCAATGAATTTGTTGCGACAACATTTCCCCGACCGCCTCATCTCTCTCAGAGGCGATCTCCAATGGCCGGCACGCTCTCCAGATTTGACTCCATGCGATTGCTTTTTATGGGGTTATTTGAAATCTCTGGTTTATGTCGATCGACCACGGACCATAGCACACCTCAAGAACAACATTCGCGACGCCATTGCCAACATACCGATTGATATGCTGCAAAGAGTGGATACGAATTTCAAAAATCGACTTCATCAGTGTATGCGCAATGGGGGTCGCCATTTATCCGATGTCATTTTCAAGACTGCATGAAAAAAAAATTGGGATATTGTATTCTCAAATAAAAAAAAAATTTAAACAATAATTGAAGTACTTTTGTTTTTATTGACCTTTCAAATAAGTAAGTTTCTCTGGCGCACCCTGTATATGAGTTTATCATGTGATTAATCAAAGGAATTTCTGGAATATCAAATTGAAAAAAGTGCTGCATGTTAAAAGAGAGTCTTGATTTTTGCGAAAAAAATTGGCACTTTTTCGTTCATCAATTTGAGAGAGTACACTTTCAATTTGATGGACGGAAAAATATTCTTCGATCGAACACTATACATTTACATGTAGGAAAAGCCTGAAATTTTGTAAAAAGATCGATGTAATAATTTTTGAAATATTTTGCTCACTATCTTTTTTGGGAACTTTTTTGTTCTATTTTTTTTGCTTAACAGTTCTTTTACCTATCCAAAAATGATGTCCAAAAGGTTTTATGGGGGTCCAAAAATTCGATTTACCGAGTGAGGTCATGGTGGTAATTTGCACGTAATTTGAGAGCGACCTTCGAATGCTCGCTTTTTAAATTTAAAGGTCATTAGGGCGGCAAATACACATTCTTAACTGTCAGTACTTATTAATTTTTTAAATTCAGTCACTAGATGTCGTCACTACGCGAATTATCAAACTGGAACGACAGCTGACGCCAATAAGTCCGTTAGAACACACGAAACTTGAAAAGCGTTTTTCTAAAAACCATGTTCTTCGAGTCGGGCGGAAAACTAGCGCCTTCAATTTTCAACCGATCGACTCTAAACTTCAACTGTAGCTTCCTGATAACATTTTCTAGTGAAGAACGTAGGCTTTTTTCGATCAATGAGAATTTAACGATTTTATGAACAATTTTTGACCGATTTTTTCATAAAAATAAAATCTTCCTTCATATTGACGCCATTTTTGGAGAAGTCAATATTTCTCAAAAATGGAACGTACTTCACTATATTTTGACATATTTTTTCCAAATCTTTTTCGTTTTTTGTTCTAAATTGAACATTGTGACCTGTAGATTTCTGCCCATGAAGGTTATTGAAGAAAAAGGAGTTTCCATTCACCAGCCACTGTGCCACAATTTTGTTTTTAAATCGTTAAAAAAAATCCTGTACTTCAAGACTTATATGAATATGTATTGCAAACCGAATTAAAAAATATCGCTTCGTTTTCCTTAAATAAATCGGAGAACGTGAAAAATATACGTTTTCAACAACTAAACTGCCGAAAGAGTCGATTTTTTCCATTTGTCACTATCCCGAAAATGCTCAAATTCAAACCTCCGAATAAATATACTTGTTGAAAAGACGCTCAACACTTTTTTTTCGTATCTACAAACCTTCCTCTACAGAAACCTCAAAAAACTTTTTTTTATATTTTGAAAAAACAAAATCATGATCATTTCCGTGCAAGTGAGTATTTTTCATCGCATCTCCCACTTTGAACGAATGTTTGGGAACATAATATTGGTTTTTCCTGAAAAATTAATTTTGGGCCACAAAATACGGATCATTGTCTGCAAAAAAAAGTTTCTACAAGAAAAATGCAAATTGACCGAAATACAACGATCTGAAAAACGTCTGGGGTCGGATCGACCCCATATACAGTTAGAGGTTCGCGGCAGAAGTGTGCAGTCGAAGGGTAATCGATAAAACGATAAATCGATAAAACGCTCGAGGCTCCTTGAAACAATAATTATACTTTATACTATCGCACGGAAGCTATTTTCGTTTTATTTTTAGAGCAAAAACTAAATTCGACAGGATTTTTTAGAAGCAACTTCAAAAAAATTACTCATCGTTATATCTAAGAAAATGATGCAAAGCATCGAACGCCGCCTACACCATCATAGAGTTAATTGGACGACGAGTCACAGACAAGTTGTGTGGAATGGATGCAAGTTGAGCTGCAAATTTTTCAAAGAATCCTTCTGAGTCAGTCGTTGTTTGCTTGGTTCGCTTCTAATTACACATACACCCACAAAACATCTACACATACGTGTACACCCGATACGATAAATTATCCGTGCATCCTATTGAATATGCGCATATTTTCGCAAAAGATTCCGGTGAGAAGTCGACAATAACGAGACAAGTCATGTGTCAGTGAACAGAGAGTGAAACTGTTCGAGATATATTCGTATTGGAGTGCCCCTCCTTGGAGTCCAGCGAATGCAGGCGTCGTCGTCGTCGTCGTCGTCGTCGGTTCGAGCGTGAGAAATAAACATTCGACCTCGTACGCGTAATATTTATAATTAGTTTATGCGAAAGCGACTACAACGCCAGGACGATTCGCAAGAAGGTTATACACGGAAGCACGGATTGAACAAGGCATCTGAAAATAACAAGAAATATACTATTTAAAAAAACCAGCGTTCGTTTGTACCTTCCTTTTTCAGGTTGAACGCGAGCCGGTAGGGTTAGAATACGATGCTGGCACGATATTTGCCACTTTCGATTTTTTTTTGTTCATTTGAACGAAGTTGTCGTGAAAACGGCTGGAACTTTTCTGAGTCTTTAAAATATGTGAACATAATAAAAATAAAATAATAAACATAATAAGTTACATAGAAAAAAATTATGAATCAACAAATAAATAAAGAGTTATTATTAAATTATCATTATTAGTATTAAAATAAAATTGATAATAACAATGATATTAACTAATTAATTATTAAATAATCAATAATAATAAATAAGAGAAATAATTTAAGTAAATGACAAAAAAAATTAAATTCATATGTGAAAACAAACGCTTTCAGAATTTTTCTACATTTTTCAAAACCTGGATCGGTCAAGTTAGACCGGAGAAAATGGGATGTTTTTTTAATAATGCCCTTCAGCATTCGTATGGAAGCTTTGCAGTGACTCCTCAAGGGAAACAATTTCGTCAGCTCAAAACATTATCTGACCCAATACTTTACAATTTTATTCGAGTGATGTGATTATGAGTATGTATTAGTCTATATAAGAAACGTGGATTAAAAGGAGAAATATATTGAAAAAGTGTTTGGGTGGCCCTAAGACTATATATATACAGGGTGAGGCACATAAAGTGTTACAGAGGAATAGCATTCAAACTATTGGTCATATCCAAAAATGTTTCGGACAAAAGTTTCAGTGTTCGAGAAGGCCGTCATACAGGACCACTCTATTTTTTTTATCGGTGGAGGCGCTGAAGCTACGTCAAGGTCAACTCCACTTTTTTAAACGGAATGGTACATTTTTTCTTCAACTATCTTGTCGGGCACCTCAAGCCGCATAAAAAGCATTCGGGGGTCAAAGTCGTTCAAGGTCATTCAAGGTCAGTATCGATGATACAAATCTGAATATCTCGGATCATACCAAATATTTGGTACACTGAGAAAAAATAATCATTGATCCAATATCATTGGTGTTATTGAATGAAATTTCGTTGATTCAATTGTAAAATTGTTGGTCTAATTAATCGGATTTATTAGTCCAAACAAAACACTATTGACTTCAATAACATGATAAAATTGAAAGATTTGTTTTATTCAAAAGTTATATTGTTAGCCGAGAACAATATATTATTGAAACTATCTAAAAAATTATCGCGAACAAATTAAATAGTTTTGATTGCAATTTCTCCAACGAACGAAAAAAGCGTTTTAATTCATAACATGAATATTGTTGATACGAGTACGCGAGAAAAATTGAATTTTGCTCATTTGATTCAAATAAAATTTCTATTGAGTAAATATTTTATTTTATTGTTTTCACCATATCCGATATTGATTTTAAGTACGTTATTCGTTAAAATATTAATATTTTACTTTTATTGAAAGATATTAATCAAATGTCTCAATTGGTTAAAAAATCATGCGAAAGTAAAATTTGTTTCTTGCACATTTGGTTGAAAAAATTCGACCAAATCATGGCCGAGTGCCACCGAAATTATAGGTGTGAGGAAACTCGTAGTTCTCGGAGTAACCGCTAGAGGCCGCACGCGCGCTCGTTTCTCGTAAGCGTAGCGCGAACCGAAAGTCTACTTAAACGCTGGAGAAACTCTAAAGATTATCGCTTCTTGGCCTGTGGCCAAGATCAAAGTGTAGTATCTGTTCTAATCAGTTGAATATCTGATATTCTCTCCATGGATATTCCATCGGATATCTGATATTCTCTTCACTATTATCGTGGATGATCATTCTAACGCTCACTTTTTATTTAAGATTTAAAACAAATTGAAAAACTTACGTCCCATGATTCGATTCGATGTAGTAAAGAAATAAATAATTCTATTGATTACATTTTTGCACGAAATAAAAAATGTTTGTAACAACCGCTTAATTATTTCATCCAATACATCTATCTACAAATTGTATATAGAATTATTTCAATAGAATATAATTTTATTTGAAGGATAATGTAGCTATTCAGAAAACAGAAGAGCTTTTTCAAATAAAATAATATGTTATTTAAATCAATCACATTTTCCAATGTTTTATAGTATTGAAATAATCTCATCTATCGGTGGCACTCCGCAGCAGCACATTTATTTGGATCAACCAATATTTTTTCGATTCCATTGATTTTTTTTTCTCAGTGTGGTGATCCGAGATATTTAGTTTTGTATTTCATTTTAATAGGTGACCTTGAATGACCGTGAACGACTTTGACCCCCGAGTGTTTTTTACGCGGCTTGAGGAGCTCCACAATATGGTTGAAGGAAAAATGTCCCATTCCGTTTAAAAAAGTGGAGTTGACCTTGACGTAGCATCAGTCCCTCCACCGATAAAAAAATGGGGTGGTCCAGTATGACGGCCTTCTCGAACACTGAAACTTTTGTCTGAAACATTTTTGCATATGACGAATAGTTTGAGTGCTATTGCTCTGTAACACTTTATGTGCCTCACCCTGTATAAGATATCCCCCCGTTTCGTGGCACAACCTTAAGATTCCCTAGACTTTTTCTCACATCTCCATTAATTCGAGCACTGATCGAAATCGATAACTACATAATTATTTTCACGCGACGTCTCCGTCGAAAACGGATGCTTGGAAAAATGAACGATCCGTCGATTCTTCGTGTGGAATTGCTTTCTCGTTATATTCTCGCGGAAATTCCTCCACTTCCGGTCGTATCGATCAATCTGCTGCCACGCGAGATCGCTCGAGACAGTGAGCTCGAGGATGTCCCGAGTACACGAAAGATAAGACCGAAGTACTCAGTCATTACGACGCTCATACGCGTGTATGAGAATCACATCTGATGGACCGCCGAACGACCTTGATAACGAGTTATATAACAGGAACATTACGTCTGCGTCGTTCCTAACGCAATTTAATCACTGAAATGAGGATGGCGAAGACTCGGGCGCTGCGGGACCGTGCCTTGTAAAATGATTGCATTCGGATTATCTATGCTGCTGAATGGGAATGACATACGACGAGGACGAGGGCACGCCGCGCCCTCGAGATTCAAAATTGACTGAAGATTGACTTATTACATATTAACGTCGCTTGGTTTCTTTATTTCTTACAATATTTACATTGTACTACGTACTTTGAATGCTTGCATGATATTTTATGATGGTACATATTCGTAAGGTACATACAGATACTTTTTATCGTTTTATATTTTGTTGAGAAGAAAGTCTTGCATGAGTCTCCTAAAAACTTTTTTGGAACACCTCAATGAGTCTCTATGATGCAAATAGAATCGCAGCTATGGCTCTCTAAAATTTCAGGGCCATGGCGATTTTCAAAAAGTAGCTTAAGGGGACGAACGTTTTTTTTTTCGACTTCTACATTATTTCGAAGGTCTATCCAATGGGAAATTTTCCGCCGATCACAAATATCACGGAGTCTTTGTCGAAAGCTCAAAATTACGCAGCCTAAACACCAAAAACGGGTTTGCATACACATTTAATGATTTTTAATAGAAATTGACATTTTTGGGGGAAATGAATGGTGAATTTGTAGTTAGGGGATGAAAATACATCGACAGGGTTTTGTAAAAAAGGAAAATTTATCCACCGTTTTCCCGCATCTCGGCCAAAAATAAGTGTCTTCATTCAATCGCTGCTCATTTATTTTTCGTTTCGATTTCAAACTCTGCTGAGTGCGCATTTTTTTCGAAACGATTACGCTTTAAAATTCCTTTAGATTCATTGAGCTACGATTATTGTACGATTTTCGGCAGAATTTCAAAGTGGGACCATCGATTTTTGCTAATTTTTCCAACATACCCCTTTACCTCTTTCCGGTCATTTTTCAATCTATTAAAAATTACATCAAAATCCTTTTCAAAGCTCGTTCATTAAATTCACGCCACTCAAATAGCAACGGCACTCCGGGCATTTGAAATTCCGCAATGTTGGCGGTTCCGAAAAAGTGGCTGCAAAAGTCGAAAATATTTTTTCCAACTTTTATTATATTACAGTGGCATATACGATGGGAGATTTTCCGGGGATTACGAACATCATAGAGTTTGTGCAGAAACGTCGTAATTAAGGCCTTAGGCCACGCTAGAAGCCGAAAAAATTGGCTTTTTGGGGATTTTTTTCTCAGAAAAACTACAAAATATATCGAGATTACAAAAAAGGGTGTTTATCATACATATCGGTGACTGCATACAATAATTTTTTTGAAGTGATTAATTTCAAAATGGCGGCTGTGCAGCGTTTATCTCAAAACTGCATTTTTTAAGTTGGCCGAAAACATAACTCAGACAATTTTCAACCGATTCACTTGAAATGTTGAATATATCTTGAAAAATACATTGTCTATGCAAGTGGGTAGGATTTTTTTATATTGCATAGTTCATTTGTTATTAACAATTATCTGACGATTTTTTAGGCAAATTTTTGGAAAGTGATCAATCAGAAAGTGTCCTAACCCCTTAAGTCGAATAAACAGGAAAAACACATTTCCATACACATTCGACGGTTTCTGATAGAAATTAATGGTTTGGGGAGGAATCAAAGGCGAATTCGTATGTAGCGAGTAATAATACATCGATAGGGACGCATGAAGAAAAATATTGAAGAACCAAATTTTTTTCCTACCTCGACAATAAAAAAGTTTTTTCGCTGAAACATCGATCATTCATTTTGTACCTCGACTTGATACTTCATTCTGTTCTCGTTCTCTTCGTTATCGTTTTCGCTTTAAACCGCCGTTCGATTCGTCGAGATCCGCTTATTTTCCGATTTTTGGCAGAATTTCAAATTTGGACCTTCGACCTTCGCGAACTTTTCCAACAGCCATTCTACAACTGCACTTTGTGGGCGTACTAATTGAGCTATCGGGATGACCCAAGCGGCATTTTTTAGAATCCCTCCGATAATTTTCCGTAACTCAAATGCGTCCGCCGCTACGGCCGTTTGAAACTTTTGCACTTTGGCGATTTTGAAAAGTATTCAAAAGGATTGACATTTTCTTTTTCGTCTGTTATCTATTCTTACGGCAATCGATGGAAAATTCTCCGCCACCTACAAATCCCACGAAGTTTGTGTCAAAAGCTCAAAATTCCGCTGACTAAACGCGAACAACGTGTTTCTAGATACATTCAACGATTTTACATAGAAATTAAGGGGGGAGATACCTTTAGGCGAGGAAAAAATTGCTGATTTTCATGATTTTTTTTTTAAAGGAAACATTTGTTTACAATTTTCGACACTTAGGGTATGTTTTATTACTACTTTTGGCGGCTCCATAGTATTTTTATTTTTTATTTATCTTAATAAAAGGCGAAAGTGTGGCACGGTCTTCTAAACAGGTTGCGGCAGATGTTGCCAGACGGCGTGACTAGTAGCGTCGGTGGGATTAATCTGAGAAAAAAGGAACGAAAATTTTTCTTTCAGGAACACTTATACGCGGAATATGAACCAAGAAAAAGTGAGAAATGTTGAAAATCGATGAATTGGTACGCTTTGAAACAAAAAGATTGAACTTTTCGAAAAAAATAGCCACATTTTACAGTAAAAAACACTTTTTAAAAATTTTTAATAACATTTAGGGTCATATTTTAGACAATAAGGTTAGAAAGATTTGTACCACATTTCATCAGAATCGATGGATTAGTTTTTTAGCTATCCGTTACGCCACTTTTGAAAATGCAGTTTAAAAGACCGTGCCATACCTCCGCCATTTTTCAAGATTCATAATTTTTTAAATACCATGTAACAGCCAAAAGTAGTAATAAAACATACCCTAAATCTCAAAAATGGTAAAGAAATATTTCCTTTAAGGGAGACTTTGTCCTTGAAATTTTCAAAAAATCAATTTGAGTACAACATGAGCAGCTAGAAGAAGAGGAGGGATGCCTCTATGGACCAGGCATTGCCGATTAGCGGTAATTATAAACACATTTGTGTAAACACATTACAAAACTTTAAACGCGTTTTTCTCGAAAACACGTTTTTAAAAATGGCTGACATTCTCCTGACCGCTATAATTAACATATCGACCTGAAATTTGGAGAGCATACTCAGAAAATATGTCTTCACGGAATGACGGATCGTTTTTTCGATAGATACATTTTTGCATTTATTATTTATCTTTTTATGCGAAAAAAACGCGAAAAATCGATTTTTTTTAAGTTGCCGCCATTTTCCGAAATTTGTACTAAACGAAAAACCCATCCGTCATTCCATGACCGAAGGGTCACAGATTGATAATATGCTTTGAATTTGTGTTTCAGATCAAGAAAGAGGGGGCAGTGATGTCAGCCGTTTACCTCCCGCGATTTGAGGACCTGTTTTCGCGGAGCTGCAACGACCGCCATTGTGGTTTTTTTTTTTTCAAAAAAAAAATTTTTTTAACGTTCTGTATATCATGAGTAAAAGCAAGAAAAAAACCGCACTCAAAAAGCTTTACTCGTTTCCTTTAAAAAAATAAAATGTAAACACCTGAAATATGGCACTCCAAGGACAAAGTCTCCGTTAAAAAAAAATGAAAATCAGTAAATTTTTTTCGTTACCTAAAGGTATCTCCCCCCTTAAGGGATGACCCGAATAGCCAACGCACATTAACCCAGTTTTCGGTCCAGCCCTTTCAGTTCCCTCATACCACGACATTCTCTCAACCGTGGATCTTACGATGCACTTGAGCAGACGGAATCTGCAGAAATTCTGCAGAAATTTCACGTCGCCAGTCGAGACATACCCGAGCTTACTTTCTGCTATTAATGAAAATATAAGAACGTGTGGTTCGTGACGCGAGTATGGCCGCGTGTGAAATACCACTCAATGAATAACAATACGAGCCATCACGATTGGAGTCCCCTCACCTGCCAGTTTCTGACTGACTCACCTGCCTCGATCGTCTATCCAGCGTGCCCATCAGCGCGCCGTACGTACCAAGCACGTGCACGAGGCTAAAGGCGCCTCTAGGTACGAGCGATATGTAAGAATAACGCATAACTCGCGCCGTTTTCCGTACACCACACGTAACGAGAGCGCACGTAGCGATACAGTGCTCCACACCCATAAAGTGTATTCAACAATAAAAAAAGGAAAAGGACGTACGAAGAATTCGTCAACGAAATGGCGAGGACCCGACGGAAACTCCCGACACTGCTGATGTTTTTAGGCGCCCATTCTTTTTTGCAGAATGATAGAGCAATATGCCTCCCACGGTGATTTACGCTTCAATAGTCCACAATGGTCCACGCCCGTGTCAAGTAGGTAGGCAAAGAAAAAAGTAAACGTAAAAAACCTTTCAAAAACAAGCATTTCTTTCAAAGGTACTGTACTACAAAGTGAAAAATAACGTTCAGTAAAATTGTAAATCAAAGCAGTATAACTACAAAAAGTCCCTTCCTTGGTCACTCATCATAGGTCCAAGTACTTAAAAGGTACATAAACATAGATATTTAAAAAATGTGAAATATAAATCTTGAAAACTTGAGGCTTTTTCGGAAATTTTAAAGTAGTATTTGTCCTTAAGGGGTTCGGCCACAGTAACGGGTATAAAATCATGTGCGAATTCAACAATTTTTTTTCGTATGAACAAGTGATTCACTCATAAAATTAATTACACATCTATTTAGTATGAATATCAAGCTGTTAGCATTTTTTTTTTCGATGTACAGAATGGCCGTCCACTTCACAATTTTTGACGTAGAACAAAAAACTAAAATTCTCGTCAATCTACATCAGAATACCTAGAGAAGTACGTACGGAATTTAAAAATATTGTTTTATTCAAAAGTTGTAGGTATTTGAATTGAGTTGTAGGTATTTGAATGGATTTTCAGTGAAGAATTTCGTATAAAACAGCTCATAAAATGAAAAGTTTTCGTCCAATCAGAAATTATGTACGTACTTCTCTGCAAAATGAAATTAGGAACATAACTTTTAAATTTGAAGTAAATCGAGTGAAAATTGTTGAAGTTATTTGTCACGCCAATTGGAAAAAAGCTGTTTCGAGAAAAACGTGTTTAAAGTTTCAGGTACTCTATGGCCGTGCCAGAGGTGGGCTTATGTTATATGCTCAAAGTCGGTGAAAAAAATGTCTTGCTATAAATCGAATAGTAACTTATTCTCATGCTGATAAAGCACCGTTTTAGCGAGAAAAAAAATCGATTTTTTGACAATTCTACTGTGGCCTCACCCCTTGAGAAGTTTGACGTCTCAAGCTTTTGAAAATTCTATTTCATATTTTTCAAACATCTACGTTTATGTACCTTTTAAGTACTTGCACCTATAACGAGTGACCACGCAAGGGACTTTTTTGTAGTTACACTGTTTTGATTTTCAATTTTACTGAACATTATTTTTTACTTTCTAGTACAGTACGTTTTCAAATAAAAGCTTGTTTTAAGGCGTTACCCCCACTTGTAGCGCAAAAAGAGGCCTTTTTCATGAATTTTTTTAAACAAAACCACAAAACTTTTTTAATCGATCAATATACCATCTTAAAGAACATATCTTGAAGAACTTTCAGTAATTTTTTTATTGAAAAATATTACATTGTTTAGTGGCAAATGGCCATCAATGAAATAATGTTTTTATATACACGGTTTGCGGTGACCAACCTTGTGGCGAAGTGGTTCATATGAAAAAAAAATGCGGATGGATTTAGTCAAATATAAGTATAAACTAGTCTTTAATCGAAGGATTTTAAAAAATATTCATTTTTCACAAAATGGCGGACAGTCAAAGTTAATGGTTCGATTTTAACGAAAAAAAACGGCCGTTTTTTTGGCTATAAAACGGCCATTTTTTTTTTCGAAAAAAAAAATTGAACGATTAAAGACTACATTTTGATGTATTAAATACGCCTGCAAAATTTCAAGAAGATCGGTTCATTAGTGTTCGAGTAACCTTGGTCACCGACTTCAGAAATGCCATTTTGAGAAAAACGCGTTTAAAGTTTCAATTTCAGTTTACACGAAGAAAATATTTTTTTTGTAAACTTACATAGAGTCATCTATTCCGGGCCCATACTTCTGTATGGGCCCGGATACTCATACTTCAAAAAAATGCAATAAAAAAAATAGATTTTTTCAAAATCGCAAGTGGGGGTAACCCCTTAAAAAGTTTTTTTTTACGTTTATTTTACTTTATACTTTTTAGTATTAGAATTTGTTTATTTATTTGCCATGCGAGACTCCCATGCCATTCTGACATGGGCGTATTAAAAAACCTTGCCTTAGGTTACAAAGGTTTCGCGAGAAACTTTATAATAGCGTAATTATTAATAGTGCTCAAGTTAACAAAGTTAATGAGCCCAAACTCGATTGTCCTACCATTTGCCATTAGGACATTTCAGGCTCCACCTCCCACCGCCATTATCAGACTCTCGTCATCGTGTGTAATGAAACTGCTCGTGATAACAAAACAAATGAGCACAAACTCGACTGTCCTAGTATATGCTATTGTTGCATTGCCCACCTCCCACCTCCATCATCAGACCAGCTCCATGGTACCATATTATTGCGCTGTCACCGATGTTACATAAGTGTGCGAAATTTCAGCTCAATCGGAAGCCAGCAAGTGCTTGAAAAATGGATTACAAATTTTGAACTGGAAAGACATACGAACGGAACTTGTAAAAAAACCCGTCGCAAGAATTAACAAGGGAGAAGAGGATGCCCAGAAGGTAAATTTTTGACGATTTTTTTATCGATCCTTTTTGTGGTCACGCGTATAACGCAGGGATAAATTATATTTGGTCACTCTTCGATATCGGGCTCATGCGGTTGCGATTTCCGATCAAAGAGGCTCCCTGAATGTTTCCTGAAGTATTGCGTACGCCCAACGTGAATGACTGGTTTCCCTCAGGGTTCGATAAAAACTGCACCCAAGCAGAACAAACGATAAATTTCTCGATTTTTTTTTAACGGACTACATCTACCTAGGTGGGTCAAAAAATTGCATTTCCGAAAATATTTTTATTCGATCACCTTTTAACTATATTTTCTGAAAATTTCATGAAATATTCCTAAAATTGAATGAGCTACTAATAGTCGGTCGGGCGAGCGGTAGCGGCATCATACTTCAAACTTCAAACGCGTTTTTCTCGAAACTCTGTTTTCAAAGTCGGTGGACGAGATATCTCGAGAACCACTTGATGGATTGTTTTCAAATCTATAGGAGATACGATGGGAAACAATCAAAGGTCGTTGACGATCTCACTTTTCAAAAATCTATCTTTATTTTTTAATGGTTACGTAAAAATGACGACTGTTTTCATAGATTTTGTGTGCTCGCGTTTAAATTCGTCGCCACGTTGTTAAAGAAAATGATTTTGAAAATCAACGATCGTCAATGCCTCGAATTTATTGTTAACTCGAATAACCCGTTTGGTTTTTAGGTTTAAGATGGACCGTTTAAGCTGGAGAGTGTCCACCGCCAAATATCGCGAAAAAAAGTTCATATTTTAGTTGTTTTTTCGGTATTTTTGGTGATTTTGGCGTGCCTTGGCTATTCGAATTGTGGGACAGCAAAGTTTCAAACGCTCTTGGGTCTTTTACGTTGGCGCTTCGCTCATTGCGCGGCGTCTATATGACAAATTTCGCCGCCGGGGTTTGCCAAGATGGCGAGCAGCCAAACGCAATTGTCGTGGTTGAAACGGGGTGAACCGCAAACTCGATTAATCCGGTGGAAGCGTTCCTAAACTTCAACCAGAAGCGAAAGAAAATTCGGTCACTCTGTGTTATCCTCATTTGGAAGTATCACCATTCGTGCTGTCTCGAGAGCTTGCCAATTTGGATACTCTTACGGAGAGAAGAGAAAATCTTGGGTCCGTTGACCCTGCGATAATAGTTCGCAAGTGTTATTCGGATTTTCGTGCTGCTTTTTTTTCTAGTTATGCTCTTGGGGTAGTACGAGTAGGTACTTTATTATTAAGGCGGGAGCCTGAATTGGAATGTCCGAAAAATGGTTTTTTATTGCTTAAATCGATACATAAACTATCCACGAATATATTTACAAAGTTGCAGAGGCGATTGATATTTAATGTTGATATTTCCTCCTATTTGAAACTTTGAAATGCGTTTTATCCAGTTCTCTTTTTCACGATTTTTCCAAAGTGGCGGGCGTGATAGCAAACAAACTAAACGCCCTATTGAATCAAACCAAAGTTTATTTTCTTCAGTATAAAAATCTATTCAAAGTGAATTAAAAGAGTCGTTGAAAAAATATTTTCAAATAATTTTTATAGCACGTTAAAGGGTTTTTTTAACACATTTTTTTTAAACCAGAGAAAAGTTATAATTTTACCATTTTTTCTTAATTTACCCAGAAAAAAAATATATGACAATTGAACATTTTATTGTTTTTTTCCCTTCTAAAAAAATTCCCGAAAAAACGCTTTTTTGGATTTTCTAACTCAAGCTCCCGCCTTAAGGGAGGACACTACTGTAACTGCCCATTTTCGACCGTTTTTTGACCTTTTAGACTTTATGAGGTACATATTGAAGTATGTAAAAAAAATCATCAAAAGAATACAAAATGGCGACGCACGAGTCGCTATAGCACTACTATACAGTAAATTTTTCAGAATTGTCGTGTGTAATTTTGACTTCTTTGTAAATGCGTGCCATTCTCTTAAATTTCCATTTTCTTCATTTTAATTACTGTCAAATAGAAACTATACATGTGCTAATTGAAAAAAATGTTTGATTTTTTTTGCAAATTGACATTAAAAAAACATTGATTTTTTTTGCAAATCGAAATTAAAAAATTCGATTTGCAAAATCGAATTGCAAAAATTGTTTTGTACACTTAAATATACTGTTGAAGTATACCTACAGTTTGATAAATATAGAATCATTATTTCTCAGTTTAAAAAATCCCGCAAAATTGCTTAATTTTTTCCCGTCTAAATGTCCCCCTTAAAGTAATTCTACTGTTATTAATCCAATACAAAGTGATTGATGAAATTAAATTTCTACCAACTGTTGCTCCTCAAAATGATATTTGGCCTCAAGGTTTCCCGCTGAGTTTGCGGAGTATGACAGCTCATCAACAATTGTTTTTCATAATTTTTTCCATATACGGACGTCTGGTGGACACGAGTCTCGGACGGTGTAGGAAGGAAAAAAGTTGGCGAGGTCTCGCCTTTCAGACCGGAACACGATGGAAATAAGAAAAAAGAACTAAACGCGTACGAATAGTGAGGACTAGATAACTCGAGAATCGGAGCAAGAATTGAGATCTCAGAGTTTTCGAGACTGCTGCTGTCCGAGAATTCATGGCCATCTCGGAATACTCGCCGATATAGCTCCTTTTTTTCAGCCTCATTTTTTCCCCCTTCCCGGAGCGCCGATTTTTTTGGGGTTATAAGGTATACCCACAGACGCAACTACCGTGTCGTAACAGGCACGACGGATTTACGGACGTTCGCACGTATTGACTCGGAATGAACGCAATGTCGAGCCATCTCTTTTTTTCACGGATGGCAAAAAAGTCTTCTTGATAATTGATAAAATGTCCTCGTGGATAAGCGCAAAGACATTTTTCTTTCGTGCTCTCGTGGTTTTTACCGTGGCGGAAGTGATCTCGTTACGACATAATGTTTTGAAAAACAATATTAGGCCAACTTTTTCCGAGTCTTTGAAATACTCGGGCCAGCCGTCTTTGAAGTACTCCGATATTGCTCAACGTCCGAAGCCGCTACCGGAATCCACACTTCCGGAGCCTGATGTGGTCAGTCAACCATTTCCGATTGGCGCGTTTTTAATTTTCACTTATATTTAAAAAAAAATACGAAATAAATCTTAAGATGGCCTTGTTTATTAATTGTGCTGGATTAACAGTGATTGCCCATCGCAGCCCGCTCAATCGGTCAATTAGAATTGGATCGCATTGATTTAACCCGCTGAATTAATTATTTTCATTTTTGTAAAATATTTTTTTGCAGTTTGGTATTTTTGATTTCCGATGAGAATCCCTCGAAAAACGTTTCAGTGATTTCCGTAGTCGAGATCGGTCAAAAAACTTTGGGCAATTAAAAGAAAAAAAAAAGATCGTTGCATTCTAACGATACAAACTTTGATATCGCTGTGACTAAATAAATGAAAAATATGTTCACTATTCTATACTGATCATTTCTAATATAATAGTATTAAATATGTTATGATAATAATAATAAATTATAATACGTCGAAAAAATCGTTATCATTATTATAATTCTTATATATACATGATAAGCACACCCATACACATGTGTGTATTCATAACCACCATTTGTAATTAATTATATAATATAGTATAATCACAATAACTTTTTTTTTGTGCTGACAATCAATATTTGCAGTATCTCCAATGCATCTTATTTTGTCCCTCATTTTTACAATGGAAACACGAAATAAATTTCAAAAACGTCTTCTTTATTAATTGTGCTGGATTAGCAGTGGTTTCCCATCTCAGTCTGCTCAATTGTTCAATTAAAATTAGATCGAATCGATTTAACCCGCTGAATTAATTGTTTGCATTTTTGTAAAATATTTTTTCGCAGTTTGGTATTTTAGATCTTCAATGAGAATGCCTTAAAAAACGTTTCAGGGATTTCCGTAGTTGAGATCGGCCACAAAAATTTGGGCAATCAAAAGAAAAAAAAGATCGTTGCATTCCAACGATACAAGCTTTAATATCGTTGTGACTAAATGAATTTTTAATTTATACATTTGAAGAAAGAATTACTGGCTTGGACGATAGGATCACCATAGTGATCATATTCTATAGTGATAATTTTTAATATAATAATATTTAATGTGATATAGGGGCCGCAAGGTGGGGATCGATTAGGGATGTGGAATGGAGAAAATGGTGGGAAATGTAATAACAGGAAGTAGCCCGTACATGGAAGCTACAATAAGCGAAGCGTTCGCCGTAGCAGAGACAATTAAAAAAAATATATTTAATATGATATGATAATAATTATAATTATAATTATAATTAGTTGAACAAAAAATATGATTGTAATTATAATTCTTATACATACATAACATGTACAGCCGTATACATGTGTGTATTTATAACCACCATTTGCAATTAATCATATATAATAACATAATCACAATAACTGTTTTGTTATACTGACAATCAACATTTGCAGTATCTTCAATGCATATTTTGTTTTCTCGAATTTTTATGATCGAAACGCTGCTAAATTATCGTAGTATAAGTCCTTGAGCGATCACTCCACATATATAACTCCTAAGCTAATTCACTAAAACTTTGATGAATTTATAAATAATGATTGAACCTCCTGGTAATCTGCAGTTCTTGGATTTGGTGAATAATCTGAGCCGCGTAGAGTACAATCGGAATGCCATCAGCCAATGGAACTTCGAGAGCAATATTACGGAAGAGACGAGAGCAGCATCGGTAGAGTGACAAAAAATTCATTATAATAATATAAAAATCGAATGAAAAAATGTTGGGTGAGATAACGATAATCAGGACGGTTTTCTTCGACACAATATGGAATTTCGTGATGATGATTTTTTCATTATTAAAATTTATATTAAAATATAAAACATTTTTTAAATTTCATATATAAAAAAAAACAGATTGAAAAAATTAATTATTACATGAATATATTATTATATAAATATTATGTAAAATTTAAGATTTACATTATTTATACGAATGGCAAAGATTGTTCAAAATTGGCACATAAGTTTTTGTTGTGCACCGAACCTTTATTTATAACGTTCGTGGCAGAGTTCATTGGTCAAAGGAACAAGAACGTTTTCCGTTTGTACAAATATTGAAAGAGGTTGAAACCGTTCTATGACAGTTGAATTCCTCGGAGCGCCTAGCCAGATTCCAGAGAACCGTTTGGCGAGCAGCCATGCAATACGACTGGCGGAATTTCAACGAATCTACGAGCTGGAAGAGGCAATTCGAAATGCTAGCTGTCCTCGGTGTGGCCGCATTGCCTGATGAGAAATTCACCAGGGTAATTAATCACTTGAGCGTTAATTAATTACCAAGCTAGAACGCGAAAGGTTTATCGATCTCGTTACAATGACTGCACCGGATACGCGACATAGCTCGATACACTTATCAACGAGATGGAAACTATATACGGCACAGCGACGATAGTTCCGTACAGGGGGCCCAAAAAAACCTCGGCCGAAAGGGGCTCGCGAAGCTCGGCGAAAATATCAAAGAAAAAATTGAAAAAATCGACAATCCGCCGCGAGAAGATCGGAAGAATGATTCTTCAAGAGGACAAATTTGGGAAAAAGAAGAAAGCTCCGAGTCAGGTGAAAGCGAAGAAAAATTCTGGGGAAATGTTGAGACTAGAACCGGGTAAGTTCGTCTCATTTGTTTGAAATAAACAATTCGCTTTTGTTGTCTTATAAAATAGTATAATTTGATTACAATTACGGTATTTTTCATTCCTTTTGTCACGATTTTATAGCGGATAATTTCACTATTTTATCATTATTATTGTAAAATAATTATGAAAATTCTACGCACACCCAGAAATAGGATTTTCCGGATTTTTACACGTAATATTCGATAAATCAAACGTGCAACTTGTACCGTAAAATAGGGTAACTTTGAACAAGTTTTTAAAGTTTTTTGTTGTTGATTTTTTTAACACCCTAAATTCCAACTTTTTTACTCGAATAGAACAATGCATCCTTTGGCTATGAAATGTATAAGAGAGTCAAGCCCCACCAACCCCCTTAAATTTTATACATATTTTTTGAAGTGTCAAAGTAACCTAGAGTGTGGGGTTTCTTTGACAAGGCATTTAAATGCAACTTATGTACTTTGACATAATTTTAATAAAAAAATTAATATTTGATGTGTTATACATGCAATTAAATGAAAAAGAATGATTCTTTTCAATTATTTTGCCATCTTTATTAAGGGCTTACATACATCTGAGACGGCTAAAAGTGAGGTTATGATTAAGATTTTTTTTGTCTATAAAACTGAATTTTATTATCCATTATTATTATCCATTATACATGGAATTAAGTGAAAAAGAATGATTCTTTACAATGATTTTGTCATCTTTATTATGGGCTTACATACCTGAGACGGCTAAAAGTAAGGTTATGTTTAAGATTTTTTTGTGTATAAAACTGAATTTTATTGAACAACCATAATATACATTTTAAAGTATGACATTTGATCTACATTGTGTCAAAATTTGGTTTAAAAAATTCAAACCGTAAAAATGTTACGGTCGTTTTCCTGGGACGTATTTTTGTTGACAGCGTTTGCGGTACCAGGCGTGCCTCTGCCATTTCTTTATCTAAAAAAAAACATTTGTTTCTTAAGGCGTTACCCCCACTTATAGCGCAAAAAAGGCTTTTTTCATGAATTTTTTTAAAGAAAACTACAAAACTTTTTTAATCGATCAATATACCATCTTAAAGAACACATCTTGAAGAACTTTCAGTAATTTTTTTATTGAAAAATATTACATTGTTTAGTGGCAAATGGCCGTCAATGAAATAATGTTTTTATATACACGGTTTCGCGGTGACCAACATTGCGACGAAGTGGATCATCTGAAAAAAAATTGCGGATGGATTTAGTCAAATATAAGTATAAACTAGTCTTTAATCGAAGGATTTTAAAAAATATTCATTTTTCACAAAATGGCGGACAGTCAAAGTTAACGGTTCGATTTTAACGAAAAAAAAACAGCCGTTTTTTGGGTACAAAACGGCAATTTTTTTCGAAAAAAAAAAAATCGAACGATTAAAGACTACATTTTTATGTATTAAATAAGCCTGCAAAATTTCAAGAAGATCGGTTCATTAGTGTTCGAGTAATCTTGGTCACCGACTTCAGACATGCCATTTTGAGAAAAACGCGTTTAAAGTTTCAATTTCAGTTTACACGAAGAAATTTTTTTTTTTTGTAAACTTACATAGAGTCATCTATTCCGGGCCCATACAGAAGTATGGGCCCGGATACTTCTATTTAAAAAAAAATCGATTTTTTCAAAATCGCAAGTGGGGGTAACCCCTTAATCTGCGATGCCAGGGCCATAAAGCAAGCCCTCTTCTAGGAAATCCCTAATCTGGACTGCATTTTTCTCTTTTTGGGTGAACTGTTTGTGTGAAAACGAAAAACGACGGTTACACAGGCCGAATTTTTCTTCACAATCGTCGGAAGTGCCCCCTATTATTCAAAAAGTAAACTAGCAAACTTATTTGGCTAAGAAATTGAAAGATGGAGGCCGTAAAGGGCGCGCGCTCGTTTACCTACTCTCGGTACTTTTGGAGGGCATCACTTCGCTGACTTCTTAGGGACCTTTAGGACTTTCCGTTAGACTTCCAACTTTGGAAATATATTTTTCAGATACTAAATGAATTTTTAAAGCGATAAAAAAATTGATATCTGCAGGAGGTTCCCCCCTTAAGGGAGACAAATAATGCAGGGTGGGATTCGTGGATAGGAGTAATTGAAATTCAGAGGTGATTCTCGATCCTGATTTTTTTTTTACTTACGAGGGACTCGACTATATCGTGGAGGTGCTCGCAGCCCGCAGTAAATTCGTACTTGCACACAGATCTAGAGGAGATCATGGCAACGTCTGAGGATCCCGAAGAGCTGGCGTACGTGTGGAAGGCTTGGCACGATGCCACGGGTAAGAGGATGAGGAAGCAATATGTCGAGTATGTCGGACTGATGAAGGAGGTGGCTTTGTTGAACGGTAAGAGGTTTGAACCCTTTCACGTACGCCATAACACTCTTTTTACCGTACCAGTAAACTTTTCTCGTTCTTTGTACCTCTGGGATACGAAAGAAGTACGGCTAATCGGTGAATCGCTAATTAAACCGTAACATGGCCATGTTGGGCCGAAAATGAATGTAGGGCCAGTAGAGACACAACTTTTTTTTAAGGGGCCAGTCCACTTTGGAGCCTCGAAAAAGGCTATTTTCGCGATTTTTTTTTGAGGATTTTCTAAAAGATATGAATATAAAAGTTGTTGGGCTTGATAAATCAAGTCTTGAAATACGTTTAAAAAAATGTAATTCAGTTTTATCCATTTTCGAGTACAAAAACTAAAGTTTAACGTAACGCCTCAAAAATAGGTGGGCTGGTAGCTCCATCACAACTCGACAACCTCTTATCTGAAACAAAAAAATCAAAGTCCATTAGATTCAGTATGACACCAGCTACAAAATGACCCTCGGATATAAAGTTTTATCAAAAAATAAAAAAATGCCAGATGAAAAACGAAAAAAGTAAAAAAAAAACGCGTTTTTTTGCTGTTTTTCGTAAATAAGGAGTAAAAATCAAAATTTTAAAACGATCGAGGGTATTCTTGTTGCGAATCATATTTACAATATGTGGTTCAAATTTCAAGAGAATCGGTTTATTAGTTTTAGAGATACGATGGAGCTAGATTTTGAAAACGTTGTTTCGAGAAAAATGCGTTTGAAGTTTATACTATGATCGGCCGTGCGCGCTATACGCTCAGGTAGACGAAATAAGGTCCTGACGTTCAGGTAAAAAAAAATACTTAGAGAGTTCGGATTTTCATAAAATTTTGACACAATATTTCTGAATGTATGTACTTTCGAAAACAGTAAAAAAAATCGGTTTTTTTTTAAATATTCAAAGTGGACTGGCCCCTTAAGTGAATGGATTTTATTGCAATGTTTGTATTAGTTCCTTAAGTTATACAGAAAAAATAATACAAAAATCTTTTAAGATTATCGATAAATGATGGCACGATGGCAGTCAGTCCAAAACCATCTTTGTCGCTGAAGCTGTCCGTGGTGGAAGAATATTAAAGCGTTTTTCAGTCTGAAAAAAAGATAGAAAAATCCAACGACGGTGAATGATTTTGTGAAACTATTAATTTTTTTCAAAATTTATGGGTACTTGCATTTTTTCGAAATAATTTTTCCTTGATGAAAATCACAATGCAAAAGTATTTTTCAATATTTCACATGAATCTTTGACACTTTTCTTCTGTTTTATATCTACATTCAAATATGTAGCTATAAGCAGATTTAGTACGTTGCAGCTTTAAGGGGTGATACCACTGTAGATAAAAAATGGGTTTTTTTTATTGGCTTAAGAGATGCTTTGAACCATCTAGAATAAGGGAGAATCTTTTATTACATTCGGGAGTTTTTCAAAACGACACGCAACATAACAACAAATTTCATTCTTTTCATTCCAAATTTTGTGCAAAACGTTAAAATAACATTCCGAAGAGCAATACGTACGGGATTTTTCATGAGTTAATTATAACATTAGTTATTAACAAATAATTGTTCTTTTTTTCTGTCGAAAATTGAGTTTTTACTTCAAATGCTTGCCAATAACACACAAATTCATATTTTAAAAATCCCCAACGTATTTCTCTAGCTATACTCATGTAAATTACCAGAATTTTTTTCCATATTCAAATTTTCGTCAGTTGTACTGCGTGCCGCAGTGCGTCTCAAATTCAACATGCCTCGCGAGAATGGCTCCAGCGTCACCGTTTTGTATAATTTTTTTGAATAATTTTTTTGTTCACTTGAAGACATGATTAATAACATTCTTAAATATTATTATCCTCTTACTTGTCCTTCCACCAAGAAAAAAACAATTTCGAAAAATCACTTAATTTTCCACAGCTGTAAGCCCTTAATCTAAAAAATTGACAAATACAATTTTGTTTTTTTACTCAAATTGTACACTTTCAATAAAATTCATTATTTTTTATGGAAGTTGACTTCAAAGTCTCCATATTACCTTTCGCACTAATTCGATATCCCTCGAGAACATTTCACGACACGAATGCATTAGGCTTCACGATCTAAATTCGTTATCCCATCATAAAAATTGTGCACTGTTTCGAAAACGTCAAACGTACTCAAATTTCATTTTATCTCGAGCAAACTCTTACACTAAATCCATCTCTTCAATGACAGATATTTAATGACAGTTCAGCATACTCGAAAAATGGCATGGCTCGAAAAATACCAAAATTGCGATCTGTCTGCAGGATTCACGACGGCAGGAAAATATTGGACCAGTGCGTACGACGATCCGGATTTCGAGGGCACTGTGGAGCAACTTTGGAAGGAAGTGAAGCCTCTGTATTTGCAGCTCCACGCTTACGTGAGAAATCGAATTCGCGCCAAGTACGGAACTAAGAGAGCACCGAAGAGCAGTAATTACATACCGGCTCACTTGCTAGGTACGTGCGTGCACGTGTGTTATTGTTGGTTAATTATCTCGTTATAATACTTTTAAACACGAGGCGAAAGTTACAAATGATGCGAAAGTATCTCGGAACGCTGCGAATCGTGCTTGCACATCTGAAAATAAATTCTACTATTTCCGAATGAATAATGATTTATTGTTAAAAAAAAAAATGATTTCTCATAACCACAAGCCGAGAATAAAATAGAATATTCTCGGAGAAGATTGCGATGTTAAATCGATTTTTTAAATGCGAATAATAAAATACAAATATTATATTGCATAATTTTTGTTCGGTGGAAAAAACAGGTGACATCTGGGCTCAGTCGTGGATCCACGTGCAGAAATTCGCTCTTCCCTATCCGGAAATAAATGGAAACGATTTGACGGTTGCCCTCGTAAAAAAAGTAAGCAACCGTAACTTGTTGATCGAGTTGTCTTCCGCGAAGATCTTACGGTACTACTTTGATCATCAATTTCACGTCATACATATCGCATTGCATGGATCATAAATCTAATTAATCCTGAAAAGATTTATCAACAATAGCCTATTCGAGATTTCACTCTGAATTTTCAAACTCGAGACTTTCTCCCGCAGAAATACACGCCTACAAAGTTTTTCAAACTCGCCGAAGATTTCTTTCATTCAATTGGTTTCACCTGGTTGCCCGAAGCCTTCTGGAAAAATTCCATCATCGAGCGTCCCAGAGATAAACGCGAGATGGTCTGCCACGGATCCGCCTGGGACATGTACGACGGCAACGACTTCCGGTAGGGAAATTCACTGCGAAAATCCAATACCGGGTGACTCGGAAGATATCGAGTCGTAGATAAAAATCGACGAATTGACGTATAATAGGGTATAGCAAAAAACAATGCACAGGATCAAGATGTGCACCCGAGTCACGTACGAGGACCTCGTAATAGTTCATCATGAAATGGGCCACGTCCACTATTACATCCAGTACAAAGATCAGCCAGTCGTATTTCGGGAAGGCGCTAACCCTGGTACGTCATGAAGACCTGGTTTGTTGAACATAATAAGTATATCTTGTTTCTTTTAAAAAATCGACATTCGGATCTTATAGTATCGAAAGATCCGCGGATCGTGAAACTTTGGCGCGAAGTGAGGAGTCTCATTATGCCAATATTGGTTCACTTCATGTTCAATTGACCTCTGCCAATTTAATTCCGATACTCCGAATTCTTTATAATTCTCTTCCTAGGTGGAAAAATTCTCCACATCGTGTCGATCTTCCATTGCCGTAACTGTACACTTGCGATACACTGACAGAAAAATTCTATTGATATTAACTAACCGCGTCTATTTTTTTATTCGAATAAACCAAATTTTCCGTGAAATCAAATGTTTTCTATCGCATTCCATTATTCGAATGATTTGATTTAAATGTATTTATTTATTCGATTCAAAATCTATTTAATGTCGTCTAAAAACTAAATATTTTATCTAATAGTAATAAATCTGTGATTCGGTTTCGTCTGGTACAAAAACAATTTTGTTGAATCCACTAAATGCATCTATTTCATTTACAAAAATTTTAATTAAATGGAATTTTCGTAGACTCAAGCATTTTTCTATTCGATTGAAATAATGGTCTGTCTTTGTTGCAACACACACACATCAAAGGAGGGGTAGGGTAGAGAGGGTGGAGAGAGAGAGGAAATATATATATATATATACATACATACATATATATAAAATGCACTATACTATACTATATGCATAAAATATTTGATAAATCCAAAATGAAATGAATGGTAAATAAAATGTACCACAATGATTTTGTATTGTAATTCGTCATACCCTAGCCTTCTGAAATGATTTTTTTTCAATAAAATATAACTGATATTACAACAGATAAATATATGGAATATATAGAATGGCCTATATGGAATCGAATAAGCGACCTAATTAGTTCCTATAATTATTTGTTGTATCCCATAAACTATATCAATGAGTTAATATCATTGTGATAATGAGAGAGTTTTGTCAAATAATATATATATATATATATTATTTGACAAAACTCTCTCATTATCACAATGATATTAACTCATTGATACAGTATATATATATATTATTTGACAAAACTCTCTCATTATCACAATGATATTAACTCATTGATATAGTTTATAGGATACAACAAATAATTATAGGAACTAATTAGGTCGCTTATTCGATTCCATATAGGCCATTCTATATATTCCATATATTTATCTGTTGTAATATCAGTTATATTTTATTGAAAAAAAATCATTTCAGAAGGCTAGGGTATGACGAATTACAATACAAAATCATTGTGGTACATTTTATTTACCATTCATTTCATTTTGGATTTATGAAATATTTTATGCATATAGTACACTTAGATTAACAGTGCACATTGTGAGCAAATAAAGATTTATTTGAATCAGATCTTTATTTATTCAATTTGAATATATTTAATATTTAAAAAGAATAGCTCAAACAAGAAAGATCGTAGTAGGCCGTGAAACAATGAAAAACCCTATTTCATTTAGACAGATCCTATTTAAATTAAATATCTTTTTTTTTGGCAGTGTAGTAAACCTCGAAACTTGACAAAATTCAAAATCCAACGACCCTGAAGTTTGCCTCGTTGGAACGCAACGAGAAGTCTTTTTTAATATTTATTTCTTCCTTTCTTCATCATCCAAAATCTCATCTTAAACATTTTGCCTGTAGATTTCTGATGAAGACCTTAAAAATCGTTTGAGTCCTTGCCAAAATAAGGAAAAAAAAGTTCGGGCTAGAATTTTAATTTTTTCGAACTTTTTAAGTTTATTTCTTTATTTTGATTGCAGAATTTTTATGAGGATCCTAAAAAACGTTTGAGAGGGTTTTCATTGCCAAAATTGGTAAAAAAAAATTCGAGCCACTAAAATTTCGTTGTGTTTGAACGATGCAAACTTCAATATCATAAAGTTTAGTAACAAATATAAAAACTCTACAGCAATCTTGATGAGGGTTTTTATTCAGAACGATCACCCTATTTCGTTCTTTTATTCTACCGTCAGAATTATTTTTATAAGGCTCCCCAAACCAAAGTGGACAACGATACAAATCAACCATTGCTTAACTTTTTTAGTTTTGCAAAGACTAAACGTCCTACACGAACGTCATAAATTTCAAGATCCCAGGAAGTACCAAACTCGTTGACAAAATACTTTCCCCCTTTCATGTTCCATCGCAGAACGAAATTGGAACGAAAATTTCATTTGATACGTGCTCAGGTTTTCACGAGGCAATCGGTGACACGATAGCCCTCTCAGTGTCGTCACCACCCCACACTTCGAGGCTCGGCCTCACCGAGACCGGGACGTACGACGTGCGCGGTGACATGAATTTCCTGTTCGTCATGGCCCTGCAGAAAGTGGCATTTCTGCCGTTCGCGTATTGCGTCGACAAATGGCGATGGATCGTCTTTGGCAATGACACCCTAGCGGACAATTACAACGGCCTCTGGTGGCAATTAAGGTACGACGTGTGTTTTCCTCTCGTGCTTGTGCTTATCGAAATCTCAGGGGAAAAAACACACAGGGGAAATAGGAGCAAGATGATAACGCTAAAGTTCATGTGCGAATAAAACAAAACATATAAATCAGTAAACTTCAATTATTCTTTTCAACTAATCAACATTAAATGATCTTTTAATTTTGAAAATAAAAAATCAGTTTGATTTTTAGCATGTAATGTCTATTTTTAATTGAAGTTTTGTTTTCCCCATCTTACCCCGTATGCGGGGCAAGATGAAACAGCGCTGGGGGAATGATGGGACACGATTTATTGACATCTTTCGCACATAAAAATGGGTTTATTCTCAATACCAGTAATTTGATAAGCCAATCGTCTAACAAGGAAACGTTGCGACGTCGACCTCTCCGAACTCGATTAAATTTTGCATGCTTATAGAATGGGTAAAAATAGGCGACACGTATTCTTTTATATCTGCGGAATCCGATTTTTAAGGGGTGAAACGCACCCTCGAAAATAGGGGTGATTTTCCTTTCTCGTCGGTAACGTTTTCGTTCTCATCTCCAATGTATAGTACACGAAAAAATAAACATTGCTGCAATTTGAAATCTTTTCATATCTGGTGCCGTTAAATCGTTATCGACGAAAAACGAAAAACACCCCAATTTTTGAGGGTGCGTTTCAACTCTTCAAAATCGGGTTCCGCAGATATAAAAAAATACAGATATAAATTCATCGAAATCGGAGAGATTAAGGCCTTAGGCCACAGTAACGGGTATAAAATCATATGCGAATTTGATAATTTTTTTCGTATTAAAAAGTGATTCAATCATAAAATTGATTAGACATGTATTTAGTATGAATATCAAGCTGTTACAAAATATAGATTTTTTTTCGATGTACAAAATAGCCGACTACTCGAAACTTCTCGAAACAGCTTTTTTCCAATTGGCGTGACAAACTTCAACAATTTTCATTCGATTTACTTCAAATTTAAAAGTTATGTTCCTAATTGCATTTCGCAGAGAAGTACGTACGGAATTTCTGATCAATCGAAAATTTTCAATTTTATGAGCAGTTTATGAGCAGTTATAACGAAATTTTTCACTGAAAATTCATTTCTTAACGAACAATTTTTTTTAAATTCCGTACGTACTTCTCTAGGTATTCTTATGTAGATTGACGAGAATTTTTTATTTTTGTTCGAGGTAAAAAATTGTGCATGCTAAATGTTACGTCGCGGAGGGCCTGAAACAAGATAACAAAAGAAAATATTAGTATTCGGCCATTTTGTACATCGAAAAAAAAATGATATTTTCTAACAGCTTGATATTCATAATAAATAGATATGTAATTAATTTTATGAGTCAATCACTTTGTCATACGAAAAAAAATTGTTAAATTCGCACATGATTTTGTACCCGTTACTGTGGCCTAAGGTCTTAAGTTCTCTAGTATTTAGTCCGAATAATCTTGCTTCCATATCTTTTGGATCGTTTGTTGGTTTTTCTTCATCCTCTGGTAGAAACACCGGTGGAGAAGGAACCAAATGCTCCACTAGCTCATTTCACACTTTCCAACGTAGATAGTGGTACGTTGTGAAATATTGCGGCTTTGCGTTAATTTGTATTTATCTTGCCACATTAGATACAACAACCGGAAAATTTTTGACAAACCTTTCTCATTATAGTAATAATTAGTACTTTCATTGTCTTTACTTACCTGTCTCTAATCAATATGAGCAATTCAAATGAAGGGAACCAATGATAAACTTAACCAAAAATTAGATCCTTTTGTCAAAAAATCGATACTGTTTTCTCACTCGAGACGCGTGCTTCCTGCACAGTTGATATTTTCACGCTCATTCACCTCCCCGCCACCCCTTCAAACCCCAACAGGAGCACCGTGCTCGCGCTCACTGATTAGTTGCTAGGCTTATGATTCATCTTACCCCGCGTATTCGTTTTGCCCCTACTACCCCAATGGACGTATCCGGTGCCTCTGAGAACAATTTGGAAAGGGAATTAACTCGATTTAACTCGATAGGGCGACCATACAGGGCATAGAGCCACCCATAAAACGCAGCAAAGAAGATTTCGATCCTGGATCAAAGTATCACATCGCTGCGAGTGTGCCATACATAAGGTGTGCCCGAAAACCCAAGAATCACGATTAATTCCTAAAACTGAATATCTCAAAGCTTGCGATTTTATTCCATGGTCATCGCGATAACAATAATTGGCGTTTTGATCAACCGATTGCAGGTACTTCGTGAGTTTTATCATACAATTTCAATTTTTGGAAGCCGCGTGCCTTGCCTCCGGAGGATACGAGCCTGGAAATGTCCACAGGCCTCTGTATCGATGCGATCTTTATGGCAACCCCGAGGGTGGTCTCGGATTGAGGTAATCCCCAAGAGAAAGAGCAGGATCTATAAGCCTAATCTCAATCCCATCGAGGACCGTAAAGATACATTTTCAAATTGGTTTTAATGTCTGCTCATCTCGTTCCTGTATTTGAAACTATGCCACACAAGAACGCTAATCGGATTAACAAACTGCGGGACAGTAATCAATTTTTATGCGCTGGAAATTGGTAATTCAGCCCAATCGGACCTGATCGCCAAGATCTTTTGTGCACTTTATCTCTTGAAGGTAGTCCACAGTTTTTTTCGAGTAAAAGAAAATCAAATTGAGGCCGCTACGGAGTGTCGACATTCCGGGCTGTTTTTGTGAATTTTGCTGTAACATTTTCCACAAACATCCGTTTGATCTTATCCTATCAAAAATATCAAAAGAACACCGTTTTTCTCAAAGATTCTAAATGGCTTCCCGAATGTGCGGTGGGTACACGAGCTACGAAAATTGCCGTTGAATTTTGAAAATACTTGATATAGGAAAATGATGCAGCTGGGCTCAAGTAAATCATGGCCGGACGCCATGGAAGGATTCACAGGATCAAGGACAATGCAGACGAAGGGCCTCCTAGCTTACTTTCGTCCTCTGTATCTCTGGTTGCAAAAAGAAAATCGCAGAAGCAACGAAACAGTGGGATTTTAGAATCCCAGAACAACATATCCTCAAGCAGGATTAATTCAATGAGTCATCAGCTGAATACAGCCTCCAAGTTGTGCAAAGCAACGTTGGATCACTGCGCTGGTTGCAAAAAGTTCAACTCATTCCTAATTAATCTTGGAATCTATCTGGATTAATCTCTGGAATATAATGGAATGATTTACTTCTCGATAGTTCAATATTGGGGACTGGCTGATACAATTTTATTCTGAAGTGTTCAATATTCATGGATGCTCATGTACATGCATATGGAAGAATAGATCCGCATCATCTGTGTCAAATTTAATGTGTAAGTTTAGAGGAAATATGCTTGGGCACTTTCGTGTCTTCTGCACTTCTTATAATTATGATTATTTGATTTGTGTAGAGCTATTGTTATTGAAAGCCTTGACGACAGAAACATCCCAACTTTAGTTGCAACGTGTGTTTGGCTGTAAATTGAATTCATACGATTTAGCATGTACACCTGGCTTGAAATCGAATTGATATGACAGTAACAAGAGATTCGTCCGTGAAAAAATAAATTCCCATAAGTCATTCAACTCGACTGTTGTTCCGAGCAACGAACGGAAAGATGCCGATTCCCGACGAAGCTGCCGTCTGACGTCCGTGAATGGAACTCGTTGATCGCGCGCTGCCGCACCTGAATAGGGTAACGAGGATAGTCCTGACGTATCAAGGTGTCGTGTCTTTCACCTGCTCTCGTGTGCGCCCCAGTTTAACATGGCATGTTAAACTGTGGGGACGATTACTCTTTTGCCGACGGTGTTGCCACTTTCACTCTGCAGCTCACAGGTGTCGCGATCGACGAGACTGCAGATCGACGACTGACCATACAACATTCACCCAACTCGGAAGACAGCCCAGAGTAGACGGCTTAGGGTCAGTGGGGATGGGTTGCACATACCAGAGATTAGGGAAAGGTGGACCAACTGTCACCGGTAGGCTGTACCATCAACTGTTGGTGAAGGTTGAAGTTGTTTTTTTTTTGGAGTGTCAAATTTTTGACGGTCTGCATCCATCAGCTATTCAACATCCCCTGAACTTTTCTATGGCGCAAAACAACAATGCGTCTCTCCGAAAAGCAAAGCCTACAATTGTCTTAAAGGCTTAGATGGGGGCAGGGAAAACAGAACTAGCCATGGAAATGTCAGTGTCTCCATCCGGTCTTTCGTGGAAACATCCGTCTCCACCAATTTTCTAAACCAGTGGACCGGACTTGACGCATCATGTGCACTGGGCTTGGTTCATCATTATGTCAGAAAAAAGAAGGTCAAGTGACGCACATCACATCAAGGTGAGTTTGTGCGAGTACAGGAAGCAAAGCTCCGTCAACTACATTTGTCCACATACTGAGGACATCGCTCGGTCAACTAGATTTGTCCGGACACTGTGGATATCGCTTCGTCAACTGGATTTATCCCAGTGCTGGAAGCATCGCTCCGTCAACTGGATTTGAGCAAGTGCTGGAAGCATCTTCGTCAACTGGATTTATCAGAATACTGGAAGCATCACTCCGTCAACTGCACTAGTCTCCGTGGTGGGAACATCCCTTCGTCAATTGGATGTGTCCGAATACTGGAAGCATCACTCCGTCAACTAGATTAGTCTCAGTGCTGGTAACATCTCTTCGTCAGATGGATATGTCCGGATACTGGAAGCATCTCCGTGAACTGGAATTGTCCCAGTGCGGAAAGCATCACCCCGTCAACTGGATTTGTCCGAATACTGAAGGCATCACTCTGACAACTGGATCAGTCTCATTGTCAGTGCTGGTAACATCACTTCGTCAACTGGATATGTCCGGACACTGGAAGCATGCCTACGTCAATTGGATTGGTCCGAAAACCGGAGACATCTCCGTCAACTGGAATTGTCCCAGTGCGGGAACATCGCTCCATCAACTGGATTTGTTCGAATACTGGAAGCATCACTCCGTCAACTGGATTAGTCTCAGTGCTGTCAACATCTTTTCGCCAACTGGATGTGTCCGGATACTGGAGACATCTCTTCGTCAACTGGATGTGTCCGAATACTGGAGGCATCCCTTTGTCAACTGGATTTGTCCTAATACTAATACGCCTCCGTTGACATCAACTAAATTCAGGCCGAAAAAAAATCTCCCATATGCCTACAGTCCTTTATCCCATTTTCGTTCCGCGTGACTTCATTTCGTCACCGAGTTATCGCAACGTAGGAGCTTTTTAGCCGGTGTGGAAACGCGTGTCGGCGGACTCGTTTGCTCATTGCCTCTAATGAATGCATTCCTCGCAGATGTTCGCCACTTTCACACGTAAACGGGACTCGCTTCGTGTCCTATCATATTAGCTTTGGGTCGCGGGAGCTGTGGTATCGGATTAAACTCGGGCGGAGGCACGTCCACTCCGTCTATTTTCCTCCTCGTCAATTGAGAAAAAGCAAGGCACACGTACCCCGAGCCCGCTATACGTGTCTATAATACGTATTTTCACGGCTTTGTGTATCGTTGTTGCATTGCGGTTATGCATCTTGCGGCACAGTAGGCTGCACGTTGCACAGCGCATACCTGCGCGCAAAGATTACGTGCTACGTCAGAGCACGACGGGTCACGTAGTCTCCTACGTAATTGTTGGAAAACAATTGAATTGTTACGATACCGACCCTAATACACCCGCAATACCGTCTCGGATCTGTGCTCACGTGGGCTGTCGAATGTTCAATGTGTAATCCATTTTGACGATAAGGGAAACCAATATTGTACCAGGCCATCTTCAATCCAAATCAGTTCACCGAAAAACCCGAATTAAGTGGGGTCAAGCCTTTTCCCTGGGAATTAACGGTACAGGATATTGTTTTTTTTTCAGATGTAGATGTGTTCAATGAAAATTGAACTTCGAAGTTTGTTTGGGTCTACTACATCTTTTCGGGGAAATGACATATAAATCCAGGCGATCTGCACATATCGACTGCAGTCGTTAAGGAGCCAGTCCACTTCAAAGCCACGAAAAAAGGCCATATTCGCGATTTTTTTTAGGATTTTATAAAATATATTAATATAAAAGTTCTTGCGTTTGATAAATAAAGTCTTGCAATACATTAACAAAAAAAAAATCATTTTTATTCATTTTTAAGTACAAAAACTATAGTTTAACGTAACGGCTGAAAAATAGGTGGGCTAGGTAGCTCGATCACAACTCGGCAACGGCTTGTCTGAAACAAAATAATCAAAGTCCATTAAATTCAGTATGACACCAGCTACAAAATGACCCTCGGATATAAAGTTTTATCAAAAAATAAAAAAATGGCAGATGAAAAACGAAAAAAGTATAAAAAAACGCGTTTGTCCGCAGTTTTTCGCGAAAAAAAGAACATTTTAAAATCATCGAAGGGCATCTTGTTGCGAATCATGTTTACAATATGTGGTTCAAATTTCAAGAGAATCGGTTTATTAGTTTTAGAGATCCGATAGAGGTAGATTTTGAAAACGTTGTTTGGAGAAAAACGCGTTTAAAGTTTATATTATGAAAAACTCTTACCTAAACTCAATCGGCAATTCCTGCACCGTACAAAATCCTTTCTGATTGCTCATCATCGTCGATTTCTTCAAGTCTTGCTTGCTTTCGATTTTTGTTTTAATTTTCAAAGTGGACTGGCCTCTTAAATTAAGACATGCACAGTAGGTCATGGGGTGTAATTATAAATGTCCATAAAGCCAGTCGATTCTATGCTCCGCAATCTGTAAAAAAATGGAAACAGGACGACTTTTTACTCACATTGATTGACTGCGAGAAAAATTTTACACGCGAAAATATGATATGCATTCATAGTGAATTTATTGCTATGATTTTACGATCGACTGTAAATTTGAAAATAATTTATTCTCGCGCGAATTTAACGGATTTACCTGTATTCTTGAGTTGTCGTTCCTGCATAACAACTTAGCGTAACCAATCAATTAGTGGCCCCGCATTGGTCGCGTTACTATCTCGGTTCACAGTGGGGTCTCCGCTCGCAGACCAATCTCTGTCGTTGGGTAGGTACAGCATTTTCACTGAAACATTTGCTAATAGCTATTTTTTTCCAATAATAGGGTCGAAGTGGGAACAGCGGCAACAGGGGGTACAATGAACCTTTTCTGTTTCTCAGAAGTGGACATATATATATATGTGCGTCTTTTTCACATTAGAACCGCCCTCGGATGTGCAATTCGGATGTGAGAGGTGATTTTATATTATTTTTGGTGTTAAAAGTGGAAAAACCAGCCGAGTTTGTATGTTTTTTGCTTCTTTACCCATCGCAG
Organism: Ophion slaviceki; assembly: GCA_944452715.1. Lineage (NCBI taxonomy): Eukaryota > Metazoa > Arthropoda > Insecta > Hymenoptera > Ichneumonidae > Ophion > Ophion slaviceki. The sequence goes on along the minus strand of OX101786.1, from coordinate 13,782,290 downwards.
TTATGTTCGAAGTCATTGTTGCACCGCAATATACAGTTGTATTGCGGTATTTGAGCATTGTGTTTGTTAAGCTAACAAAAATAGAAACTTGTCAGTACCCGCTTTAGAAAAAAAGAGAGCGTCGGTACACAGTGGCTCAACTTTTTGAGGTACACAGAGGTAAGTCATAATATTAATATTTTCGCGTTGTGATTTAGATAGGTACTGGTACTACCTCTTTATGTAGGTACCCATTGTTGATTAATATTCAATAAATGATTGTGATTGATCTCATAACGTGCTGTTTTTTAAAATTAATTTTGCAAAAGTTTACTGTACAAAACTCCCCATTGTATAGAGAAAAGCACTTTAGTACCTACAAGTGTACAGTGGATCAGGATAATTTTCTTCAAATTTTGTTTGACTGTGAAATTAGGCATGTTTCACTGTGTACACCCCCAAGTACACAGTGGTTCAAAACCCATTTTTTTACAGATGGTTGTTATCTCAATATCTATTGGGTTAGGCCGTTCAGTGTCTTATAACAAAATGAAGCCATTGAACACACCTCATGTTTAGTCAAGGTTTCATTGAGATTGTGTGAACGGTTAGGCAGCTATAGACCTCTAAAAAAAATGTGCCACTGATCCCACTCTGACCCTACTTTAATTCACTAAATCCCCGGAATACGTTTCTATATTCATCTAAATACAACATTCAAATGGAGCTGAATAAGAAACCACCCTGAATTTCCTTTGACTTTGGGTTTATCCATTTAGCTAGTTTATTTATAATATTTATTTACTCACCTCGTTTATTTATGATAATCCCTCAAGTTTTCAAGCACTTACATGTGTAGATCATCTGCAGTATATGAAAAACACTAAAAAGCTGTTTTTTTTTCTCGAAAACGGTGTAATGGAATTTGGGGCTCCTTGAAAGTTGATATTTCATTGGAGATATCCACGTCACATGCAAAATAAAAATCATTATCCGCAGACATTCTTCCGTGACATGCTTGCCCCATCATTGCCCAGCGGAACAATCGAATCTATATCGCTCGATGTTGCCATGCCAACTTACGACTCTTGCAATCTGCCAGTGCAGTACATTGTGCGAATGGCAGAGAAGCCCCCATAACTTTCTCGTTCAGTCGCTTTCGATACGACACGACCACCAATCGAGACATTATACACACGTGCGTATCGCTCCTCACGATTCGCTAACCCATCCAGCCCACAATCGAAAGTGTACGTACGTAGGCACGCATTGAAATGTGAGGTTAAAAATAAACCACCTTATTTCATGGTTCGAAATGAAGCATGTTTTGTTTTTTCGATTTTCAGCGATCGATGTGTCTCGATCTGCTGGAGGTTGTGTCCGAAGCTATCAGGTCAAGCTAGCCGGAACAATCGCGGCTGCGCGGTCAATGGTAACACGACCAAAATGTCACTTGGATTGCGTGGGCGTTGAAAATATCAAATCATACGTGCACCAGTGGCTCGGATTTTTTTTCCTCGATTGCGGCTGGGATTCAGGCGCTCTGGGTTTTTCTTGCTCACCCCCCCCCCCCTTCCTCTTATCGTCTGGAGCTACTTTTGCCTAGTGACCGCTCGATGATGTATGTATCTGATCGAACCTGGTACGATCGCTGGCCTGGGTCCAGCCTTCGGTCTCGTGATCGTACAATCGCCAGAAATTTCGACAGCTCTAGCAGACGGCAAGGGAGAACATTTGTGCACGTACTAAAGCTGAAAGACACAAACAACTTTCATCGAGGCTCCTTGTCCATTTAAACGCAATTTGTCGACAATCAGCTGCCATCTAACATTTCTCAAATCGTGTCTTCAAAAAAAAAACTAATTATTTGCTTCGTCTTTCAAAATATTCCAAAGAACGAAAAATTTTCCTACAAAATGCACGAAACTGTCTTCCATTGTGCAACATTTTCTCGTTTACGATTTCTAACGTAATGTAACAACAAAAATAACTATACCTCTTTTCTTTAAAACACTTCCAACCACAACCAAAAAAAATCTGAAAATCCACTGACCTTGATTCCCCGGTAACATTCGCCCGATGATTTTCATCGAAATTGTGGTTTGGATTAAAAAATTCCCCGGATTGAGGTTCAAGTGTACGAAATGATCAACCAAGGTTACCGCCAAACGAGGGACATTGGCGAGGGCGGGCGAATGAAAAAAAAAAGAAAACCTTTCCGATCGCAGTGAAGCGCATTTGAAGGTGAATGGTCTCGACCTCGAAATGTAAAAAAAAACATCTGGAGGATCGAGCAAGGGAGAGAGAAGGACAGAACCAGAGAGAGAGAGAGAGAGAGAGAGAGAGAGGCAGAAAAAAATCACATTACCACAACCAATTAGGCTGATTGCAATGAATTTAGAATCGCCGTATTTAATTGGCTGACGCTTGCAATTTCCTCGATGCGTCACACGACGGGCGTAGGCCGTGAACTGAATCCGTTCTCAAACGGAAGGAAGTAAAAAGATCCATATATTATGTCAATGTATATGTGTACACACACACACACACACACACACACTGATATATATATATATATATATATATATATATATATATATATATATCAGTGTTTGACTCTGTGTGTGTGTGTGTGTGTGTGTGTGTGTGTGTGTGTGTGTGTGTGTGTGTGTGTGTGCGCGCGCGCGCGCGTGTGTGTGTGTGTGTGTGTGTGTGTGTGTGTGTGTGTGTGTGTGTGTGTGTGTGTGTGTGTGTGTGTGTGTGTGTGTGTGTGTGTGTGTGTGTGTGTGTGTGTGTGTGTGTGTGTGTGTGTGTGTGTGTGTGTGTGTGTGTGTGTGTGTGTGTGTGTGCTTGGTCACACGCTTCCGGCAACCGCACTAATAATCCGAGTGAGATTTCCCGACATTTACCACCAAGCACTTGTCCGATGTTTCGACCTTCCTATCGCCTGTGTTGCGACGGTCGACAGCGACAAAACCACTAATTGATTTTCGATAGCCTAAGGCACGTAGGATTTAATTGCCGCCAGATCACGATAGAGAATATATCACATTGTGGTCGTATCTCGATACGAGGTCTACGTGCTGGTCCACAAGTAGCACCTCCACGGCTGCTGCCTAACACCTTGGCCATCTCGAGTGTAACACTCGAGAGGATATTCGGGGTACAGGGCGCTTGGGTATAGAGCCGTTGATTCAAAATGAATCGTGGAAATACCTGGTGTATACACTTCAAAGGGTTTGCTCACTGGCCGGTAGTGAACAATGACACGTTTTTATTTTCTCCGCGACACAATTAAATGATTTGATATCCACTCCAAGGGCGGGACATATATATGTAAGTGCTATTTGCAGGCAGAGGCTTCAGTTGTGAAATCTGGGTTATGTCAATTGAGTTATAGCAATTACAGGCTCGCCTTGGCTTCCATACAATAATTCAAAAAGAGCATGATCATCATTGGCGACAACGAGGGGACCTAACGACATCAGTGGCTCGCGATGATGCTAAACGTTGGAGAAACATCAAGTGATCACCTGCGATTATAATTGCCTGGGAAATAAGGAGGAATGTATGGAGTACCACCCTTACTTTTTGTTTGGTGCTGGGGGAAATTCTCGAGGGAGATTTTTGACTCGTTGGTTAAACATCGAGAATGAATATTGTGAGGCATCACTACTATCCGATACACCTGACTGAAATCAGAAAAAATTGCTGGTTCAGAGACCCTGGTGGTGCGATTTTTGGTTAGCTGGCAAGTTGGTAAATTTGTTGCTAAGGATATTTTGAATGATACGAAAAAATTTAAGGGGGTGATACTTTTCGGCGAGGAAAAAATTGCGGATTTTTATGGTTTTTTTAAAGGAAAAATTCTTTTCAGTATTTTTGAAATTTAAGAAATGTTTTATTACTACTTTTGGCTGTTATATGTTTTTTTTTGTTGATGCTGTCAAACGCAGTGACACGTGGCGTCGCCAGGATTAATCGGAAAAAAACCAATGAAGATTTTTCTCTCTTTAATACTTATACGCAGAGTATGAACCAAGAAAAAGTGAGGAATACTTAAAATCGATGAAATGGTACGCTTTGGAAGAAAAAGATTGAATTTCTGAAAAAAATGGCCTCATTTAGGAATAAAAAAGACTATTTTTTTATTTTAAAACACATTTAGTGTCATGATTTAGACAATAAGATAAGAAAGATTTATACCCAATTTCATCAGAATCGGTCCATTAGTTTTTTAGCAACACGTCACGCCAGTTTTGAAAATGCAGTTTAGAAGAGCGTGCCATACCTGTATTATTTTTAAAGAATAATTTTAAAAAATACCACGTGATAGCCAAAAGGGATCGTCCATTAATCACGCGAGGTTTTTTGGCTACTTTTTGAGCCCCCCCACCCCCATGGTGATATGTGGTGAGGTTTCTGTTATCCAAATCCTCCCCCCCCCCTATTTGAGCCTGACGTGATTAAGGAGTTACCCCCACTTGTAGCGCAAAAAAGGCCTTTTTCATGAATTTTTTTAAAGAAAACTACAAAACTTTTTTAATCGATCAATATACCATCTTAAAGAACACATCTTGAAGAACTTTCAGTAATTTTTTTATTGAAAAATATTACATTGTTTAGTGGCAAATGGCCGTCAATGAAATAATGTTTTTATATACACGGTTTGCGGTGACCAACATTGCAGCGAAGTGGATCATCTGAAAAAAAAATGCGGATGGATTTAGTCAAATATAAGTATAAACTAGTCTTTAATCGAAGGATTTTAAAAAAATATTCATTTTTCACAAAATGGCGGACAGTCAAAGTTAATGGTTCGATTTTAACGAAAAAAAAACGGCCGTTTTTTGGCTATAAAACGGCCATTTTTTTTTCGAAAAAAAAAAAATTCGAACGATGAGACTACATTTTTATGTATTAAGGAGGTACACTAGCTTCAGCAAAATGGTGATAGATCAATAAAATTTGGTGAATATATTCTTTAGTATTATTCATGTAGATACAAATTTTTCAGATTTTTTGGTTGTGCCGTTTTGTTACAAATAATTCACAAGCGTTTATTCTTATACCCGGAATATATAGCTATATCTATAAAAACCCTATGCTTATACACGTGAAGTTCAATGTTCAATTATTCGATAACGGCACAATGAAAAAATCTGAAAAAAATTGTATTGACATATATAATACTAAAGAATATACTCACCAAATTTTATTGATCTATCACCATTTTGAAATTTGACCATGGTTTAGCATGGCAACATTGTATGAAGCTGGTGTACCTCCTTAAATAAGCCTGCAAAATTTCAAGAAGATCGGTTCATTACTGTTCGAGTAATCTTGGTCACCGACTTCAGAAATGCCATTTTGAGAAAAACGCGTTTAAAGTTTCAATTTCAGTTTACACGAAGAAAATATTTTTTTTTGTAAACTTACATAGAGTCGTCTATTCCGGGCCCATACAGAAGTATGGGCCCGGATACTTATACTTAAAAAAAATGCAATAAAAAAAATCGATTTTTTCAAAATCGCAAGTGGGGGTATTCCCTTAATGGACGACCCCAAAGTAGTAATAAACATATCCTGAGTCTCAAAAATGTTGAAGAATTATTTCCTTTAAAAGAAAATCAAGAAAATCAGCAAATTCTTTCCTCGCCCAAACGTATCCCCCCCTTAAGTAAAAAACAGAGTATGACGACGGAATCGACTTTCAAGAAGACGAGAGTACGATATCCGAGGTAACGGTATTTGCTAGTGATATTTTATACGTTTTTGATATCAATGAACATGAAACCGGCTCCGGAAAATTGATACCTCGACAATATTTCGAAATTTCGATATTTTTTATAGGGTGATTCGTCTGATTCTTTTTGCTAGAGTTCCGTCTCAGCCAAAAACAGTATAGGACCCAATGATTTTGAATGAGAAGAGAGCTTCTTCGAGTTTTACCATTTTCGAATTGAACTTATAGCCGCAATGGTTTTGGCTGGCACTACAACCTAACTTTTGTTTGTTAAAAAGTGATGAAAAAAGTAATGCTCAATTCGATCGTCTCGAAAATCGTTCTCGTGACCTGAAGGCGACTGAAGAGACCGTCTTCCTCAAAGAGAAACTCGAAAACGAAAAGCTTTATTTAATTTTCCGCAGTTCTTATTTGTTTGCTTCTTATATGGTTATTTTGAGTATAGATCAAATTAATTTTCCAAAAACGAAACAATTTTAAATAAATTAAAGAAATATTAAAAAATCCAAATAAAAAAATTATAATTATATGGTTTTACTTATTTAAAAAATCATATATAACGAGAAAACGTATTGGGTCAATAAGTTCAAATGTAAATTCATGCATCTGCTCCGAAAGAAGGCATTGAGCAAATAATAAGTCCGTAATCAAACGGAACAGAACCTCTTATTACTTGTATGTATTATTTACTTCACTGTTTTATTTAATATCCCAAAGATCCTTCCACCAATCCTCTTATATATTAGAAATTGATTACGAATCATTACGTTCCGTGCGTTACAGAAATACCCCTCCGCTGCAGATACTTTTTTCCGATATACTTTCACAGCTTATTTGCCGTAACACGTATGTACTCTTGTGAAATGAGTGACGGAGATTCGATGTCGAGATTATAGATGTTGAATTGGCGTGTGTACGCGAGAATTTTTTTTCTCCTCATTGAGACACATGTTGTAAACTCGACCAGTGCTCCCGTGAGTGCGATCGCGTACGTTCTTTCTCGGCTTGTAATTTCTCGTTTCGGAACTATCAAGGGCTACGTGAATATTCGTGGACGCGCGTGACTGCGGTTCAGGGACGGTTATTGTTCGGCTCACGCACGTTTCTCACATTGCTGCTACTTGCGGAGTCCGAGAGAATGGACCAAGTCCGACAACTTTAAGTATTGACCTGAATAATGATAATAATGATAATATTAACATAGTAAAATTCACAATGGTGAATCACACGTGTAATATTATTACAATATCAGAATCTGTAGAAAATAATACCATGCTCTTAAGGGGTTAGGCCACAGTAACGGGTATAAAATCATGTGCGAATTTAACAATTTTTTTTTCGTACGAAAAAGTGATTCACTCATAACATTAATTACACATCTATTTAGTGTGAATATCAAGCTGATGGAAAAAATATATATATGTTTCTTTTCGATATACAAAATGGCCGACTACTAATATTTTCTTTTGTTATCTTTTTTTAGGCGTTCCGCGGCGTGACATTTGGCATCCACAATTTTTTACCTAGAACAAAAAACAAAAATTCTCGTCAATCTACATTAGAATACCTAGAGAAGTACTTACGGGATTTAAATAATATTGTTTTATTCAGAAGTTGTAGGTATTTGAACTTGAGAAATGAATTTTCAGTGAAAAATTTCGTTATAACTGCTTGTAAACTGCTCATAAAATGAAAAGTTTTCGATTAATCAGACATTCCGTGCGTACTTCTCTGCGAAATGCAATTAGGAACATAACTTTTAAATTTGAAGTAAATCGAGTGAAAATTGTTGAATTATTTGTTACGCCAATTGGAAAAAAGCTTTTTCGAGAAGTTTCGAGTAGTTGGCTATTTTGTGGATCGAAAAAATATATATATTCTCTAACAGCTTGATATTTATACTAAATAGATGTGTAATTAATTTTATGAGTGAATTACTTTTTCATACGAAAAAAAATTGCTAAATTCGCACATCATTTTATACCCGTTATTGTGGCCTAACCCCTTAACCGCGAAATTATTTTACATTTGCAAATTTTATCTAAGGCTTTTTATGAAATTAATTTGTCATGTTTGGATTCAGGGCAGTGACAATACAATTAAACTATCATCATGATTGAAAATTAGTAATAATAAATAACAAATAAATAAGAACAGTGATTTTTTTCTGAGGATTTTTATGAAATAAATTTGTCATTTTTGGATGTAGACAATAAAATATAATTGTGTCTGATTTGCCTTGCATTATTAATCTTGAGAGCTTCGATTTTTTATTATTCTTATTCCAAATTAGTAATTATAATAACAAATAATACATTAGTAAGAATTGTACATTATATTCTGAGGATTTTTATTAAACGAATAATAATTTATTCGCAATAAAAGTGGCAATAAAAGGAAATTATGTGTGTCTGATATGCTTTGCATTATTAATTTTGATAGCTTTGATTTATTATTATAATTGAAAATAAATAACAATTAATGACGAACTAATAATAATAAGTAACAAATTCATGAGAATAGTAAATTCATTCGAAGGATTTTTATGATATGAATTTGAGGTTTTTGGATTCAGGGCAGTGGCAATACAATTAAATTATGTTCGATACGCCTTGTAAAGGTGTCTCAAAATGATCTGGCATTTTAAATTGCGCGCCACTTTTTTTGTTACGAACAGAGAGTACTAATCTTCGACAACTGGCATCAAGAAGTATTGAGGTTTAGTCATGGAGAATTCCACGATCGAGCAACGCACAGAAATTTTGAAAATTCACCACAAAAATGCTGAAAATGTTGCAGAGACGGTTCGAAAAGCCCGCAGGTCGTGTTATTTCACCCCGTGGCGATGTGAATTGGCCACCAAGTTCCTGAGATTTGACGCCATTGGACTTCTTTCTTTGGGGTTACCTGAAAAGAAAAGCGTATGCCAATGATCCACATACCATTCTGGAGCTCAAGGAAACAATTGGACGCACCATTTATTAAATTAGTTCGCAAATATGCCAAAGGGTTATTGACAATTTCGTCAAAAGAGTGAACATAAGCAAACAGGGACGAGGCGGTCATTTATCGGATATTGTGTTCCACACCCATAACCTCCATGTTTATACCTTATCTTAAAATGAAAATATTCATACTTTTCAAATAAATAATACGTTTTATTAATTAGTTGAAATGTCAAGTAATTTTGAGACACCCCATACTATTAATCTTGGTAACTTCGATTCCTAATTATAATTGAAAACATAATAATAATGATAATTATAAACGAATTCATGGCAGTAGTAATGAATAATAAATCCATTATTATAGTAATAAATTGATTTGAATATCAATAATATAAATACCCATAATAAATTGATTATAATAATAGTAATAAAGAAAATAAAAATTTCAAAATAAATTAAGGCGGATTATACATTTACAACTATCAAAAAATCGATTTTTTTATTCTTTAAACGATAGAACTATATATGTAGAATACTTTCCCAATGTTTCAAAGCGAAATTCGAAAAACTTCAAACGTTACAGCCCGTAAACGCTGTGCCTCACCGCTCGGTTTCGAAGCGGGCGTGAACTTCAAACGCGTTTTTCTCAAAACTGCATTATCAAAATTGGCGTGCAGGAGGACTCAAAAACTATTAAACCGATTGAGTTGAAACTTGGTAGAAATATTGATAATATTGGCACCTTCTACATGACGGGAATTGTTTTTGAAAAATTGAAAGAAATACTACTTTTTAACCACATTTTACAGAAATGTTGCGTGAAATATTGATTTTTTGTTGTAAATGCGTGCCATTTTCTTAAATTTGCATTTTCTTCTTTTTAATTACCGTCACATAAAAACTATACATGTTCTGACTGAAAAAATGCTTCAACTTTTTTGCAAATCAGTCTACGGGAAGCTAGACTGCACGCCGATTCGCAACTCCCGCGACGACCTTGCTGTAACACTCTGCGACAGCTCCGCCATTGAGATGATGAATTAATGTAAAAAAATTGTTTTGTATACTTAAATATACTATTAAAGTATACCTAGAGTTTGATAATTGTAGAATAATTATTTCTTAGTTAAAAAAATACCTCAATATTGCTTTTTTCATGTCTCAATGCATATTCCGTCTTAACAAAATATGAAATTTTTTTCAACCTTTGCCGATTTTACCGATCATTACCCGATCTTCCGAACACTATTGATTTTAATAATAGAGGTTTGATAGGCAGGCAATAACTGCAATAATTGCTTTCTTCGTTATATCCTGGTTAAGGGGTTACCCTCACTTGCGATTTTGAAAAAATCGATTTTTTTTATTGCATTTTTTTGAAGTATAAGTATCCGGGCCCATACTTCTGTATGGGCCCGGAATAGATGACTCTATGTAAGTTTACAAAAAAAAATATTTCTTCGTGTAAACTGAAATTGAAACTTTAAACGCGTTTTTCTCAAAATGGCATTTCTGAAGTCGGTGACCAAGATTTCTCGAACACTAATTAACCGATCTTCTTGAAATTTTGCAGGCTTATTTAATACATAAAAATGTAGTCTTTAATCGTTCGATTTCTTTTTTCGAAAAAAAATGGCCGTTTTATAGCCAAAAAACGGCCGTTTTTTTCGTTAAAATCGAACCATTAACTTTGACTGTCCGCCATTTTGTGAAAAATGAATATTTTTTAAAATCCTTCGATTAAAGACTAGTTTATACTTATATTTGACTAAATCCATCCGCATTTTTTTCAGATGATCCACTTCGCCGCAATGTTGGTCACCGCAAACCGTGTATATAAAAACATTATTTCATTGACGGCCATTTGCCACTAAACGATGTAATATTTTTCAATAAAAAAATTACTGAAAGTTCTTCAAGATGTGTTCTTTAAGATGTTATATTGATCGATTAAAAAAGTTTTGTAGTTTTCTTTTAAAAAATTCATGAAAAAGGCCTTTTTGCGCTACATGTGGGGGTAACGCCTTAAGTATAAACAGAAGATGGTACAAATTTTCACCAGGTTGCATTATATTTTGCATCCCTGAGTAGAAAAAAACCAGGTTGAAATCGCTGCTTTTAAGCACACCAGTGAAACCGGTCACACCGATTTCTGCACCCACGTGCAAAATTCTGCCGATTCACTAACACATCCTGACTATTTCCGTTAAAATTTGTAACTGCCACGTCAATGATGAGAAATCTGCGCGAGGAGCACCCAGGAATATATCTAACGCTAATGGCTCTCGGTTTTCCGCGTTTGAACTTAATGGCTCGTAAAAGCAGCGTCTCTGTCTCGGTACATCCGAGAACCCCGTTTTCCAGCTGCGTCGTTCTTTAGTCAAGCGCCTGCTGCCGATTGGTCGCACCGCTGTCATAATCGAAGGATAATTTTCTCGCACACTTCGGAATTCGACAACGTTTTTTTTTTTGTTCCTGAGAAGAGGAAATGAATATTACATGCATATACATTATTCATAAATGAAAATTCAACGTGTATCGTAATCGGAGATGAGGTGACTCGAGTATCGCGCGAGAAATCCGCGATTCGGTATACTTGATACAGACGATAATTGTGACAATTCGTCATCGGGGAAAACGTGTCCTCAACATTTATATAATTTGTCATTAACATTGAGAAACGTTTACGAGACGGTGCTCGGATATCGCGAAATCGCGGTCTCGACGAGCGACGACCTCGTCGCGATATTCGTTACGAATTTAGAAAAATTAAGGTCGTGAGAATTCAGGGCCTTTCTCGACTATCAGGGACTCTCTACGTCACGGAAGGCGTGACGAATCTCCAAGATGTGTCCCACCAGCCAATCGATTTCTAATATCGTTATTCGCATCTACCCCCGCGAAAAATTACATAACATTTTGAGTGGAGCAAACTGTTGGCGGGTTCCACCTAGCACACGGAGGAAAAAAATATATTGGTTGATCCAAATAAATGTGCTGCTGCGGAGTGCCACCGACATATGAGATTGTTACAATACTATAAAATATTGGAAAATGTGATTGATCTAAATAACATATTATTTTATTTGAAAAAGCTCTTCTGTTCTCTGAATATCTACATTATCCTTCAAATAAAATTATATTCTATTGAAATCATTCTCCATACAATCCGTAGATGTATGGCTGAAATAATTAAGCGGTTGCTACGACATTTTTTATTTCGCACAAAAATACAATCAATAGAATTAATTATTTTTTTGCTGCATTGAAACGAGTATGCCATGGGACGTAAGTTTTTCAATTTGTTTTAAGGGGTTACCCCTACTTGCGATTTTGAAAAAATCGATTTTTTTTATTGCATTTTTTTAAGTATAAGTATCCGGGCCCATACTTCTGTATGGGCCCGGAATAGATGACTCTATGTAAGTTTACAAAAAAAAATATTTTCTTCGTGTAAACTGAAAGTGAAACTTTAACCGCGTTTTTCTCAAAATGGCATTTCCGAAGTCGGTGACCAAGATTACTCGAACACTAAAGAACCCATCTTCTAGAAATTTTGCAGGCTTATTTAATACATAAAAAAGTAGTCTTTAATTGTTCGATTTTTTTTTCGAAAAAAAAAAATGGCCGTTTTATAGCAAAAAAACGGCCGTTTTTTTTTCGTTAAAATCGAACCATTAACTTTGACTGTCCGCCATTTTGTGAAAAATGAATATTTTTTAAAATCCTTCGATTAAAGACTAGTTTATACTTATATTTGACTAAATCCATCCGCATTTTTTTTTCAGATGATCCACTTCGCCGCAATGTTGGTCACCGCAAACCGTGTATATAAAAACATTATTTCATTGACGGCCATTTGCCACTAAACAATGTAATATTTTTCAATAAAAAAATTACTGTAAGTTCTTCAAGATGTGTTCTTTAAGATGGTATATTGATCGATTAAAAAAGTTTTGTAGTTTTCTTTTAAAAAATTCATGAACAGGGCCTTTTTTTGCGCTACAAGTGGGGGTAACGCCTTAAATCTTAAATAAAAAGTGAGCATTAGAATGATCATCCACGATAATAGTGGAGAGAATATCAGATATCCAATGGAACATCCACGGAGAGAATATCAGATATTCAACTGCCCAAATAGGGTTTTACAATCGGCACAGTAATGGCCCACGACTGGTTGCCAGAGAACAAACGATGGCGCGGTAATGGCTATACGAACGGGCCAGATCCGCACCATGCATGGTTGGTAATGGTAAACCAGGAATGGCTGCTAAGACTGGGCCAACTATCATACGCCCATATTGGCCCATCAACGGCTGCCGGATCTTCTGCCGGGAATGAAAAACAAAAAATTGACAAATTATGAATATAAAAATTCTAGTAGTATCTTTTTTGTTTTCTTATGCTTTACTTATGTCCATGTACATAGAATAATTGCATTAAAAACAGTTTCTGCATTGTTCCAATTTTTACCTTTCATCGGGATCGAACCTGCGCCTTTCGTTCTAGTGTCGAGCGCCCTACCCACTTAGCCACTTTAACACTTACAGAACCCATCGTTTGTTCGTTCCTTACTTTTATGCCGATAATTTTATTCGTGACATTAAAGTTTACCGACAGTTTTTTTGGGCCATTTAGGCTGTAAAAATAACTCGCTCGTTTTGGGTGAAGTTCCGAAAAGCATACTCCTCTGATCGAGCTGAAATTTTGCACCGAACTTCCTCTCATTATCCTAAGAGAAACCGTTAACGGATTTTTGACGACTAGCAATAGTTTTCCATACATCGCATTGTAAAGTTTATTATTTCACGCCATACGAGTATATCTATATACCCCATAGATACCCCCCACTCCTCCGGCCGCGCTGCTTCCTGGCAAACAGTGCTCGCCCGTATGTGCATATCACTTGCCATGTGGGATGGCTTTGTTTGGATTTATTTAATATAGTAGAAGCGCAGTACAATAAATAACTTTCAATATCCGATATATCGAAAACTATTGCTAGTCGCCAATATCCTTTTAAAGTTTCTCTTAAAATATTGAAAAGAAGGTCGGTGCAAAATTTCAGCTTCATCAATAGGATATGCTTTTCGAAACCTTATCCCTTGTTTTTACGTGTTACAGTTTAACGACCTGCATTTGCAAAACGCCCAAAAACAAACCATCAATGGGTGGAATAGATCTGGCAAGCCGTTCATCCGCCTACGATACCCCAATGCTGATCGCCATATTATCGGTGCAATGGTATTGGCCCACCAATGGCTGGCATAGATCTGGCAAGCCGTTCATCTGCCTACGATACCCCAATGCTGATCGCCATATTATCGGTGCGATAGTATTGGCCCACGAATGGCTGGCATAGATCTGGCAAGCCGTTCATCCGCCTACAGTACCCCAATGCTGGTCGACGAATTATTGGCCGATTATCAGCAAACCGTTTAATGGCTGAATGCTGGCATTTTTGTTACGACAGGCGACCCTATATGGGTGATAACAACCGATACTACACTTTGACACTTTAGCCACAGCCCAAGAAGCGATACTCTTTAGAGTTTCTCCGGCGTTTAAGTAGATTTTCGGTTCGTGCTACGCTTATGAGTAGTGCTACGCTTATGAGTGGGCCCGAATTAAAAGGTCCGAAAAATCGTTTTTTATTGCCTAAATCGATAGATAAACTATCCAAGAATATATTTACAATGTTAAAGAGGCCAATTGTAAATATTCTCAAAGATACAATGCCAAAATCAGAAAAGCGTTTGATATTTGATATTGATATTTCCTCCTATTGAAAACTTTGAAGCGCGTTTTCTCCAATTTTCATTTTCACGATTTTTCCAAAATGGTGGGCGTGATAGCAAAAAAACTAAACGACCTATTGAATCAAACCAAAGTTTATTTTCTTCAGTATGAATATCTCTTCTAAGTGAATTGAAAAAGTCGTTGAAAAAGTATTTTTGAATAATTTTTATAGCACGTTAAAGTGTTTTTTAATACATTTTTTTCAAACCTGAGAAAAGTTATAATTTCACGGTTTTTTCAGCTTTTTCTTAATTCACGCAGAAGAAAAAAAAATGACAATTGAAAATTTTATTGGTTTATTTGTTTAAGGCGTTACCCCCACTTGAAGCGCAAAAAGGCCTTTTTCATGATTTTTTTAAAAGAAAACTACAAAACTTTTTTAATCGATCAATATACCATCTTAAAGAACACATCTTGAAGAACTTTCAGTAATTTTTTTATTGAAAAATATTACATTGTTTAGTGGCAAATGGCCGTCAATGAAATAATATTTTTATATACACGGTTTGCGGTGACCAACATTGCGGCGAAGTGGATCATCTGAAAAAAAAATACGGATGGATTTAGTCAAATATAAGTATAAACTAGTCTTTAATCGAAGGATTTAAAAAAATATTCATTTTTCACAAAATGGCGGACAGTCAAAGTTAATGGTTTGATTTTAACGAAAAAAACTGCCGTTTTTTGGCTATAAAACGGCCATTTTTGTCGAAAAAAAAATCGAACGATTAAAGACTACATTTTTATGTATTAAATAAGCCTGCAAAATTTTAAGAAGATTGGTTCATTAGTGTTCGAGTAATCTTGGTCACCGACTTCAGAAATGCCATTTTGAGAAAAACGCGTTTAAAGTTTCAATTTCAGTTTACACGAAGAAAATATTTTTTTTTGTAAACTTACATAGAGTCATCTATTCCGGGCCCATACAGAAGTATGGGCCCGGATACTTATACTTCAAAAAAATGAAAGTAAAAAATTCGATTTTTTCAAAATCGCAAGTGGGGGTAACCCCTTAAGTCAAGAATTACGAGCTGCATCTTTCCCGCCGATTGGGGACTGCAGTGGTAAGGCGCACACGGAATAGGCTGATAAATCTGCAGTCATTTGTTGTTTCATGTTGAAACATTTTTTGTTGTACATTGCAAATACACATGAAAAGATACCTCAATGTTTACTGGGCTCACTCGTTTTTTTTCCTTCTAGAAAAATTCGCAAAAATGGACTTTTTGAAAATTGTGCAGTGGTGTTTCCCCTTAAGCAGACGATCTCCACTGCTCCCGTGATAGCCCGATAAGAATGTTCAGCATCCTGCCCGAGTAAGCAAGGTGATATCGATTAAAAAAAGCTTCGTCATGGTCCAGAGCGAGGGCTAAACATTCAGCGTATAAGTGTGAGCTATGCATGTAAGTTATCGATTTAACGTTGGTCCTTTCTAACGAGAGTTTGTCGATAATATCACGCCGCCCTGCCGCGCCTGCGTAACGAGCGCGCCGACTGCACACAACGGAAATAAATTCCTCCGAGGCGAAAGGACGAGGCAGCCTGGGCTCGAGACTCAAATTTCGACGAGTATTGCGCCCTTACGACTTTGAGCCATTGGAACGAGATACGACTTTGACCCGAGGCCGAACGTAAGGGACAATCATTGCTCAGCCGCTGCCAATTAAATCGCTTCCACCGTTATTACAATCCGTATCGTATTATACACATGAGCTGAACTGAAGAAGAAAAAAAATGCAAATTCCCCAACACATCGCGCGATGAGAAAACAATATTGCATCAATGATCACGGAAGCGAGATAATTACTTTCACCGTACGCCATATTTGCACTAGATATTGCTGATACAAAAGCTCGTGGTGGATTATCCGAAGGAGGATATATAGCATCTAATGCAATATCCGACGATCGCGTGGAATGATCTGCTCTCCTTTGACTCACGTGCCTTGATGGGCTGGAAAAACCGTGCGCAATCTGTAATTACCCGATTAAAATATTTGTGGTATTTGGATAAAATGGATATTTTGAATGATGCACTGAAAAAAAAAATTCGTTCATCCATCCAAAATTCAGTTGGTTTAACAAAATGTATCTTTAAATACGTTCAACTTGATTTTTTATTGGCATAACAAAACAGTATAGTTGGTGATCAAATAGTATAGTGGTGTGAACTGTAGCTTATTTAGCATGGCTGAGCAACTGTTTAAACAACAAAATTTCGAGACAACAAAATGCATTTTCCACATTCAACGATTCTTTTTTTCTCAGTGTGGTTGGAATTAATTTCATTGAGGGGAGAGTAGGGGTTTGCACTTTCGAAAAATCGATTTTTTGTCTTTTCTTATAGTTAAACATTTCAAGAATATGATCCCAAAATTTCAAGTCTATCTGAGCAAAACTCTCGAAGTCATTGACTATTTAGTCCCGCTCCTCTAACACTGTAGCTCCGACTTCTCTAAACTTCAAACGCGTTCTTCTCGAAAACACTTTTTCAAAGTCCGTGTTCACTGCCATTTGAAAACTACATGACCGATTTATTTCAAACTTCGTACACACTTTCTACATATGAAATACCTCCCCCCAACGGTTAGTTTGAGATTTTTTTTACATTGAGGGGGTTTTCCACCCCCAAAATGCCGGAATTTTTCGTGAAAAATAGCACTTTTCACTTTACATGACCACCAAAAATTTAGAAATGAAAAAAAAATTATCTAACACCGTTGGAGGGAGGATTTGATGATACTTTGACTAAATTTTAATGGTACTTGATTTCAGATAATTTCTAGCTGAGATACAGTGAACACCGCAAATCGTGTTTTTCCAAAGGCGTTCTTGGAAAAGCTTTGTCACCGGCTTGTTTGTGGATAGTTTCGCGTACAAATTTCACGGAATGTTCTTGAAATGACACTTAACAATGTATGAAAGGGTTTCAATGAATTCACTCTTTCCATATAGATGAAAAAAATTCGCAAAAAAAGTGTTTTTTTTTTCACGCTGAAACACCTAGCCTCCCCTTGAGGGACACCTCGGTGATGGGTCGAAAAAATCAATTGGTAATTCTTTAGATAAGGGACTTTTCCGAAAGACGAGTTTATTTTGGGCTGTTTGGGTTGAACCCAAACCAACCCAAAGAAACTCATTTTTCGAAAAAGTCCCTTATCTAAGGAATTAGCAATCAGATTTTTGTGCATTTTTAAGAAAATACTTTACTTATACTTACTACTTACTTTACTTATACTTAATATTTTCATTATACTCATTTTGGAATGTGTGAAAAAAATCAAGTTATATTATTGAAAATTAACCAAGTTATAGACGATTTAGTGGGAACAACGATTTACCTATACTAAAAGTTTTAATCGCGTTTTTCTTGAAAAGAATTTTCTCGGCCTGGCAGAAATCATAACTCTAGCTTTAATTACGGCACTCATCGTTGTACATAGCCATTTTTTGAATTTTGTATTATTTAAGCTCTCGAATATAAGAAAAAATTCTGCCAAAAACACACGTTTTTAACAGCCGCCATTTTGTGATTTTTTTGCAAAACGACTACGTACAACGAGAACTACATTTATATAGATTATAAAACTTTATTAGCCAAGTTACAGACGATTTAGTCAAAGAAACAGTTTACCTATATTAAAACTTTCAATGGCGTTTTTTTCGAAACGAATTTTCTCGGTCTGGCCGAAATTATAAGTTTAGCTATACTTGTCCGAATTTTAGTTTTGGAAAATCAACATTTCCGTTATTGTAGTACCTACCGTTGTACGTAGCAGTTTTTTATGTAGTATTTTTTAAGCCCTCGAACATAAGTAAAAATTTCGCCAAAATAACATTTTTTTTAACGGCCGCTGTTTTGTGATTTTTTTTCTCGCGAAACGGCTACGTACAACGAGAACTTATTTTATTTTTGTTTCTCAGATCAACCATTGTCAAATTATCGATCCAGCCGTTCGACTACATTTTTGTTTACACAAGCTCTATTACTCAGTAACGTAATAAAATTTAAATTTTTCTAAATTAAAATTTACACGAAATAAGTTCAACGTATGCTTAATAACATACCTTTTTTCCAAATAAAAAAGAAATTATCTAGTAGACAAAAAATTTAGAAAAATCGACCTTTTTTCGGCGCGCCACAATAGTATCCTCCCTTGATGCATTTTATATTTATATTATAATTTCATATTTTTATATTTGTCAGCACTTAGTACTTAACGGTTCCTAGTTCCTTGGAGACCCCCGGAGTGTTGCCCACAACCGCTCTCTAATAATGCTCTACCGTATCACATTTGCACGAGGGCGCAGGGAAACTGTACAAAACCTGTGTCGATACAGGCGGCTGGATTTTGATGATTTTCAGGTGAGTCATCGGAAACTTGATGAAACTGCCTTCCGCTTGGCAACTTGCGCGCAAGTCGCAAGCGGTCACCCATCCGAGTATTGGCTCGAGGGATCGCTACTCGACCTAGTACACTACTAACATTGACAATCAATATTATTATTATTTTTATATTGCATATTACATTATTAAGTAATGAAAAACTTTATATAAAAATAATAAACCAACATGATAATAATGTTAATAAGTAATTTTTTCTAAAATTCTTCTTCATCTCACTATTCATCCATTAACCTAAAGCATAATTACAGTCCTGTGAGAAAACGTCCTCTTCGTCGTTACTGAACTAAAATTCCTTCCGCATCTCTGCAAACGCATGTGGAATTTATCGCATCGGGGAACCTTCTTCACGAATGACAACGAAACTGCACGCTAATTTCCGGTTCGATAAACTATCGGAGCACTCTTCATCGAGCCATCGCTCGTTCAAACATTTCGCCCAACGTCGATGATAAAATTATTCATCATAAATTTTACTGCACGCGATTATTCCAACAGAAACGAACGCTCGTCATTGCAGACGTCACTCCGTCGTAAGGAAATCGTGAGCGTAATTTTTTTTCAAATTTATTCATCGAGCGCAAGCGTAATGATTGTTTTTCCTCAATTTTCTCGAAATTGATGCACGGTAAATGATAAGCGAGGGAGAAGAGGGGAATAAAATCAAATAAAAAAAAACGATCTTTTTAATCGCCATGTAGAAAGACACGTAATACCGTACGATGGGATATTATCATTCCCGTCTTGCTTAATTGTACGTACGTATCCCGTAAGTTTGAATTTGACGTCACCGGAATAGTACAATAGTCGGCTACACGGGTTCGAACATTACCGAGATCCGGATTCCAACGGGTATACCGTCCGATCCGAACGACATTGAGAAGTACGTATGGCCGCGTGTAAACGGCGATCGCGTAGGTGTTTGTGTATGTGTCACGCGAAAGTGTGAATAATATACTCGTATTCAATTTAGATAAGGATAAGCCAATGTGATAGTAAATTGTCAACGCTGATTAATTCATAGGCAATTAAGCTTATCGTCGGGTCATCTCGCAGATCAACCAATTGTCGGGAAAACAACTGATGCATCATCAAATTGTCGTAACCGATAAGATGACATCGTAAAAATGCCAATAAACTACGAGTCGAATTCTTCTACATAGTAGAGGAAGCCTTTTTAATATATTTTTTTTTTTTGACATCCATTATTTTCCATTTTCTTGTTGAGAATCGCGGTATTTTTAAGGGGCCTTCTCACTTTGGACGCTAAAAAGGCTATGTTCATGAATTTTTTGGATAGGTTTATATTATAGATATTGAAATGAAAGTTGTTACACTTAATAAATACACTTTCGAAATACGTTGAAAAAATTATTTATTTAAGTCACTATTTATAGACGAAAATGGTAGTTAAAAAAATGTCCTGAAAAAATTGTAGGTTTGCGCTGTTGATGAAGTCTCGGAAATGGCTCATCCGAAACAAAAAAATCAAACGGTTATAGATTCAGTATGTTAGTGGCTATAGCGCATATCATACGATTTTTGATATATGCAAAAATAACATGGCGGACATTTTTCGAAAAAACAACAACAAAAACGTGCTTTTTTCACGGTTTTTGGCAAAAAAATAGTAAATATCAAAATTTAAAAAATCCTTATACGCGCTATAGCTATAGTTGTAAAGAATATGGCGTTAAAAAAAGGATCGGTTCAGTAGTTTCGAAGATTTTATCAACAAGCCGTCGAAAAACATTGTTTCGAGAAAAACACGTTTTAATTTTCTTTGGGTTACATAGATACATTTAAAAAAATGTTAAATGTATTTCGAAAGTGTATTTATTAGGTGTAACAACTTTTATATCAATATCTATAATATAAACCTATCAAAAAAATTCACGAAAATGGCCTTTTTTAGCGTCTAAAGTGAGAAGTCACCAAACATCGGGTGGGGGGAAAAATGTCGAACGATCGATATGCCGATGGGCCAAAATGTCGAATTCGAAAATGACGAATGTTCGAATATAGATAGATCAATCTTACTAGAGTCTGTGAAGTCGATAATAACAATTACGAATATGAACATCTCGGAAGTTGATATATAGCGAAAAACAAAAATCAGATTTAATAAAATATCGAAAAACATAAAGTCAATGGGCCTGTATGCATAACACCAAATAATTCGAGACGACAATTCTCCGTATTAAAAAAATGGCGATGGTTCACAATGCAGAAAATCATTAAAGCGAACGGCCAAAAAGTCGAGTGGTTGAAATCACGGAGGGTCAAAATGTAGAACGGCCCGAATGGCGAATCGAGCAATACGTCACTTGCGCCTCAGAGTGAAGCTGCGAGATGGCGCTGGCGGTCTGTAGGCTAAAATATCGTAAGACAGTCATCCCACGTGACGGGCCCCACCACGTTCGCCATTTTGGCCGTTCGACCTTTTGGCGTTCGACATTTCGGGCCATCGACATTTTGCGTTTCGATATATTGCTTTTCGCCATAGACGGTATTACACATATTAGGCACTCGCTATTTTCTGTTTCGGAGATATGGGTGTTCTACATTTTTCGATTCTGTATTTTTATGTTCCGAATTGCAGACAATCTGAATATTCGTTTTCGAATAAATTACCGCTCCAATAAATAATGGTTCGATTTATAGTCATTCGATTTTTTTATCAGTCGAAAGATAAAATTTCGAATGATTTAACGTTCGTTATTTTGAGAGTTCATAATTCTGTCGTTTCGAAATGTTTGTCGTTCTATATTTGGTCATTCGACATTTTTACCCCCACCCCAAACATCTCGTAAACCCTTCCTTGACACACTTATATTTGGCCACGGCTTTGACACACTGGGTGAATTTGACCGAGCTCGTACTTCATCCACCTGTCCTTAACAACCCTTCGGTCGGTTTTTATTGAAAATAATCCGGGATACACTTCAAACATTTCTTAATATGTCTGCAAAATCAAAACTCAGAAAGTATAAAATTGAAGTGTTGAAAAACATTTTATTTCAAATTCGTCCGGATCAGAATGACCCAGTGTGTCATGGAAGGGTTTTTTTGTCGACTGTATTATTTATTTCGGACGTGAAAAAAGGGTATGTTATTAAGCACACATTGAACTTATCTGGCGCAACATTTTTATTTGAAAGAAAAATTGAAAATTTATAAAATTTTACTGCATAGAAAAATTTAGCCCAACAGCCGGATCGATAACTTGACAATGGCTGGTCTGAAAAATGAAAATAACTAAGTTTTATAATCTCTATAAATGTAGTTGGAAGTATCCATATATTGAAAAAAAAATTCACGAACTGGCGGGTGTTCAAAGAAAAAGTGTAATTTTAGCGAAATTTTGCTTATATTGGGACGCTTGAAAAATACTAAATTTCGAAGAAAAAAACCGCTACGTACAACTATAGCTAGTGCAATTAGGGAAGTTTTGGTTTTTTGAAATTGAAAATCGGACAATTATAGCTAGAGTTATGATACCGGCCAAGTCGAGAAAAGTCGTTTCGAGAAAAACGCAATTGGAAGTTTTGGTGTGCATAAATCGTTGGGCTCTAATCGACCTGCTCTCACTAAATCGTCTGAACCTTGATCATTTTTCAATATTTTAACTCGAAATTTTTTTCATCTAATCTCGAATATATATACTTCGAAGAAATACAAAGAAAATCGATTTTTTCCCGTCACAGTGGTGCCCAACTTGATCACCCAATTGTCATAAAAACAACTGATAAATCATGACTACGGATTGTTGCTACTGAAAAAATAAAATCTCCAAAAAATTGCAATAAACTCTTCGTAGAAAATTGGTAAAATTTGGAGGAAGGATTTTCGCTATTTTCTTCTAATATTTGTGTTGGAATGAATTGCTGCAGTTTCAACTACGCCTATCGTATCTCAAAGCTTGAATTTAGATGATCATTATTTCCCGAGTCCTGAAGAAGTCTCAAAAGGAACACGCAATGTCCACAAGCGACGATCAGGCCACTTTCTCCGGGGACTTATTTTCTTACGTTGCATTTTTATGATTTTTCGTGCAACGCACCTGGAAGTGCAATCATCTGCATCATGAGGTACAGCATCGACATGTGCTGATACAATAAATGTAGGTCAACGGTTATGAGCTTGGGGTCCAATGAATTATAGTAAAATTATCGTAGAAACGTTTTCTTCCACCGCGATCAAAATTACCGTAAGAAAATTGCAATTGCAACATCAATACATGCAAACATCAATACAGTTGAATTTGTGCGAGGGAACTCTCAGTCGATAATCTGCGGGTATTGTATTCCGTAAAAGAAAAAAAAACCGTATTGTATGTAACTCTTGCATATCGATATGAAATATTTCCTCACAGAATACGCCGCCTACAACTTTTCAAATGGCTCAAATTCAATTAAGGCCTTAGGCCACAGTAACGGGTATAAAATCATGTGCGAATTCAACAATTTTTTTTCGTACGAAAAAGTAACTCACTCATAAAATTAATTACACATCTATTTAGTATGAATATCAAGCTGTTAGAAAATATATATATGTTTTTTTTTCGATGTCCAAAATGGCCGACTACTCGAAACTTCTCGAAACAGCATTTTCCAATGGGCGTGAGAAATAACTTCAACAATTTTCACTCGATTTACTTCAAATTTAAAAGTTATGTTCCTAATTGCATTTCGCAGAGAAGTACGTACGGAGTTTCTGATTAATCGAAAACTTTTCATTTTATGAGCAGTTTGTGAGCAGTTACAACGAAATTTTTCACTGTAAATTAATTTCTCAAATTCAAATACCTACAACTTTTGAATAAAACAATATTTTTTAAAATTCCGTATGTACATCTCTAGGTATTCTAGTGTAGATTGACGAGAATTTTTGTTTTTTATTCTAGGTAAAAAATTGTGGATGCTACATGTCACGTCGCGGAGCGCCTAAAAAAAGATAACAAAAGAAAATATTAGTAGTCGGCCATTTTGTACATCGAAAAAAAAAAAAAAAATTCGAACAGCTTGATATTCATACTAAATCGACGTGTAATTAATTTTATGAGTGAATCACTTTTTCATACGACATAAAATTGTTAAATTCGCACATGATTTTATACCCGTTACTGTGGCCTAAGACCTTAATGCGCCTACAGAAAAGACGAAGAATTGATGACAAGTGACGACCGTAGAACCGTCGTTTGTCAACCAACAACAAGCGTGTGATATCCAATAATTTTTACATCGAAACTGAAAACCATCCTTTCTGTCATTAATTTCCAATCAATATATAAATCACATCACATAATTCTGGAACGTATTCTTAGTGCGCCCAATACCTCGAGCCAAAAAAAAATGAACGAAACTATATTTCCATTCCCAATTTAAAAACTTGCGATTATCAATTGAAGAAAAAAAAATTATACAGCAACTGATGAGATGATAACGGAAGTCTTCTAATTAGCCGACATCCGTATAAAGTTGCATTTCCTTTTCAATATTAATTCGAATCATGTTTTTTTCGATATACTTAGAAAAACCGTCAACGCTCCGTTGTAGTTTTGTCGTCATCTTCCAATTAACCCTAATGACTGCATCTCAAGCTGATATCCAATCTGTAATAATGACGGCGAGCAAGGACACTCATCTTTCATAAATCCGCGAGTATAAATACATAACCACACACACACACACACACACACACACACACACACACACACACACACACACACACACACACACACACACACACACACACACACACACACACACACACACACACACACACACACACACACACACACACACACACACACACACACACACACACACACACACACACACACACACACACACACACACACACACACACACACACACACATATATATATATATATATATATATATATGGGATATTCCACGCCATTTCAGCTAGCCCGTGACCCCTACTATTTTTGGTTTTCCTGATTTTTTTTTTGTAAAATTGTACCCTATACAAGGAATATCCATACCAAGTTTAGATTTTTATCTCTTCTGTTTTAGGAGTTATAGTTTTCCAAAAAATATATGCAAAGAAATATCCAAAAAATATCGAAACCAAAAGTTTTGGAAACGTTTAAACGCTGATAACTCCTGAACTAATTGAGATATTGACAAATGGCACGATATAATTTTTTTTTTTCATTTTGAGGCATACTTTCGCTAAAAAATATGAAGAAATATTAATTATTAATGTGAAGGTTTTTTTGCTTCTAAAGTGAAAAGATGATTGCCTTTTTCTGATTTATTCAAACAATTCTCTAAAATAGAGTGACCCATTCTATGATTTTTAAGACTAGTCTCATCACCGGCCCATTTTTCCTTATATGTTTTTCGAATGAATCATATTCTTTTTCAGCGATTTTAATCATTTCAGTGTCCAATAATGCTATCAATGATTTTGTGATTTCCAATTCGGATTCGACAGGCCAAACACGGTTTATTTTACATTTGCACTGAATTTCACAAAAAAAAGAGATCCCGAATAAAAAAAATCGTTATATTCAGCACAAATAAAAAATTAACCGTTTCAGGCCCGTGGAAGCCGAATTGGAAATCACAAAATCATTAATAGCGTTATTGGACATTAAAATGAAAAAAATCGTCTTAAAAAAATATGGTCAATTCGAAAATAAATAGAAGAAGAAATGGGCCCACGATGAGACTAGTCTTAAAAATCATAGAATGGGTTGTTCTATATTATAGAATTTTTTGAGAAAATAAAAAAAAGTAATTATCTTTTTAAAAAAATAGTTTTCACTTTAGAAGCAAAAAAACATTGACCTTGATAAATGATAATTTTTTCATATTTTTTAACGAAAGTATGCTTCAAAATGAAAAAAAAATTATAGTGCCATTTGTCGATATCTCAATTAGTTCGGAAGTTATCAGCGTTTAAACGTATCCAAAACTTCTGAAATCGAGATTTTTTGGATAATTATAACTCCTAAAAGAGAAGAGATAAAAATTAAAAAACTGGTGTGGATATTCTTTTCATGGGGTACAATTTTACAAAAAAAAAATCAGGGAAACCATAAATTGTCGGGGTCACGGGCTAGCTGAAATGGCGTGAAATATCCCATATATATAAATATATATATACCGCGCTTTTTTGCAGCGATTCTCGTTGTCTGCATCGTACGAACCTTACCTACTGAATCTTTCCTGCCTTTCTTGGCCGCATCTCCTGCTGACCGAGTCCTGGCGCTATCGGCGTACGAAGGCCCGAGGGCAAAGGTTACCTTGACCATCGACGATAGTCGGGGCCTTACGATGGCTGACGGAGGGGAGGCTAGTGACGAATGAAGACCACCAACGAGAGAGGGTCCAGGAGAGAGTGAGAGAGACGGTGACAGCGAGAGAGAGAGAGAGAGAGAGAGAGAGAGAGAGAGAGAGTGAGAGAGAGAGAGGGGCAAAAGCGAAGAAGAAGTATCAGTCCCTGGCGGCCTCCAGGACAGAGATATATAAGTGCCAGGTTGGGCCCCCACCTTCTGTCAAACGAATAGCCACGTCGCAACGGACCGCAACGCAGTCCGCTGTTCTTATACGTACCAAACCACGTGCTAACCGTTAACCACTCGCTTCATATCCGAGTGGTACTTGTAGTTCTTTCTCTCTCTCTCTATTTCTCTCTCGCTCTCGTTCCTTTCCGTGGGTCTCTCACGGAGAATAGACTCGTACCTAGAGTTCCCGACTCACCTGATATAGTCGTGTCGAGTACCCGGTGCTGCACGTTCCGGAACACGCAGCTCCGCCGACTTTTCTTCTCCGATCTGTCATCCCCATTTTTCATTTCTTCTTGTTCGCACAATTGACACGTGTTTTCAACTGGGTGCGAAATTTTCACGCTGATCGTGAGCAAACTCTCGGCTGTTGAAAAAAAAATCTTGTTCTTCCAAGGAATCGTAGTAAAAGAAATTCAAAGTGCGACGACGCACCTCGAATCTGCGCCACAAACGAGATATAAAACCAACGAATTGGAAAATCTTCAAGGACAACGCCAGGAAACGTCAGTCGTGCAGCCATCATGAAATTCGTGAGTAACAATATGAAATCATCGAAATATCGAAATATTCGTCGGGGGTGCGTTTATGCTTTCTAGTCATCAAAGAGAGATAGGCAATTGAGTTTTATCGGCCAAATGGGGTATTCGAGTAAAACGACGAAATTCCAAGATTGTGAGTGCATTTTTTTCACTGTGCCACATCGTAAGAATTTTTCGTGCTTTGAACACGACCGTGAGGCCAGGAAAGGGTCGCAAGTATGAACTTTTCGAAGAGCCATTTTCGCGCCAAAACAATTGAAAAACAGCCACTTAGGCGGGATATACATTTACAACGATCGAAAAATCGATTTCTTTGTTTTCTTCTTTAAGGAGTTACCCCCACTTGTAGCGCAAAAAGGCCTTTTTCATGAATTTTTTTAAAGAAAACTACAAAACTTTTTTAATCGATCAATATACCATCTTAAAGAACACATCTTGAAGAACTTTCAGTAATTTTGTTATTGAAAAATATTACATTGTTTAGTGGCAAATGGCCGTCAATGAAATAATGTTTTTATATACACGGTTTGCGGTGACCAACATTGCGGCGAAGTGGATCATCTGAAAAAAAATGCGGATGGATTTAGTCAAATATAAGTATAAACTAGTCTTTAATCGAAGGATTTAAAAAAATATTCATTTTTCACAAAATGGCGGACAGTCAAAGTTAATGGTTCGATTTTAACGAAAAAAACGGCCGTTTTTTGGCTATAAAACGGCCATTTTTTTTCGAAAAAAAAAATCGAACGATTAAAGACTACATTTTTATGTATTAAATAAGCCTGCAAAATTTCAAGAAGATCGGTTCATTAGTGTTCGAGTAATCTTGGTCACCGATTTCAGAAATGCCATTTTGAGAAAATCGCGTTTAAAGTTTCAATTTCAGTTTACACGAAGAAAATATTTTTTTTTTGTAAACTTACATAGAGTCATCTATTCCGGGCCCATACAGAAGTATGGGCCCGGATACTTATACTTCAAAAAAATGCAATAAAAAAATTGATTTTTTCAAAATCGCAAGTGGGGGTACCCCTTAAACGATAGAACTATATCTGTAGAATATTTTCCCAAAGTTTCAACGTGAAATTCGAAAATCTTCAAACGTTACAGCCCGTCAACGCTGTGCCTCACCGCTCGGATTTGGAGCGGGCGTGAACTTCAAACGCGTTTTTCTCAAAACTGCATTATCGAAATAGGGGTGCAGGATTACTCGAAAACTATTAAGCCGATTGAGTTGAAACTTGGTAGAAATATTGATAATATTGATACCTTCTACTTGACGAAAATCACTTTTGAAAAATTGGAAAAAAACTACTTTTTAAATCCACATTTTACAGAAATGTTGGGCGAAATGTTGATTTTTTTGCAAACGCGTGCCATTTTCTCAAATTTGCATTTTCTTCATTTTAATTACCGTCACATAGAAACTGTACATGTTCTAACTGAAAAAATGTTTGAACTTTTTTGCAAATCAAAGTCTACGGGAAGCTAGACTGCACGCCGATTCGCAACTCCGCCATTTTGAGGATAAAATAATTTGAAAAAATTGTTTCGTATACTTAAATATACTATTAAAGTATACCTAAAGTTTGACAATTGTAGAATAATTATTTCTTAGTTTAAAAAATCCCTCAATATTGCTTATTTTATTCCTGTCTAAATGTATATCGCGCCTTAATTGGAGAAATTCATTCGGTCGGTGGGGAAATACATCTATGAACTTGTCTATAAAAGTATAATTTAATAAAAGTCAACGTTCATACAAAAAAATATTTAACACGTATAAAATATTAACACGTCTAATCTCATCTACATTTATAAACATTGTAATTTTTAAACAAAGAAAGAAAGAAAGGGTATTTTTTTGACGATAACATCCTGACGATTGTCGATTCGACATCCGTTTCGAATTCCACAATTTCATTTTGATAAAACGAGCTTCTTGCTGCATACATGCGAACCAGCATTATTTGCATACTATCTGCTATGCAAAGTCATGTCACTCAATTCGGGTTCAAAATAGTGTATTCCAGGGTGGGCAAAATTGCAGTGGTGCAATGTGATTGTTTTTTTTTTTCGATACTTACTTGGAGTACTTTTTCCTATATATATAGATATAGATTGGACAAAATTTAAAAAGGGAAGGCGATTTCTATTTGGCATCGTTTTTTGCATACCTTACGTCGATCATAAATACGTACATATATATATATATATATATATATATATATATATATATATATACACATATATATGATCGACATGAGGTGTGCAAAAAACGATGCTAAATAAATATCGCGTTCAATTTTTAAATTTGATCTATTTAGCATCGTTTTTCACGTACATTATGTCGATCATACATACATACACACATACATACATATATATACACTGCAATATATATATATATATATATATATATATATATATATGTATGTATGTATGTATGTATAAATATTCGCTTCTGCCCGAGGCTTCGCCCGCTTTAATACACGCAAGCAATACGATTTTCCATAGAAACTTTCACACCCCATTTCACCTCCTTAAGAGTTGATTTTCGGAAAATCATTTCTTAGTGCACCTCTACACGTTCCAAGGAACAAATCTTCCAAATGTCATCTTTCTATCTTTAGCAGTTTAGGCTGTGCATTGTCTCTATGTCAGTCAGTCGTGGAACTGTTTTATATGCACATGTGTGCGTGTGTATATATATAAGTAAAGGCGTTAGAACGAAGCCCAGTCAAAGATTCAACCAATTTGAGAGTAAAACTCATTCATGAGGTTCTGGGCTACCCCGTGGACTGGTGAACACCGCTTTCATAAGGTCACATAGCCCAGGGCGAGGCTGGTTCGTACGACCTTGCCGGAGGCTCGCGGAACCACCTGCTCTACTCGACTAGGCCCATAACCGTATAAATATACGAGTAGCAAAAGAGCTCGATGCAAAGGCTGCTCCTTAAATGCATAATATTTATCCGATGAAGACATCATCCATGGCGTTTAACGAGATGAGACATAAGTTATTGGAAAATTGAGATTTAACGATTGGCTTAGGAGGTGCTTGATTATACGTATGAGTATGCAAGTAGACTTACCTATTTTATTTATGAATAACGTCAACTTTTTTTTTACGCCATAAAAATAGTTCCGAGTCATGCTTTGACGTTCCCTGGCTCCTTTTTGGACGATTTGTGAAAATGATTTTCACTATGAAGATTTCAGAAAATCCGTAACTGCGAGGGTTTTTGGGTTTATTAGATTGTTAAATGTCCCAGACTGTAAATATGAGTGAATTTTATTTCAATTTTCCATTTCTTTATTTGTATCATTATCGAAAGTCTTCCTGTTGCAAATTGACGTTGTAAATCTCTAAGAGGAATTAGGAATATGTAAAAACGTTTGCATGATTTTCAGAGCCTGAATCAGCCAAAAAAAAATTAGCAATTAAAAAGAATTAATGTTCGATGCATTCCAACGATGCAATCTTAACTCCATAATTCGAGTTGAAGTAAGTGGATTGATCAATTGCTTCGTAACGATGACTGTGAGAATTAATTAGTATTTCTAATTTTAAGTTGGTCTAGAGAAGTAGCATTTTTTGGTGTTCAGCAGCAGGTCCATTGGGGTCAAGATTCACAAAAGGGGACGAAACCTTCTTATTTATGAATAACTTCAACTTTTTTTTACACGATGAAAATAGATTTGAGTCATGCTTTGACGTTCCCTGGCTTTTTTTTGAACGATTTATGGCAATGATTTTCACTGTGAAGATTTTAGAAAATCCATAACCCCGAGGTTGTTTGGATTCATTTGATTGTTAAATGTCCCACGCTGTAAATTTAAAGGGCTATGCCAGTGTGAACGCTGAAAATTTCGGTGATTTTCGAGAGTTTTTTGGAAGAAAAGTACTCATATAAATGCTTCGGAAAATTAAGAATATATTTGGCTATATTTGACCTATGGTATATAATTTTTTCATAGAAAAATGTTGAGGTCCAAGCGACTTATGCGCTGGCTTCGGAGGCGCCAAAAAAAAGTTCCTCCACTGCTGACATGTTTCCGGCCGATCGAGTAGCTGAAATCGAAAAAGGAAAAAATGTCGTTAAACTTGACGGTATTTCCTGTACAATGACGTAGGATTTTCGAAGAATATCAAAATCTAACAAAATGGCTAGTTATGAAAAAAGTCTGTTTTCTTGCCTATAAAATGGGCGTTTTTTTCAATGCCAAATCGTCAATTTTCATCCAAACAAAAATATGCTACGTCATTGTAGAGTAAATATATTCAAGAGTATTCAGTTCAAAGTTCAAGTCAATCGAATAATTGCTCTTTGAGTTACAATATCGTTTAAAGATTTAACTATCGATTTTTGCAAGATAAAATTATTAGAGATACGGCCTTGAAATTTTAACAGGATATTCTCGAAAGTATAAACTGTTGAAAAAGGCAACAAAAAATCGATTTTCGAAAGTGTGACACCGGTATAGTCCCTTAAGTGAATTTGATTTCAATTTACCATTTATTCATTTTTATCATTATCGAAAGTCTTCCTTTTCCAAATTGAGGTTGTAATCTCTAATAGAAATATGTAAATACGTTTACATGATTTTCACAGCCTGAATCAGCCAAAAAAAATGAGCAATTAAAATGAATTAATGTTCGATGTATTCCAACGATGCAATCTCAACTCCATAATTCGAGTTGAAGTGAGTGGATGGATCAATTGCTCCGTAACGATGACTGTAAGAATTAATTAAAATTTCTAATTAAAAGTTGGTCTAGAGACCAAGCATTTTTTGTTGTTCAGCAGCAGATCCAGTAGGGTCAAGATTCACCTTTCGCATTATACCTGCTTGGTAGAAAATCTCATTCCTGAAAGTATTTTCCAACGAGTCCAATTCTAGCCAGCAGCCCATTCCTCCTGGCGATTTCCCTCTCTCTACGTTACTTCCGGCACGCCCGCCTCGGGTAAAATCTGCTGCAGCCATATCAACATTAAATCTACAACGTCTCCAACGAACAATCCATTCCAATTATTAATTACTCGCTGACTTCTAAATCATCGTTGCCCCGAGGTGCCTGAAAAATCAATCGTGTACCACATATCCCTTCTACGTGATCGCCAACACGATCGAAATTTCTTCCTAGTACTTAAGGTGTTTCGAACGTTGAAGAATTGGCGAAAAAAAAAGTTTCCACGGTATAATTCACCTCGTCTGCATACATGAACTTTCGCGCGGGTGCACGGTCGTTTCAAGACGCTTTTACGTTTCAATAGCGTCTTGGTGGACTCGTAAATTAATAGTGGCAAACTGTCAGATGAGTGTGTTGGGGGATAAATAAGACATAGGACGCCAGAGCCGGCCTATAACTGCGAGTATGACCCCGCCAATGGGTCACGCGCGCAATCGAAATCATATGTACCGGTTGTGCAGAGTTAATTATAAACCGGAGCGTTGTGATAATACTTCGTATGCATACGAAGGGACAGTTACACACACACACACACACACACACACACACACACACACACACACACACACACACACACACACACACACACACACACACACACACACACACACACACACACACACACACGCACGCGCGCGTGTATATATATATATATATAACTAGTCATGTAATTTAATGTATATAAATCATAATAATATATAGCCTCTCGCACAGTAGCAGCCTGTGTATTATAAGGCCTCTATTTGAAAATGGAACGCAGTTCCTACGTCATTTTTCATATTTAAATTCCAAAGCCATATAAATATATATTTGAATAATTAAAAACTGTATACAAATTTACGTGTATATGTCTCTATCAACATATACGATATATATATATATATATATATATACGTGTGTGTGTGTGTGTGTGTGTGCAATTTCAATTCACTTTATCGATGTAGTGTTGGTTACCAGAACATCTAGCTATTTTGAGGATAGTTCTTTAATAAAAAAAACTTCGTTTTTGCCATCATAACGATCCTTGAAATGACCTTTCTGTGAATGTGCTTCCATTTGTTTAAAGAGAATTTTGAGGTCATCGGGTTGGGCATAAATTTGAGTATGAAGACACCAGGCTACTGTCAGGATGGGCCTCGAAGATATTCAATGGCTTTTCAATTCCTCTTTGGGAACAAAATGTCGTATTTTTGTGACGGGTAGTATTTGCCAGAAATAATTGAGAATTCTGGATTAAAAAATCGAAAATCCATTTCGAATCCAGCAGTATGAGGATAATTAAATTTCGAATATGAAACTATCGCAATGAAACTTTTTTTACGCAATGAAATTCCATTTATCGACTATAAGATGCATCTTTGAGAATTTTTTTTTCTCGATGACGGCGATACACAAAAAAGCTCACCACGAGTGCTCCGTATTCGGAATTTAATTATCTTCATTCTGCTGTACTGAGAATGGAATTGCGATTTATTTCCATGACGTTTATTTATTTCTAGCAAATATTACTCGTCACAAAATACTACTTTTGTTCGAAGAGGACTTGAAAAATCATTGGAAATCGTATTTTTCTCAGTCAAAAAATGTCTACGCAACACCCTTAATAAACACATGGCCACCCTATAATCGTCACTCTGTATGTAGCAAGGCTGTTTAATTTATTAAATATGTATTTTCATGTACATACGGACGACTGCTAGGCAAAACTGACTCGTGTCAATACTGTATACTGTCCACATTCCTATACGTCAGTCAATCTACGAAGGTTGACGAGACCGGAGTATAACGAAATCGAAAGGACTCGCGGTATGTTATATATATATATATATATATCATCGCTGAATACCATCGCGATGTTAATAGTAATTATCTTCGATATACGAGGGTGTTGGAATAACGGGTAGTCCCGAGAACGTATACTTTTTACCGCACAACTAATTATGGTGATTGGTGTCGATATTTCTCTCACTGCCCGTGATCATCATAGTATTTCTGGGAATGTCTATAAGCGAGTTCAGTCGCCGCGAAGTGAAATCTGACCGTCCGAATAGGAAAAGAGTTTACCTAATGATGATAAAATTCCTAATTGGAAACGGCTAAAAAAAAGAATCGACTATTGCTACAAAATCATCACTGGGACGAGTCGTTTTTTTTACGAGGGCGGTTTTCTAAGTTGAACGAAGATTTGTCAATAGCAAGTGGGTATACAATATTTCGCAGCGTACCAATACAAGTGGTCCTCTTTTGATAATTCTTTAGATAAGGGACTTCTCCGAAAAATGAGCCTAACATTTTTTTTTATATTTTCTCATTTATTTGGTTATGAATAATGATATTCAGTCCAGGAAAGCTGAAACTTTTCATTAACAAATTTTTTACGAGCAAAAAATTTGAACGTAAATTGCAGGAGAACAAAGCCAAACAAACTCAAACAATTTTTTTGGAAGCAAAAAATCGTCAAAATAAATTTCGTATTTTTCAAAAACTCTTGCAATAAAACCCTTACTCCGGAGAGGTTGGGTTTGTTTGGATTTGTTTGTATTCATGAAGGCTTCTTTTATAAATCCCGCCACCCTTCAACCCCAATATAGGCGTCAAAATGTTCGAAAACGCCCTATTTTATCACGTCAAATGCCTTATTTTATATAGGCGTCAAAATGTTCAAAAATGCCCTATTTTATCGAGAACTTAAAAACTTCATAACTTTTTATTGAAGGGGGGGGGGGTGAATTTTAGCTTCCTCCGACTGAATATCATTTATATCCAAATAGATGAGATAATAGCAAAACAAATATTTAAGGCTCATTTTTCGAAAAAGTCACTTATCTAAAGAACACCCCTCTTTTTTACAAGTTCTAGATTGAGTATCTTGATCCTTGGGTCGAAATATATTTTATAAGAAGCAATCTGTCTAGACAGTCGTCACTTCATCGCCAATCGGATACACGCAATGCAGTTTACTTATTTCCCAGAAAAGTTCGAGGAATTCATTTATCTAAAGCACTCGAGACATATCGAAGAAAGTTTGATACGTCAAAATTCATTGATATTGCTGGAGCCCTAACGGAGAAAAATCGTCGTCGAGTTTCTCGTCCCCTGGGGTTGTCCTCACATGTCTAAAATGTCTCAAGAAGTTGAATAGAAAAATCTTTGATAAAGGAACTCTTATTAATATAATTTTCAACGAAATTTGTTAAGAATATTTAATGGAAAAATGAATGGGTAGAAATAATATATAGATTTATTATAATAAAGAGTTTGTTGTAAATTAAAAACAAACCAAACGCAAGAAAGTTCGAGGAATCAATATATATAGCGCTCGAGACCTATCGAAGAAAATTTGATACGTCAAAATTCAATGATATATATCAACTGGAGTCCCAACAAAGAAAAGTCGACGTCGATTTTCTCATCTCCTGGGAGTGATGGCTCCATATCTAAAGAAGTTGAACAAAGAAATCTTCGACAAAGTAACTTATAAAAATAATTTCCAATCGAATTTGTAAAAAATATTTCATCGAAAAATGGTTGCGCGGAATTAACATGTAGATTTATTATAAGTTATTTATTATAAATTGAAAACTCACCAATCGAACACAAAAAATTCAATAACTCTACATCGAACTTACTCGTTGGAAAAAAATGAAGTTATTTTTCACAAGATTTTTTATTGAACGTTATTTTATCCGTATAAGGCAAAGATCGGGCTAACAAATAGAAAGGCATTATTCATCAAACATGCTCACTGGAAAAATCATTAAGTTACTTTTCACAAGCTTCTTTCTTGTTAAACATTCTTTTCACTCGTTATTATGGATGTTATTTTTGTTTTGATACTTTTAGTACTTTAGTAGGTTAACTTATTTTTTATAAATTTAAAACTAAACAAACGAACCAAAAAAAATCAATAACTCTATATAGAACTTGCTCATTGGAAAAAAATGAAGTTATATTTCACAACATTTTTTATCGAACGTTATTTAATCCGTTATTAGGCAAAGTTATTTTTGTTGAAGTTCCTCACACGTTTTATCGAGCTAAAAAATAGAAATGCAGTTTTGTTTCATCGAACTTACCCGTAGGAAAGAAATTCAATTTTTTTACAAGCATCCTCCGTTGGAAGTGATTTTGAGAAATTAATTTTTGTTCAAGTTACTCAGACGTTTTATCGAGTTAATAAATAGAAAGGCAGTTGTTTGATCGCACTTTATCACAGACGTTACATATTTTCACACGTATTTCTCGTTTCTCGTAAATTCTTGAATACCGAGCGTAAAATTTCTTGACACTGTCGATCCATTCACGCGTCTCCATGTCTTCCGACACTGTGCCGCACACTTGGTAATGTTTTGCAACTCCATACATTGGCTCATACGCTTGTAACTCGTATCTGAAAGCCTAATAACACACTTCCAGATATTTAACCCGTTTGTAATCTCCCCCGGATAGTTTGTGGCTATGAACGTTCATACGTATGGAGCTGCCTGTTTTTGCGGAAAACACGAATGTGAGCGCACGAGACATTATTCTTCTCGCTCAGTCGCATACCCACGCAAACGAGATCTTTGCAATCAGCGGACAAACTTTTCGCTCGAGTGAGCTTCCTTTTTGCCTATGGGAAGGATATACATATATGTGACGTAATGACGATGTTTATTGGAACTATTCCCGATCACATGTGCGTAAACGAGCCCTCACGCATTAAAGTTCGCATACAAACAGCGCGTATGGAAGCCGGTCTGCATAACGATTCAACGAGTATCGAAATTCCTCGACTGTTTCCTACATTTTTAATTTTTGAATATTTGCAAGGACTCTTTTTTGTGGCTGCAAGTGCACAGAAGCGTGCAAGCTCATTAACATAATTTCATTATTATTATAATATTTGTATTTATTTTCATTGACATGATTATATCTTTATTCATTTTTGTTGACACTCATACATTTTTAATAATTTTTTTACATTATAACATCTTTTTTTCATTTTTGTTTACATTATTACCTTTTTATTTCTCATTTTGAACATTGTTACATTTTTATTCATTTTTTACAGTATTGCATTTTCATTCCTTTTTGCTTACATTGTCACATTTTTCTTAATTTTATTTTTCGCAACTAGACACAATTAGAGTGCCTTTTTGCGTAAAGTAAAAAATAACGAATTAAAATGGGTTAATTTAAGAAAAAAAATGTAACAATGTGAACAAAAATTATTGAAAATGTGATGATGTAAAAAAAATTAATAAAAATACAATAATGTAAAAAAAGTCCGATTGTGCAGATGGAAGAATCAATTCGGGATTCTTCCATCCGTACATCGAACTTTTTTTAACACAAACGCCAAATTTTTTTTGTTCCAAAAACCCACGAGATACCGGATGAGCATTCAGTACCCACATCTATCAAATACGAAAGTAGTCTGCCTTCAAGCTGTTGGAAAAATGAAAATCCACGAGCGAAGCATTTTTCGAACAATACCGTAAAACGGCGCTAAATTGACATTAAGGGTAACTTTGACAGTTTCTAAGGCTACTTTAACAGAGCGCCAAAATACGGTTTGAATGTTTTTTTCTTTTGTTTTTGCTTTTTCATTTTTATGTTCTATTTTCGCTCAAATTTCTTGTTCAAGTTTATTATCATGATCCTAAAGTTAATTGTAACGTTGCTAAAGTTGATTTTTATCTCAATGATGATTATACGACTGATTAAGTGCCTGTAATAGCACCCTAGGTACTTGATATTTTCATGTAAAATGTTACCTCAACGAAGATGACAATTTGATTATAAAAAATCGTTGTTTTTCATTTAATTCCATGTACGATGCATATAATATTAAATTTATTTGTCAAAATGATGTCACTAGCCCTTAATCTTTTGCGTAAGTTGTATTTCAATGCCTTGTCAAAGATACTTTGACACTTTTTATAAAATACAAAATTGTGGGGGTGCTTGACTTTCTTCTACACTTGATAGCCAAAGGACACATTATTCTATCGGAGCAAAAAAAGTTGGAATTTAGAATATCAAAGAAAGTTACCTACAAAAAACTTCCAAAACCTGTTCAAAGTAACCTCATTTCACGGTAAGGTGGAAAGCTTCGATAAAAATATGAGTCCACGATTGCCGAGTTTACATCTGGGTTCTCCGTTGATACGGAGTCCTTTCTCGGGCTCTCATCCCACTTTCCCCGTTGTTCGACTAAAACGCTTGTGCGGAGTCAGCCAGCTCGGAGGATCGAAAGTTCGATGCAGTTTCGAGCCAGAGCGGCGAAACTCTATGACAAATTGCTTTATGCACGCAGTACTAAAAAAATACAACACACACGTATGAATATATGTACACGAAGAGATATTTGCACTCGTGCATAGCGTAACTCATCCATTGCAGCACGCCATTTTCGTTTCAGCTCCCACGACGAATAATCCGCGAGTTAGAAAGAGCCACTTACCATTTTTAATTCAACGCTCGCTTATCGCTGTCAAATAATCAACCTACCGTGTGCACGATAAGATCGTATATTAGCGCGCGTAAAAGCCTCGCCGTGCCGATGCTAACCATCGATACATAAATGATCATGATGTTACCGAGGCTCATTGTCTGGTAAATCGACTGCGTCACGCAATACGAAAGCAACACCAACGCGCACGCACGCGGATACAGGGAGAAAGAGCACGAGAATGGTGTGTGTGTGTGGGTGTGTGTGTGTTTCTACCGAAAAGAGAGGGAAACTCACACGAATATACTGAAGCGATCATTAATGGTGAATTTTCGATCGCTGCCGCACACTTCAACTTCATTTAATACGATATCGTTTGCACGAATGCACGCTCTGCTATATACAGGGTGTCCTGTCACGAATGGATAATCCTGCAACTGTAGATACCTCAGATCATATCCTACTATATGCTGGAATTTCAGTTTAGTCAAAGTCCCACGGTTTTCAAAATATTGGGCTTCATGTAATTTTTTAATCATCCGCTTTTGGTTTTTCGCATGCCATTTCTACACATGATATGAATCGACAATAACTAAGCAACTTTTTAAAGTAATTGGCACGATATGCGTAGTACATTTTTTTACACCGCAGTCTATCAAAGTCAGATGTTAGAATTGGTTTGTTTGCAAATTCCGCATAAGATCTTTTTTCATGAAGTTTCCTTAACATTCAAGGTTAAGAAGAAGACTTTTATAGATAAAACAAATAACCAAGAGTATTTTTTTTAAACCGGGTTGAAAAAGTTATCATTTGTAGAAATGGCATGCGAAAAACAAAAAAAAAACAGATTTTTATCTCGAAAACCGTGGAACTTTTACTAAACTGAAATTCCAGCACATAGTAGGACATGATCTGAACTATCGACAGTTGCAGGATTATCCATTCATAACAGGATCCCCTGTATGTGTATGCATATATATATATATTTATAGGAACAGGTGATTTTAGAGACATTGGACTTTAAGGACCGCTCTCGAAACGACTAAATATGACGATAGTCAGCGTTACATGTGTATTACGGGTTTAAAATATTTATTTATTCGCTCTCTCTCTCTCTCTCTCTCTCTCTCTCTCTCTCTCTCTCTCTCTCTCTATATATATATATATATATATATATATATATATATATATATATATATATATATATATATATATATATATACACACACATATATATATATACATATATATATATACATATATACATATACATATGTATACATATTATGTATATATATGTATGTATATAGATACGTCTCAATAAACTGCATTGCAATGGACTACGAAGTACACTGCCTCGTTCCGTTCAAATTATGATGATTAACGTGAGCGCACGCACGGAATACGTCACTATACCTGGTAGACTATGCAGCTCTTTTGGTGCAGGATAATCGAATTTTCCATAAATATATGGATGAAAGTGCATATACTATGGCGATATAAATATTGTATGGTATGGTATTAAAAATTCTGTGAAACCGGAATGCGCGTATTTTTCAATTAGGATTGTCTCGTTTTTCTCAGCCTTCAGTTGATCGTATTGACGTTGCTATTTTTTGTCCCTCCCATTGGACTAAGGTTCGAGTGCAATAAACTTTGTTTTAAGATTTTATTCAAAAAAGTTTGTGACATATGTTATATCTTATTTGAATCCATATTATATATAATATTATATATAATGTTATATTAAACTTCGACATATTATGCAAATTATATATTATTAATATATAAATTATATAAATCTTCTATAAATTATATATTATTAATTACATTATATTATATTTATTTACACACCTAATTTTTAGACTAAATATATATAGAGACATATATAGTACCGAAATATTTTTGCTTTCATGCATTAAAAAAAAGAAAAGAAACACGCAGGTATTCTAATAAGGTTATGTATGTTAAACCCTTCCTTGACACACTTATATTTGGCCACGGCTTTGATACGCTGGGTCAATTTGACCCGGATAGTACTTCATCCACCTGCCCTTAACAACCCTTCGGTCGGTTTTTATTTTTAAAAAATCTGGGATAAACTTTCAACATTTCTTAATATGTCTGCAAAAATAAAATTCGGAAAATAAAAAATTAAATTGTTGTAAAAAATGATGGAAAACTTTAAATTTTGGGCAAGTGAGCATTTTATTTCAAATTCGTCCGGGTGACCCAGTGTGTCAAAGAAGGGTTAAAAAGAGGTTTTTGTACCGGAGCACCGCGAATTTTTTCTCACTCCTATATGTGACACATTTTCTCACATATATCTCGAGTTTTGTCTACATATTGTCAGGCATTCCGGAGTAGATTTTACGTTGCACGCATTTTCTTTATCGCGAGCGTTACGTTTGATGAAAATGGTACGATGAAACGGTCCGGGACCGAGCGAAGATTTGCAGTTTGCGTAGGGCCGATAAAAAAATGCACACGGCTTTGCGTGTTGTACGGAGAGTTCTCCAGCGATTGGTGACTGTGCGCACTCGGGTAATTCTTCGTGAGAAATAATAAGTGCGGTCGCGTGACGCGCGTCACTGACGTAAGCACACAACGCGTGTAATAATATATAATAACGTTTTATTCCGCGAAACGCAAGAGTCGTACACGATGAGAGAGAGAGAGAGAGAGAGAGAGAGAGAGAGAGAGAGATCGCGGTGAACCGTTTAGCCAGGGAAAATCAGTTGTTCCCGCGTTCCAAATTGATGAACGAATGAAGCTCGTGGATCAGTTATACCTCGTCTCACCTGAATTCTCGATACACCCTCGCACTCGCCTCGAGAAGTAACGCCTTCCAGAGCCGTTTCGTCGAGCAGTAGATCGAGCGAGTGTTGAACGGACAGGTATAGACAGGTATAGAATCAAGTCGCCTCACTTGTATTCTCGTTTGTGTGTTTTTTTTAATTATTTTTTTTTTTTAATAAGGTAGACCACCAGTAGAGTCGCCCAATTTTTGGCTCTTTTTTCTCCTTTTTTTCACCATCCAATTATCTTCTATAGAATAAAGAGAAAAAAATTGTTGCGGTAGCTGCGTGCGGTCAAAAAATATTAAGAGGACTCTCAATCCTCCCAAAAATTCAAATTTTCATTAAAAAGACGATTTTTTTTCGTCCACTTC
This sequence comes from Ophion slaviceki, assembly GCA_944452715.1. NCBI lineage: Eukaryota > Metazoa > Arthropoda > Insecta > Hymenoptera > Ichneumonidae > Ophion > Ophion slaviceki. The sequence goes on along the minus strand of OX101786.1, from coordinate 13,740,748 downwards.
TGACCCATGAATTTTACGCTTTATAATTTTTAAATTAACCTCGCGAAATCTCTAGCCGACCAATGAATATTTAGTGGTCGCTCGAGAGTTTCGAAATTTCCAATTTTCGGCAACTTTTTTTTTTACTGTTCTCCTCATAAATTTGACGCTTTGTAAAATCTACATGACAATTAATCCCTTTTTCTTTAGAAACTGATTTTTCAAATTTACCTCGCACTTCTAACCCAGTAATTATAATCTTTGTTCTGAGAAAATAATTCTTTGAAACTTTTGTCCGTAAACACAATTATAGGTCGTTTTATTCGTAAAACTGAAATGGCAGCTGTTTCCCGCGCATCGTAATGCATCCTACAGTTGGTCTCGTTAGTTAAACTGCGGACCAATCGTAGCTGTATTCTGTGACGAGCGACGCTATAATACAATACAAATTATTGTAATAAATTATTATATAATTAGTTTGTTACAAATTATTATAATAAATTATTCCGGAAATGTAACACTTCGCGGTCAATTTTGTTTTTATGCTACAAGAAATTATGGTGCATGCGAGATTTATTTTCTGGCGGAAATTCTGAATTTCGAAAACCTTGAGTGACCACTAAATCTCCATTGGCCGGCTGGAGCTTTCGCGAGGTCAATTAAAAAATTATAAAGCATACAATTAATGGGTGAGAAGTGGACGAAAAAAAAAATCGATTTTTAAATGAAAATTTTAATTTTTCGGAGGCTTGAGCGACCTCTAAATATTTTTTGACCGCTCGCAGCTTCCGCGACCATTTTTTTTTCTTTAGAGAAAATAATTGGATGCTGCAAAAAGGAGAAAAAGACCTCAAAATTGTGCCACCAGTCTAGCAAAATTGTGCCCCACCAGTCTAGCACTCGAAAAAAAGTTAATTTCCGGAAGAGGGCAGCAAGAGTTCTCCAATTTTTCACCTGGAATGAAATATAAAATAATTTGAGTTCTATATAAGAGTTGCCTTTGGAGTACGCAGGGAAACCGAAAAATGTCGATTTTGAAATGCTTGTTTGAAAAAAATTGTTTCAATAAAGAAAATCGAAAAAGATATTCAACACACAAAAAATGCTCCAATTACTTCGATGTCAAATGTTGCTATCAGGTTAAAAAAAATTCAAGTCAATAGGTGGAGAATTAGCATTAGTTTCTGGTTTCGCTTCATCCAGTTTCAGCGCGGGCATTTTCTTACAAAATCTTGTGAAAAAAATTGTAAAGATACTCAAAGATATAAAGAATAAATTCCCCTCTAAGTGTATTTTCCATTCTGTCAACTGGGTATAAACAAAAAATCGTCGAAATTCATCTGTTTCTCTGAGATAGTCGCCCTCGATTATACGTCAATATATTTGCCCCCGAGTAAGCGGAGAACCCGGCAAAAAATGTTATTCGTGGAGAAACACATTATAGGAGCGGGCAAATCTATGGGGCGATCTATCGATAACTTTGCGCGCCTTGACATGCCGCTACTCAAGTGCCTCGATATGGGGGATGGCGGAGGGCAAAAAAAACGTCTCCGTGAAAAGTCAAACGCCGCACGTGTTCCGAGAGTTTGCGGGTAATGCGAAATATTAAGTAATCGCATATGAGCTTGTGACAACGACTATATGTGTGACCTTACCAGAGTTGGTCAATTGTACAATATTTAACTGCTGTTTGCCACCCCCTCCCTCACCGACACGCGATGCTCGACAGCAGATACAATCTCCAATGTCATCGACTGTCTTTTTTTTACATTTTCGATTTTCGATCGTATCGCCAATTCCATCTGCTCGCTCAAGCGTTGAAAGGTCAAAAAATGCTGAGGGTAAGGTTCCAAAAAGCATCACCCTCCGATCGAGCTGAAATTTTGCACAAACCTTCCTCTTTATATTTTAAGACAACCTCTAAAAGGATTTTTGGCGACGCGCAATAGTATTTGGGTTTGGGTCTGTTTGGGCTTGTTTAGGTATTCTTGTTTGGACAAAACGGACAGCGCGATAACATATGGGATATTCCACGCCATTTCAGCTAGCCTGTGACCCCGACCATTTTTGGTTTTGCTGATTTTTTTTTGTAAAATTGTATCCCATGAAAGGAATATTCACCCCAATTTTTAGATTTTTATCTCTTCTCTTTTAGGAGTTATAATTTGCCAAAAATGGCGATTTCAGAAGATTTGGAAACGTTTAAACGCTGATAACTCCTGAACTAATTGAGATATCGACAAATGGCACTATATATATATATTTTTTTTCATTTTGAAGCATACTCTCATTAAAAAATATGAAAAACGTCAATTATCAATGTGAACGTGTTTTTTTGCTTCTGAAGTGAAAAGTATTTTTTTATGTAGCCTCTTTTGATTCTTTCAAAAAATTCTCTTAAATAGAGCGACCCATTCTATGATTTTTAAGACTAGTCTCATCGTGGGCCCATTCTTCTTTCTATTTCTTTCGAATTAATCATATTTTTTAGACGATTCTTATCATTCTAATGTCCAATAATGCTATAAATGGTTTGTGATTTTCAATTCGGCTTCGACAGGCCTGAAACAGTTTATTTTTAGTTCGTGCTCAATTTAACAATTTTTTTTAAAATCCAAAATCACTTTTTACCCCCCCCCCCCTTCCCAAATCACCATTTCAGGGACCGCCATCAGTTATGGGACACCCTGTATACGTATGAACGAAGACGTAGCAGATACAGACAGTCAAAACTTAAAAATTCAATATCTCGATAGCTATTGCGAGTCGCCAAAAATCCCTTTAGGGGTTGTTTCAAAATATTAAAAGGAAGGTTTGTGCAAAATTTCACCTCGATCGGACGGGGTGGGGTTTTTCGGAACCGTACCCTTAAAAAAAAAATCAAATTCAATATCTCGAAAACTATTGCGACTCACCAAAAATCCCTTTAGGGGTTGTCTTTAAATGTTAAAAGGAAGCTTTGGCCAAAATTTCAGTTCGATCAGAGGGTGGGGGTTTTCGGAACCTTCCAATGCTGATTTGAGTTTCGTTCTACCGAGGACACGATCGGCTGCCCTCCACGTGCCCATGCCGGAAGTCTCCACTCGGAAAAGACGCACGGACTTTCCCCGAGCTCATTGTGCGGGTATTTTCGTAAGATAACCGGCCGTTTCACCAGATACGTTCGGCGTATCGCTTCCGCTAGTTGAACGTATAATTCAACGTTGTTCACTCAACAGTGCGGCTGCATATTCATTTGCAACGAAACTGCGATTAAAATTATTCGTTTGATTATTTATCGCACCTGGTATCGTGATTTACAGTGTTTTTCTTTGCTCACCATTGTTACGTAACATCGTTGCGCACACCCACGCAATTGCACGGGTTGGCGCAAATGTTAGACAAAAATATTGAGGGATTCGGGTCATTGTAGGATTATGGGAATATAATGGTAAATGAGAATGAAAGATTGAAGGAAAATCGTTTTTTTTTTAAATTTGGAAAAGTGTGCTGTTGAGTGAGAAAAGTGAATTCCAAATCACTATGAAGCAATGACGGGGGTGGAATCGTAGATGTTATGAAGCTGGTCCTTGCCCACGGCTTTGGTCACGAGGAAATTGGAAATTCGATTCGTCTATGTGTTGGGGATGGATTTTTTTAGTCATATTGCAAGGGTTATCTATCGAAGTTATTATGAAAAGATGTTTTTTTTTCTAGTTGAAAAACTGTTTTCTATGCAGAATAAATGCTGAAAATGATATTAACAAAAAGAAAAAACAAAGTTGATTGTCTGTACATATGGAGCCAGATAATAATAAACCGACAAACAAAATTTCCAAACCTGATAAACGACGTCGCAGTATCAATAACTAATAATTCATTGACAAATAATTCATTGATTAAGGCGTTACCCCCACTTGTAGCGCAAAAAAGGCCTTTTTCATGATTTTTTTTAAAGAAAACTACAAAACTTTTTTAATCGATCAATATACCATCTTAAAGAACACATCTTGAAGAACTTTCAGTAATTTTTTTATTGAAAAATATTACATTGTTTAGTGGCAAATGGCCGTCAATGAAATAATGTTTTTATATACACGGTTTGCGGTGACCAACATTGCGGCGAAGTGGATCATCTGAAAAAAAAAAATGCGGATGGATTTAGTCAAATATAAGTATAAACTAGTCTTTAATCGAAGGATTATAAAAAATATTCATTTTTCACAAAATGGCGGACAGTCAAAGTTAATGGTTCGATTTTAACGAAAAAAAAACGGCCGTTTTTTGGCTATAAAACGGCCATTTTTTTTCGAAAAAAAAAATCGAACGATTAAAGACTACATTTTTATGTATTAAATAAGCCTGCAAAATTTCAAGAAGATCGGTTCATTAGTGTTCGAGTAATCTTGGTCACCGACTTCAGAAATGCCATTTTGAGAAAAACGCGTTTAAAGTTTCAATTTCAGTTTACACGAAGAAAATATTTTTTTTTTTTGTAAACTTACATAGAGTCATCTATTTCGGGCATAAAAAAAACTGCACTTCAAATTGCACTTCAAAAAAATGCAATAAAAAAAATCGATTTTTTCAAAATCGCAAGTGGGGGTAACCCCTTAACGTCGTCGCCAGTTTAAACTTAGGCTGAAAAAAATGTACAAAGACACTACGATTTTATATTGGTAATATCCAAAACTGACAAAATACAAGAATGAAGGAACATTTCGGCAGCCCAATTCGCTTGGATCGTCGTCCCACTTTCAGGATATACAGAGTGTTAGGAAGGTCGATGCAAGGCCTTAAGGGGGTGATAGGTCACCTCGTTGGGAACATATCTAATCGAGGTTACCTTAGTCCAAAGTCTAAGGATTTCGAGTTATCACGATACGTATGCTTTTTTGAAAACAATACGAAAACAAAATTTTGACAATAATTTCTAACTAAAAACTTATTTGCGTCTCGGCTTAATGTGTATTCAATCGACAAACACCAATACAATCATCTGCATCCACACAATTAACTAAATGGGACGTGTTGCATAATTAAAGACTTGTCAAAAAATAAAAATACCTTTTACGCTAATGCTATTTTAAAAAATAGCATCAACATAAGAGGTAAACCAGTTAGTACCTAATGGGAAATTTTCCAAATATCATACTTACCATGGTAACTCGAAACCTTAGACTTTGGACTAAGGTAACCTAGGCTAGATTTGTTCCTAACGAGGTGACCTATCACCACCTTAAAGATTTGATGCAACCATCCTAACCCCCTGTATGTCTTGCCCATTTTCATTTCGAAGAAGCATCTTGATTTTTTTTCAAATATCCAGCACAGAAGGGACTTTACTAGAAGACATTAAAAAATAATTCAAACCCCATGCTTTGGGGTGATCGAACATTTTTAAAAAATAAATGCCAGCTTTTTCAAAATTCACTCACGTGAACCATGTTATCAAAAATCAAATATATTTCTCTTCTATAAAGTGGAATACTCAAAATAAATAAATAAATAAGTCTCGTACAGTAAATTCCAAAGAATTTGTAAATGTTCATTTCCGACCCGTCCTCGCTCGCTCTCAGTTGCATAATTCTCTCAAATCACATTAATATTATTTCACCGCAAGGTTTTCGGAATTTCGCATTGCGCAATTACAACGCGTGCTCCTCCAGTTTCGGATAACGCGAAAGAACTTCACGTCCATGCGATTTTAAAGCGAGGTGCTAATGGCACCGTCGACTTTTTACTTAATTTGATTTTTTAATTCTAATGATAATTAGACGTCGTAGAGCGAGGCGGCTTATACGTAACAATGGCATATCATTTGTCGACGTATAGTCGAGCCGCCTGTTTATTAGTTTTTTTCTTTTTTTTTTTCAACCAGCGATGCGTCCCTTATTGTACGTTCTGTTGCGCAAGAGAGGACACACGTAGAGGCAGCGCAATTTGAAATTCACCCGTTTGGACGAAAGTACCTACACCATGGTGATTGCGTGATATTTTCGCGCATCATTATTAGCTCGCTATGCCGTTTTTATTGGATTGAGAATTTTATCTGTACACGCGCCACATTTCGTACCGCGCAACGTTTTGAGGCGCTCGTATCAGTCACGCCCTGAATTCGCGATGTAATCGAATAGCGCGTAGGTATAGACGCGCTATTTGCATTATCCACGCTGCTTACTTCCGCAAAATTCTTCTCGTCTCGCGTCGTTTGCGCCTTCGCGGAAATAATAATATCGTTGGTTTGACTGCGGCGAAATTACTTGTAAAATGGTCCTCAGCTGTGCATGAATTTTCGACGCGGAGATTTTTCCACGCCAGCCTTTTCCTTTCGTTCATCGGCCCATTAGCTGCCAATTTACTTCGCACGGTCGTTTACGTTCCTAGAAGTTACCGTTAAAACGTGCATTCAGGAGGAAGATACCTCTAGGTAGGAAAAAGCACAGCTGATTTCCATGATTTTTTTTTAAGGAACTATTTGTTGGACATTTTTTAGACTTAGTGTACGTTTTATTACTACTTTTGGCTGTCACATGGTATTTTTTATTTTTGGAAATGTTTAAGGGGAGACATACACCTAGGAGCCGGAAAAAAGGTCATTTTTGTGAATTTTTTCAAGGAAAACTATTTGAAATTCCGGATTGGGGTTTTAATGATCTAAAAGCATATACATTCGAAAATATGTTTAATTTTTTGCATTTAAAATTATCAAAAACATACAAAGATATTGTATGATCCTTGGAGCGTCGTAAAAAAAATCTGCGTATACGGTACCGACTGGCGTTTCTTCAAAAATCATCTGAAAAAAAAAAACAAAAAGATTATTAAATTAGATACTATAATCTAGTACTTGTCATAGCCGATTTTGAAAATATCGATTTATGACAAAATGGCGGACGTTTGAACATAAATAGTGATTTTTGGGTTAAAAATTAGTTATTATTTTGCCTATAAAACCAAAACTAAGTAACGGAAAAAAACAATCCTATGACAAGTGCTAGATCATAGTGTATAGAATAACCACAAAAACCTCAAGGCAATCGGTTCATTGGTTTTCGAGAAATTTTGGGTACCGATTTGAAAAACGTGGTTTTGAGAAAAACGCGTTTGAAAATTTGGGAATGAATAAATCATGAAATTTGTCAACTTACATGGAATCATCGATACCAGGCCTATAGTGTAGGTCTTCTACGGTCGATGGAATGTTCGTAGCTTCTACATCGATTTTTTCGACCATCTAGGTATATATCTCCCCTTAAAATGGCAGCTGTATGGCAAGGTCTTACAAACGGGTTCTGAAAAAATCTGAAAAACAACCAACGAAGATTGTCCTTTTATTGACACTTCGTCTGTAAACCTGGGTATTTTGTGTCCGAGCCAAACCTACTTTCCTACCGAGTTGGCCAAATGATATAACAAAAAAAGATGTGAAAAAATGTATTTTCCTATCACTTTATGATTTATATATTAAATTGAATGTTTCAAACACTAGCACGAATTTTTTCAATTTTTTTTTCAAAATTTGAACATTTGAAAAATTAATTGAATATATTAACTGGGTGAAAAAAACGGCAAGACTTGAAATACCCAGAGTTACAGACGGAAGATACTCATACGCAGAGTACGAACGAAGAAAAAGTGAAAAAAGTTGAAAAGTCATTAAACGGTACGCTTTGAACCAAAAAGATTGAATTTTCCGAAAAAAATGCCTACATTTTGCAATAAAATAAGACTTTTTTTAATTTTTAAAAACATTTGGTGTCATTTTTTAGACAATGAGGTTATAAAGATGTATACCAAATTTCATCAGAATCGGAAGATTAGTTTTTTTAGTTATACGTCACGCCAGTTTTCAAAATGCAGTTTAGAACACCGTGCCATATATTCGCGATTATCAAAGATTAATAAAAAATGAAAAAATACCATGTAACAGCCGAAAGTAGTAATAAACATGAAAATGGTGAAAAAATCTTTCCTTTTAAACATAATCATGAAAATCAGCAAGTTTTTTCCTCGTCTAAACGTATCTCCACCCTTATAAAAAACAATATCGTTGAAATGTTAATTCTGATATGATCGTTCGCTGAGTCACGAAAGAAGGGCGCGAGCAGCATTTTCCGCATTTCAAAAAAACAGAATCCTCCGACCGAAAAAAAGTGAACTAGTTACCGTTCAAGACCTTTTGTGGGTTCCATTTTATGGTATTTCCACCATGTTCAACCGAATTGACAGTCGATATTCGAAATAGTAAAAGACTTGAACACTTACGTACACACAACGCAGGCCTTCTGAGTCGGCTTTACACGATACTGTGGAGCTCGAGCGCAATCAGTAGTAACCGCAGTGCAGCGCACGGCCATTCTCTTCCGGCAAGTGAGTCTCTTGCGCGAGTTCTTATCTCGAAAACTCATCGATTAACGTGAGAGCAAGAGAGGATCAATGTTATTTTCACTATAGGAGAGCTATAGTAGTTCTTGCACGTGGACTATTATATATATATATATATATATATATATAAAGGCGCAGAGACTGGAGTTCGATGTCTGACCACTTAAGAGTCACGATTCAGGGGAGCTTTACTTCCCAGTTGTAATGTAATTGCGGTCATTTCGAGAGAATGGGAGGATGGAAATATATGTATTTAAATACAGAGCAATAATATTTTGAGCTCATTATATAGTATATGTGTAATGTTGACGATCAGTCCCTCAGTTGTTTCGAGAATGTTTCTTTAGGGGAGGACACCACCGTGATGGGCCGGAAAAAAGGTATTTTTTTCCGATTTTTTTTTGCCTAGTAGATTGTTTATTTGGGATTTGGGAAAAATATATATTATCAAGCATATATTGAACTTATTTCGTGTAATTTTTTATTTAAAACAATGACAACGGTATTGTTAAAAAAAATGTGATCTAATGGCCGGATCGATAACTTGACTAAATAAAAATAAAAAAGTTTGATACTCTACACAAATGTAGTTTTCGTTGTACGCAGCTTTTTTTCGAAAAAGAATACAAAACGGTGGACGTTAAAAAAAGTGCAATTTTGGCGAAATTTCAAAACAAAAAACGGCTTGGTACAACGATGGCTGCTGCAACAACGGGACTTTTGTTTTTACAAAATTGCAAATCGGATGATTATAACTAGAGTTACGATTCCGACTAGGTTGAGAGAAGTCGTTTGGAGGAAAACGTGATTGAAAGTTTTAGCAATAAATTGAAATTTAGTGTTAGTAATAAATAAATTTGAATTAGCAAGCAAATAATAGTAATACGTCCACCGTTGAGCCACCTGCTCCCACTAAATCGTCTGTAACTTGGTCAATTTTCAATATTTCGATTTGACACTTTTTTTCCACCTGAATAGGTATACTTAGAGGAAATGTAAAAAAGTCGTTTTTTTACCGGTGACAGTGGTGTCCCGCCTTGAAGTTATCTAAAGGAATTGTCGATTTTGGAGACGAGACTTTGTCAACAGGTCCTTGGAACGACATTTATGTAAAATTTGCTTACACTCATGCAGCGGTGGTTTCGAGGACATTCGGGCTTACGCGATGCTTTATATGAGGACAATTACATACTGTGGAAACGATCCTCAACGTCCAATGTCTTCAAAATCCCCTTTCGGTGGATATACAGGGTGTCCTGTTATGAATGGATAATCCTGAAACTCTCCATAGGTCATGTCTTACTATATGCTGGAATTCCAGTTTAGTAAAAGTCCCACGGTTTTTGAGATTTTGAGCTTTGTTATTTTTTGAAAAAAATCATCTGCTTTTGGTTTTTCGCATGCCATTTCGACAATTGATATGAATCGACAATAACTAAGTAACTTTTTCAAGCAATTGGCACGATATGCGTAGAACATTTTTTTACACCGCAGGCTATCAAAGTCAGATGATTGAATTGGTTTGTATGGAAATTCTGCATAAGATCTTTTTTCATAAAGTTTCTTTAACATTTAAGGTTCAAAAGAAGATTTTTCTTGATGAAACAAATAACCATGAGTATTTTAAAAAACCGGGTAAAAAAAAGTTATGGTTTGTAGCAATGGCATGCGAAAAACCAACAGAAGGTGATTTTTATCTCGAAAACCGTGGGACTTTTACTAAACTGAAATTCCAGCATATACAGCATAACAGGCCACCCTGTATATATATATATATATATATATATATATATATATATATATATATATATATATATATATATATATATATATATATATATATATAGACCGGATCTGCAGTTCCGAGTCTAGAGTCTGATCTAGAGCGAGATTTTTTACGTCATTTTTGGGTTGGAATAATTTTAAAACCGTTGAAGCTGTCTTGATGAAATTTTTCATACGTATTTATTGTTCCTTTGAGGATGTATCTACATTAAAAAAAAATTATTTTTAATATTTTCATGTCGTTTTTCATTTTTTTACAACATGGTCCGCCAAAAACCGCCTCAATCGACGCTTACTCTGGGTGATGTATGCATCTGAAAAAAAATATATACATTCTCAATCTGTATGAGTATTCTGAGCACTGGTAGCAGAATTAGTACTTGAAAAAATTTTGTTACAAAATGGCGGCCTGTTAAACTTTGATTAACGATATTTCATACATATTCGGGTATTCGAGGAGTTATAAAATGTGGGCAAAATTATTGTTCGATTCAATTCTGCTACCAGTCCTCAGAAATATGCTACCGAAGGTATGTGCAAAATTTGAGCTCGATCGGTCAATTAATTATCGAGATATCGTGGGCGCCGATTTGGAAAACACAGTTCTGAGATAAGCGCATTCAAAGTTTTGATACCCTTAGATGAGGTTTTCGTGCGGCTTGCTTATAATTTCTATTACTCTGCTAATTTTTGAAATATCAATAAACGGTTTTCACGAGCGTATTAAGGCGTTACTCCCACTTGTAGCGCAAAAAAGGCCTTTTTCATGAATTTTTTTAAAGAAAACTACAAAACTTTTTTAATCGATCAATATACCATCTTAAAGAACACATCTTGAAGAACTTTCAGTAATTTTTTTATTGAAAAATATTACATTGTTTAGTGGCAAATGGCCGTCAATGTAATAATGTTTTTATATACACGGTTTGCGGTGACCAACATTGCGGCGAAGTGGATCATCTGAAAAAAATGCGGATGGATTTAGTCAAATATAAGTATAAACTAGTCTTTAATTGAAGGATTTTAAAAAATATTCATTTTTCACAAAATGGCGGACAGTCAAAGTTAATGGTTCGATTTTAACGAAAAAAAAACGGCCGTTTTTTGGCTATAAAACGGCCATTTTTTTTTTCGAAAAAAAAAAAATCGAAATTGAGAAAAACGCGTTTAAAGTTTCAATTTCAGTTTACACGAAGAAAACATTTTTTTTGTAAACTTACATAGAGTCATCTATTCCGGGCCCATACAGAAGTATGGGCCCGGATACTTATGCTTCAAAAAAATGCAATAAAAAAAAATCGATTTTTTCAAAATCGCAAGTGAGGATAACCCCTTAAGGTAGTTCCTCTGCGAAAATCTCAACCAAAAGTTTACATACCATGTTCATGTTTAAAAGATTGATAATTGGTTTAATTAGTAATAAATAAAATTAAAAACTACGCAATATTGACTCGGTACTAGTAGATAATACGATGGATATCATTTATTGCCGTAAAATATATTTTATATTGTGTTTTTGATCGACCATTGCCAGTAAACTTTTTGCCGGGACTGTCCAGACTTTGCCCCAATTGTTTTTTTTCCAGGCTTTGCCAGGCTTTGCCAGGCTTTGCACCACAATTGTGAGGGCTTTTCGTGGTTATATCTTGGAAACTAGGTGGTGAATCACTCTCATTTTTTTTCACATTATTCGTGATATCTTACTCTAGATTATCCTCGTTTTTTATCAATTTCTTAATTTTAGTTTTGACGATAAAATTAATGATGCTCTGTTTGCCAATCATAACGCATTTGTTGCGTGTAAACCAAGCCAACTTTGAGTGTAAATATCTCAGGTTTGGGGTGGTCAAACTTATTCAAATTGCACAGATGTTTGGATAATGTATTGAATAACATATATGTCAAATTTCAACCATTTCTTAATTCAACTCTTCTGTGGAGGTACTACCTTAAGAAAGGTCTCAGGAAGATTAAAATGAAAAAAATCTATTTTGTCAAATTTCTAGACCAGACTACTGCCTTAAAGGAGAGTCATTAAAATCGCGTACAAATCGAACGCTGCTCTCATTAGTAATTGCAATACAAAATTGCGATTATTTTCTTTTAGCGTGTAAAATTCGCCACCTAGCGGAAAGGTGGTCAATTACGAGCTCACCTCTGATCCGTTCCATTTTCATTTTGGAATCACGTCGTGGCGTACGACTGGCTGCGCCGCTGCAAAAAAACAATAGTTCGAGCGATGCAACGCGACTCACGTACGATACACAGACGCGTCCTTTGTGCTCAGGAGAGCATGTCGGCCAGTGGTAACATACGAAGAAAGTGAAATATAGGGGTGTACGTGCACGCAAGGGATTAGAACGGGCGTCGTCACTTCCGGGTCGTACGAAATGATACGAGAGACTGGAGAAAATGTAATAAAGGGGGATATCATGCACCTAGTTACTTTAAAATCTTGGGTCTGTGGGTGTGTGTGTGTGGTTCCAGATGACACGATACCTTTATACAGGTGTATGCACCGGAACGAAAAGTTTTACACTGTCCTACTCGTTTTGTCTTCGGTACTTGTTAGTCTCAGTAATACGAGACAATGCACTCGGTGTCTGCAAGTATCATGACGTATGCTCACTTCCCCAGTGGCTTTCGGAATACTAAATCGAAAGGTGAAGATTGTGTTAATTTTATAACAAAAAGTGTCTCAAAATGACCTGACATTACGATTTATCTATAAAACGTATTATTTATTGGAAAAGTACGAAACATTTTATTTTAATATAAGGTACAAATATGGAGGTTACGTGTGGAACACAATATCCGATAAATGGCATAAACGGTGTGGACTTGGAAAACATATTGTTTCAAGAAGATTGCGCAACCTGTCACACTGCGGGCGAAACAATGCAGTTGATGCAGACGGTTTCACGGTCGTGTTATCTGGTGATGTGAATTGGCCACCAAGATCGTGCGATTTGACGCCATTGGACTTCTTTCCATGGGGTTTTCTGAAAGGAAAAGTGCATGCCAATGATCCACAGACCATTCCGGAACTCGAGGAAGCAATTGGACGCACCATTGATGAAATTAGTCCGCAATTATGCCAAAATGTTATTGAACATTTCGTGAAAAGAGTGGACGCTTGCAAACAGGGACGGCCATTTATCGGATATTGTGTTCCACACATAACCTCCATGTTTGTACTTTGTGTTGAAATAAAAATATTCGTACTTTTCAAATTAATAATACGTTTTATTAATACATTAAAATGTCAGGTCATTTTGGGGTACCATATACTATGGCATTATTAATTTGGCTGATATGTCACGTGACGAAGCCTTGTGATTTATATAATTGTGATTAATTAGCACTTTTTTCATCAATTATGGCGGGGTGAAAGAAGGCTAGAAGTTCTATCGTGTACTTTCCTCCAAAAAGTTGGCATTTTGGGAAAAAGAAAAGTCTCACTGTGTTCTTGTACTGATAGAGCACAAAAAGAGGATCTCCGTTTTTTTCGGGAATTTCTGTCGTCTTGGAGAAAAATGAGTAAGGGACTTTCAATCGTTCTTCTCACGGAAAGTTTCCCTTAAGGAGGGAGCCTGAATTAGAAGGTCTGAAAAGTCATTTTTTTATTGCTTAAATCGATAGATAAACTATCCAAGAATATATTCACAAAGTTACAGAGGCCAATAGTAAATATTTTCGAAAATACAAGGCAGATACGCGATTGATATTTGATATTGATATTTCCTCCTATTGAACAGTTTGAAGCGCGTTTTCTCCAGTTTTCAGTTTCACGATTTTTCCAAATTGGCGGCCGTGATAGCAGAAAAACTGAACGACCTATTGAATCAAACCAAAGATTGTTTTCTTCAGTATGAAAATCTCTTCTAAGTGAATTAAAAAAGTCATTGAAACAGTCTTTTTAAATTATTTTTATAGCACGTTAAAGGGTTTTTTTTTCAAACCTGCGAAACGTTATAATTTTATGATTTTCTCAGCTTTTTTTTAATTCACCCAAAAGATAAATATATGACAATTGAACATTTTATTGGTTTATTTGGTTCAGTCAAAAATTACGAGCCGCATATTTCCCGTCGATTGGGGACTGCAGTGGCAAGACGCACATGGAATAGGCTGATAAATCTGCAGTCATTTACTGTTTCATGTTGACATTTTTTTATACATTTAAAATAGACGTGAAAAGATACCTCAATGTTTACTGGACTCACTTGTATTTTTCCCTTCTAAAAAAATTCCCAAATAAACGCTTTTTTGGACCTTCTGATTCAGGCTCCAGCCTTAAGGCATTCCTTTCGCGGAGGGTCGTATTTTATAGGGGCGTATTTTATAGGGGCGTAAGGAGGGCCCTTCTGAATTATTGGTAAATTACAGTGACGTTTAATAAAAATAGGTCACAACCAATGTTACCAATACCTAAGGTTACACTGGAATAAAAAAAATCGAGCAAATTTAGTAGTTTCAGGCTTTTTTTACATTTTCTCTGAAAAGTAGCGGCTACGATAGTTCTTCTGCTAGTCACGTTTTTCTATTTTTTTATAATTAATGTTTTCTTTAAACATCCGGTGACCCCCGTTTTCTTTGTCGCTACGAAATTTTCAGACTTTTTTACACGCGTGAGCAGTTTATATCAGGCACCCAGATTTATTTAGTGTATAAATTATTAGATGGAAATGTGGCCATCGTGTCATCTCCATAAAGCGCTGTACAAATGAGACGATTTTAACGGCCGTAATTTTTCGTTAAAAGTTCGGTAACTTGGATTGAAATTTTACCAGTATACTGGGATGTATCTTTACTTGATTGCATACGAAAATCAGTTCATTGTTAAATATTCGGGTTCGTGAAAGGAATACCTTAAGGCTACAGGACGGAGAATTAAAAAACTCGAAAAAATTGTACACGTGAAATACGTTTTGGCTTGTTGGAAATTGAAGGCTTATTGACGAAATATTAAATTTTGTGATTTTGACATTATCATCGGACCATTTAGAAGATAATTGATAAAAATTGACCAATTTGGCCCGAATTAAAAAAAACAATTGCTGAATATTTGTAATAAAAAAAAGTATCCAGCAGTGTGCAGATATACGTCAATTTTAGTAGTTGCCTTATTGGTTGCAATGTTGCCTCCCTGATATATGCGCGGCTGCATATCTCCAGGGAGACTCTAGCGTGTTCGGCACGGTTTCCATGCAACCGGCATTTTAGCCGTTTCTTCGAAGCGGGAAATACAGACGTGATCGCTTTGAAATACAGTCATCGACATCCGACAGGTGATTGCTCGTTTTTTATGTCTAGTAAGTGCCTCATGCAGCTAACGGGGAATGAAGCCAAATTATGGAAATCTCCGCCGTTCAGTTAACAATTGTTTCTATGCCTACATCGAGACGTAATGCCTAATGAGATCATAAATCCAACATTGTTGAAAAACTCAACGAAAATGGTAAAAATTTCCATAATAAATCGCATGCCCACAATTAGACGACCGAAGAAACATTCGATAGAATTTTTTTGTAAATATTTAGATTAATGACTTAAGGAGTAACACCACTGTAGAATTTACAAAAAAATCATTTTTCAAAAATTGCTTTTGGAGATGCTAGTTAGACCATCCAATGCCAATGTCTTTGTAAATACTTAGATTACTGACTTAAGGGATAACACCACTGTAGAATTTGAAAAACAATGATTTTTCGAAAATTGACTTAGGAGATGCCAATTAGACCATCCAATGACTATTTTTTTGTAAATACTTAGATTACTAACTTAAGGGATAACACCACTGTAGAATTAATAAAATTAGATTTTTCAAAAATTGGCTTAGGACATGCTTGGCAGGACTTTTAGACCATCTAGAATAAGGGGAAAAAAGTTTGGTACTTGTAAAACAAAGGTCCACAGGCCCGTATGCGAGACGTCAGCCGTTTTTCTCAGAACACAATTTTTCAAAACGGCACGCATAACTCCAACAATTTTCATTCTTTTCACTCCAAATTCTGAGCACATCTTTAAAATAACATTCCGAAGAGAAATACGTACAGGATTTTCCATGAGTTCATTATAACATTAGTTATTAACAAATGATTGTTCTTTTTTTCTATCAAAAATTGAGTTTTTACTTTGAATGCGGGCCAATTACACAAAAAATCATATTTCCAAAATCCCCCACGTATTTCTCTAGCTATACTCACGTAAATCAATAGAAATTTTTCAATTTTCTTCCAAATTCAAATTTGCGTCAGTTATACTGCGTGCCACAGAGTATCTCAAACTCAACATACCATGCGAGAATGGCTCCAGCGTCACCATTTTGTATATTTTTATTGTCCTCTTGAACAGATGACTAGTAACAACCTCGAATATTATGAACGTCTTACTTGTCATTTCACTAAAAAAAGTCGCGAAAAATCACTTAAGGAATAACACCACTCTAGCGGCAGAAAACAAGGCCTAACTTTGACAATTTATTTTGGGAGTACGAAAAAAAGAATGGGATTTCTTTGAGAGGGTTTATTTGACACATATTGAAGTATTTAAAAAAATAGATTATAATTTTCATACAAAATAGTATATTTTCATAGAATATGGACAGAGCCCATCTTGGAAAACGTGTTTCTTACAAATAGCTTCACGGGAGGACCGTTTTCTCGTAAAGTAAAAGACGTGGGACAAAAACAAAAAAATCAATGTTTTATTAGCCATGGGACTACGTAGGGATTTTTTTCAATCAAATTTTGAAAAAATGGCGCACTTTGAAAGAAATCAATCAATTTTTTCCCCAAAAAAATAAGCAGTAAATTGTCTATAAAAAAAAGTTTACGTTCAATCGAAAAACGGCTACGTACTCCCATAGAGAATGTAATTGTGAAGCTACTGTCAAAATTTCAAATCGATCCATGCAAAAGTGTTCGAGTAATTCGTCCTCCCAGTTTGAAAAAGTGGTTTCGAGAAAAACGCGTTTAAAGTTGTACGAGGCATCTAAAAGAAGTCCGGAGCGCTGCGGCAAAATCGATAACTGAATCTTAAAAAAAAATCGCTACAGGACCAATTGCAAATTGTTTTGTCACGCCAAAGTATTTTTCAAGCAAAAAAAATCGATTTTTTCAAAATGCTAGAGTGGTGTTGTCCCTTAATTTTAGACGTGTACAGTGGTGCAAGATAAAAAAAAATTGTTTCCCTTTTTATTGTCCCAAGCTGCGGTGGAGTTTCACAAGTACGAATTTTTACGAAAAGGAAGCGCCCGAACCAATCGAACCTGAACAGCCTCGTCGTCTCCTTCATTTTTTATGAATAGTTACAACATTCTTTTGTGATTTGATTCGTTTTTTATGGCCCCTGAGGGCTTGCCACAATTTTTGAGACCGTTTTTTGGAAAAGCTCGTAATTTACAAATTTACGATTTTTTTTTTGTTTTTTTAAGAAACTCGAATAGACCCTGAACGATCAAAGTAATCAAATTCATTATTATTGTATAATAACAATAATGTACAAATATATATAATTGTGATTTTGAGTGACGAGCAGCGAGCGCAAATTAGATTAAATATCAATAACACTCGGAATTTATTGAACGTTGTATGTCGCAATGAATACAGTTAAGTACTGTTACTGAGCCGATCCCCTTGAAAATCTGGAAACACAATTGTATATACGTCTCTGTCAATCGATCGTGCACCGCACGGCGAAGGTTAGTTGCAAGTGCAAATGGACCATAACGCAAAAGCGTGCAGACTCGCGCGACCAAGTGGAAAAAGTTCGCAACTGGTCAGACACAAAAACGCGAGACTATAGCGGCTCGAGAGTATTGCGTGAAGTCTCCGGAACTGATCAGGCTCCACGAGACATGAGATATATAGAATATATCATACAATGCGTATGGGCAATTCTACTCGAAATGGAAGAATGCCTGGTCAACAATACTCGACCTCGACCTACACGGAGAAAAAAAATCATTGATCCAAACTCATTGGTGTTATTGAATGAAATTTCGTTGATTCAATTGTAAAATTGTTGGTGTAAATAATCGGATTTATAAGTCCAAACAAAACGCTATTGACTTTAATAACATGATGAAATTAAAAGTTTTTTTTTCAAAAGATATATTGTTAGCCAAGAACAATACATTATTGAAACTATCTAAAAAAATTATCGCGAACAAATTATATAGTTTTTAATGCATTTTCTGCAACAAACAAAAAAGCGTTCCAATTCATAACATGAATATTGTTGATTCGAGTACACAAGAAAAATTGAATTTCGCTCGTTTGATTCAGATAAAATTTCTATTGAGTAAATATGGTATTTTATTTTTCACCATATCCGATATTGATTTCCAAGTAAATTGTTCGTTAAAATTTTAATATTTTATTTTGATTGAAAAATATTAAGCAAACGTCTGAATTGGTTAAAAAATTATGCGAAAATAACATTTGTCTCTTGCGCATTTGGTTGAAAAAATTCAACCAAATCATGACCGAGCGCCACCGAAATTATACGTGTGAGGAAACCCGTAGTTCGCGGAGTAACCGCTAGAAGCCGCACGCGTGCTCGTTTCTCGTAAGCGTAGCGCGAACCGAAAATCTACTTAAACGCCGGGGAAACTCTAAAGAGTATCGCTTCTTGGCCTGTAACTCAGATCAAAGTGTAGTATCTATTCTTATCAGTTGAATATCTGATATTCTCTCCATGGATATTCCATTGGATATCTGATATTCTCTCCACTATTATCGTTGATGATCATTCTAATGCAAACTTTTTATTTAAGATTTTAAACAAAGCAAAAAATTGACGTCCCATGGCATGTTCGTTTCGATGCAGTAAAGAAATAATTAATTCTATTGGTTATGTTTTTGTACGAAATAAAAAATGTTGTAGCAACCGCTTAATTATTTCATCCATATATCTAAGGATTGTATATGGAATTATTTCAATAGAATATAATTTTATTTGAAGGATAATGTAGATAGTCAGAAAACAGAAGAGCTGTTTCGAATAAAAAGAATATGTTATTTAAATCAATCACATTTTCCAATATTTTATAGTATTGTAACAATCTCATATGTCGGTGGCACTCCGCAGAAGCACATATATCTGGATCAACCAATATATTTTTTTGTTTCAATTGGTTTTTTTCTCAGTGTACAACGATCTTTTTTCGTACTTTTTTTACCTGATGCATGGATAAAATTATGCAATAATAAAGTATTTTAGCACCCTCATTAAGGCTTTTTTTACACGTCCTCACTTCACGCAATCGTTCCTGAGACTATGAATTAGTTATTTGTCAACATTCCTGTAGAAGCTCGTCGTGGGTATTTAAGTGTCACAGTCATTAAAAAATGGAATAACCTTCCACAGAAGTTCCGGTTACCACATTTCGAAATGGGCTGCGAATTCTCACATAGAATCTCAATAGAATTTAATAGCTCGAGATTGGGCTCGTAACATGAAGTTTCTCTGAAAGGAATAGAAGAAAAGTAAAACGTAAAAGTACGATTAAAGATAGCGTTATTTATCTACGGGGGGAACGATTACAAGGCATTTTTTGACTATGATATAATGGCGTTCTAATGGAAAGGGTAATGCTGTAATGCTGTTTGAACGAGCAAAATTGCGTTTTTATAAATACATCGTACAGTTTCAACATTTCGATGAAGACACACTCGTCACTCGTGCTAAACGTTTACCGGAATGCTGCTATTTCGAATTTCAGTAACATGTGTGAACCGGGCACAATGAACTATTCATGATTTTTTTAATGGCACAAGCAAGGTGTGCCTAACGACGTACGAGTGCTGAATGCCTGGAAGAAATAAAATTGAAAAAGTTTTACGGTTCTTTACAATGGCTAAAAAATTGATCCAGCAGAATAAAATGAAAATAGACCGTATTTTTTGGTTCACACCAAAACATTGCTCATGTAAACAAGCCACCGGATAAAATTTCACACACTCAAAATACAATACAACGTTTGTCCCGTACTGTGGAAAAACATTATTTTTTCCGGTTTTTCAAAATTTGCTTACGATACGGGAATTCTTTTTCAAAAAAAGTAAATACGAGAAAGGGTGTCCCAAACAAATATCGTAGTTTCTTTTTGGTGATACGTTTCACCGAAAAATCCCACGACTATTTTTTCTCCGAGACGATTTAAATGTCGAATAAATTAGGAGATACACTACATTTATCTTTTTTACAAACCGGCAAGTAATACTTCAGGTTTTTTTCAAATATCAGCTGCCTCAGAAAAATATTTAAACCCGTAAAACAGTCTTTTTCGTACTTGTGAGGGTTCTTTCAAAAGTATTTGGCCTTAGAAGACCCCATTTGCCCATTTGTGTGAAAAAGCCCATACAAATTTGCAGCCTGGCGTATACAAAGTCTGGGAGTTGGCAATTTCTTTGGGGAATCTAAAAATATCGGGATATCGGTACCGGATTGAAAGTGAAATTGGACCGTAACGAACAGACACGAGTTTCCGAGCCGGAGGCACCCGGGCCTTGTTATAGCTGCACCAGGGAAGGAACGATTCTATGCCTCGTAGCTTAGAACAGATATTTCGATTATTTTTGCATATATATGTACGGTAAAATCGGAGTATAAGTAGCATAAGAAATGTATCTGTATATATATATATATATATATGGGGCATTCCACGCCATTTCACCTACCCCGTGACCCCGACCATTTTTGGTTTTCCTGATTTAAAAAAAATAAAATTGCACCCCACTCTATCATTTTTTTTTTCATTTTGAAGCATACTTTCGTTAAAAAATATGAAAAAATGATAAATCATCAACGACAACGTTTTTTCTTCTTCTAAAGAGAAAACTATTTTTTTAAAGATGATTGCTTTGTTCATTTTTTTTCGAAAAATTGTCTAAAATAGAGTGACCCATTCTATAATTTTTAAGACTAGTCTCATCATGGGCCTATTTTTTCTTCTATTTTTTTTCGAATTAATCATATTTTTTGAGAAGTTTTTATAATTTTAATCTCCCATAACGCTATTAATGTTTTGGTGATTTTCAACTCGGCTTCAACAGGCCTGAAACGGTTTATTTCTAATTTCTGCGAAATTTAACGAAGAAAATGGTTTTGAATAAACATATATATATATATATATATATATATATATATATATATATATATATATATATATATGTCTGCCTGCCTATATCGTGATCGCTTATATATATACATACATAAATAAGAGTATAAGAAGTACCGCAAGTGCCGAGACGAAGGACCATATCGATACACTTTTTTGTAGTTTCGTACGAACCCGCGCAAAACGAGACCGGAAAGCAAGCCATTTTATTCGTAATTACGAGTTAAGACAACGTGAGTAGTTGGAAAGCTTTCCCATTTTTTTTAAATACATAAATTCGAAGTCTAATGGATACTCAGAGGAAAATAAAAATGACACTTCGTTTTGTCGAATGACCAAAAATACTGTCGTCATAAACGAGAGAAGAAAAATTGGTTGCCTAGTCATAGTTCCGGAGGCTCTGTCAGAAGCATTGAAGAAACTCCTCCAATTACGGGCCTGGATGTAATTTCGATATTTACATTTAGTCACGGTGAATGTCGGCCCTAATGAGTCGAGGTGTACGATGATTATATATACAATTGACGGACTCGCCTAATCATGGACGCGCCAGAGCTCGTTAGAAAACGACAGGACGATGGAGAGCGAAAAGACGATTCGCAAGGGAGGTGACGTAGAATAAAATTAGAACCACGTTGCCGTCGCGGAGAATGATGATATTAGAGAAAGTGATCGATGACTCGGCGTTAAAACTTTTGCCTCGTGTCCAGAAGGCGAACTGAATTCTCAAAGGAGAAAAATTGGCCGAATCCAACCAGGCATGACGAATTACTGGCTCATTAGAATGTAGTTAGAAAAACTTGAATATTTTTTGCACTGAAATCCGCAGTTGTCAGCACAATGTTTATTGCCCAGAAAAAAATGCCAAAAATGAAATGAACAATTAGTAGTTCACGCAATGCCTTATTTATGGCAATTTCCGTATCTGATTATTTTAATTATCGAAACTGTTGATTTAAATCGTCGAAAAAAAAGTAGCAAAAAGTATTTTGTGACGAATTCATAGTTTTTTTACAAGCTTTGATTTAACTTGACTTTCTGAGAGATGCAAAACGGAAAATCGATATTTCTCGCACTTCCCGACCACTTAGAGCTCTGAAATTTGTCAACCATGCATAAGGTGATAATACATGATTCATGTAAAAAAAATATCCATTACATTTTCAATTTTTCGTGTAATTTTTTTTTTTACACAAGCGTTTATTTAATGTACTAAACAGTATAAAATAATTTTTTTCATCGTCACCCATATGTGTAACTCGTAAACTAGGAAGCTACTCGTAACAACTAGCTAGTAAAACTAATTAAAGACTGAAAAGTAGAAAATAATTTAATGTAAAAAAAACATTTTTTAAAACAAGCTTTTATTTAATGTACTAAAAAGTAGTAAACAATTTTTTTGTTATCAAGTCCCTCATGTGTGACTATAAATAAAAGCTTGGAGTGCTCAAAATTTAGACATATAATATTTAATTTACATAAATCCGTTAACATATCAACTGTATTTAATTTACTGTAAAACAATCTTAGATTTCTCAAATAAAAATCCTGAAACTGAGTATAAACGTGTGATAATAATTGCTCTAGTTACTGTTGTGCCAAATTAAATACGGTCAATGAAAGTGAATTGATCAAATTAATTAAACATGTGAAAAGTTGAGCGCTCCGAGCTTTTATTCATAGTGACATACAGGTGACTTGGAAAAAAAATATTTTCTACTTTTTAGTACATAAAAGCTTGTTTTTTAAAACATTTTTCACAAACAAATTTTTTGTCCTCAAAAAATGAATACTCCTTCGAATGGTTCGAATTGTATTCCGTGATTGTTTCGCCAGGAAATGCAAGCGGGAGAAAAGCAAAGGCAAATTTATCATTTACGAGCAACAAAAGAGTACAATTTTTTGCAACCAACATTCCATCATTCCAATAGTTGCGAGTGTAATCTATTATTTTATCGACACGTACCTCCTTCATCCATCTCTGGCAACGAAATCGAACGACTTTCTACAGCTGTATATCGAACAAAAAAAAATACTTCGAATGATCGTTGACTTTTTTTCTTATCATCATCTCGCGGTGTCTCGTTTCCTTTCGTTTTTATCTCGGCATGTCTGTGACGCTGTGGCTTCCGACTTCGATGCGACTCGGCCACGAAACTCATTTCAGTTTTTGCCATGCATTGTATGCACGAGTAACGAGCTGCAATTACCTCGTGACACGAGACACCAGACCTCACGTGCAATCGCGAGGTTCGAGTTCTCACACTACGCACGTCGATCGAAATTCCATTGACTGTGAAGTGCCTGAAGTTGAAAATCGTCGACACATTGTTTAACTCCGATTCAACCTGGTATGGATTTTACTAAATATTTTTCGTTGACGAGCAATGGAATTTGGAATGGAGAAAAAATAATGAAGTTGGGGTCTTGGTGGACATGAAATGGATCAGAATGGAAAGTGGAATGTCCAAGTTCAAACTTCAGATAGAATGGAAATGAAGGCTTGGCATCAGAGTAGATTAAATTCCGGAACTGAGAAAGGTCAAGTTTATTCTCTTGGGTATTTTAAGGGGGGAGATATCTTGATACAAGGGAAAATTCCTGTTTTTCATTATTTTTTGTTTGACCCTTACTTGCCACTGTGGGGTGCGAAACACCCCACCCACTTTTTTTCTTATGCGAAAATGTGTTGATGTGCATTCTACAGAAGTGTGGCAAGTGAGGGTTAAACTTGATTAATGGCTGAATAACCTACATGGTCTTTTAAAGTGAACTCCTTAGATGATCTGACTAAATTAGCAAGCAAAAATATTCAATAGGTTCTTTTTTATAACAATTATTGTCGCTGGGGTGCAAATCAACCCCAGTGTGGCAAGTACGTGATTCTACAGAAGTGTGACAAGTAAGGGTTGAAGGAAAGATTTCTTCGCCATTTTTTACGGATGTTGTCAGACGGCGTGTCACGTAGCGTCGCCGGAATTAATCTGAACATAAAACGATCGAAGATTATTCTTCTGTTAACACTCATGCGCAGAATATGAACCATGAAAAAGTTAGAAACGTTAAAAATCGATGAAATGGTACGCTTTAAAACAAAAAAATTGAATTTTCCAAAAAATTCTACATTTTGCCAATAAAAAATACATTTTTTTTAACTTTCAAAAAAATTTACGGTCATGTTTGAGATAATAAGGTTAGACATATTTATACCAAATTTCATCAGAATCGGTCGATTGGTTTTTTTGCTATGCGTCACGCCATTTTTGAAAATGCAGTTTAGAAGACCGTGCCATTTTTAAACATTAATTAAAAAAAAATACCCCGCAACAGCCAAAAGTAGTAATAAAACATACCCTAAGTCTCAAAAAGGGCGAAGATATCGTTCCTAAAAAAAAAATCGTGAAAGTCAGCAATTTTTCTCCTCGCCTAAAGGTATCTCCCCCTTAAAGAAACTTCATTCCGGAGCACCTTAAGGTGGACAATATCCCACAGTCGAATCCTCCAGCAGTTGACAATAAATCGACCGACCCAATTGCACTTGGCAATCCAGGTTGCGATGTACCGGCGAAGGGTTTTTCAGTTTCCCTGTGCCCTGGTGAAAATGCGATAGTGCATTAGGAAAAGCTGGCTGGGGGAAAAATTCCGGGGGTTCTTTCAGGAAGGAGTAAATAGCAAAGTGACCGGTTCAAGACAAAAGTGAAAGAGATTCTAGAAGTCTGTGAGTATTGGCTCCGAGTAGAGTATAGGGTGGGGGTAATGAAATCGAACGTAGTGCCCGCAGTGAACAAAAATTGCAACAAACTCGGCTATTTATCTGTCAAATCTGTATGAGCGTGGTACGATATTTGTGCAAGCAAATTCAAAATATTGTTTTATCGAAAATGAGCCAAGAAGCTGAATAACAAGTTGCAAAAATACCGAAAGGAATATTAATGCAAATTTTATTGTTTTCCAACGGCAAATTGCAAGTAAGATAACGCAACAAATGGATGGCTGCAATTATACCTTTAAAGTAGGTTTGTAACGCGTCGAAGAAATAGAAGTTTTCCTTGTGACATAAGCTTTAATTATTAAACTTTGGTCATGTTTTGTCCTCAGCTCTTTTACGTCCCTGACGTGTTCAGCAGATTTCAGCAGTTGTCCCTTAGATTGAGTATAAGATTGGAAATTAATATTTTAAGTTATACTTTCGAAGCCGGTCTTCAAAATTATGCTCATTTCGGTGTGAAAACAAAATTTCATTTTTGATATCATAAAGTAGTGCAGCAACAACATATGTTTTTTAAATGTCAAAAAAAGCAATTATACAGCTTCATTTTTCTCGTCTTATCGGAACATAATTGCAAGTCAACAAAAATGTACGTTTTGACGAAATTTCACTTACTGTTTACAAACTTTTATTTAACTTGACATTCTATGAGACGCAAAACGGAAAATCGATATTTCACCTACTTCCTGACTACTCAGAGCGCTGAAATTTTGCAAACATGCGTCTAAATAGTGACAATACATGATTCAATTTAAAAATATATATATACATACAATTTTCAACTTTTCATGTAAAATTAGCGATGTCTAATGATCCATATAAAATCTCACTCACACATACAAACAAATTCGTAGCCGACTGTGTTTGTCTGTAAAAAGTTTGTATGCAGCAAATAGTCGTAAGTTTAATCGCAATTTCAGTCTTTGTTAGTTTTTCCGAGCACTCCATATTCCTAACGTACAAACTCGTAAACTAGGAAGCTACTAGTAAAAACTAGCTAGTAAAATGAATTAAAGACTGAAGAGTACAAAATAATTTATATGTGAAAAATATTTTTTAAAGCAAGCTTTTATTTAATGTACTAAAAAGTAGAAAATAATTATTTTGACCAAGTCACCTGTATATAAAAAATGCCTATAAATAAAAGCTTGGGGCGCTCAAAATTTAGACATATAATCTTTAATTTACATAAAACCGTCAACATATCAACTGTATTTAATTGACTGTAAAACAACCTTAGATTTCTTAAATAAAAATCCTGAAACTGAGTATAGACGTGTGATAATAATTTCTCTAATTACTATTATGCCAAATTAAATACGGTTAAGGAAACTGAATTGATCAAATTTATCAAACATTTGAAAAGTTAAGCGCCCCAAGCTTTTATTTATAGTCACATAAGAGGTGACTTGGTGAAAAAATTATTTTCTTCTTTACATTAAATAACAGCTTGCTTTTAAAAATACATTTTTTCACTCTAGTAAAAGGAAATGGTTCTTGCCGTCTTTGGCCAGAAAAATTGATTTAATGCCAACAAATTAAATGCAAGAGAGGCGTGATTAAAATTTTTCTAAATTGTCACATTAAAACCACAATCACAGAGCCTTCCACAGAGCCGACGAAAACACAAACGCTACGCGGCGCTAGTCCTTCGAATATTAGCCACAATTCTAGAGAGAACGTTTCTCCCCAGTGTTATCGGCCCTTGCGACGAATAATTGGCTAATGAATTGGCGCACGCACAGAGTGCTCGGTAATCCCACGAAAAAGAGGAAAAATATCAGCGTGGCAAGATCTCACGGTTCACGGTGAACGCGCATGTGTGTCACACGAGTTAGCTAAGAAGATAACCTCGCTACTGTAATATGCGACTCGTACAGCGACAAGAGATGAGGCCCTCCTGCACAGACTCGACACTTGATCGTCGTCGACGATATATCTCGGTGCGCGCGCGGAAAATTGAACATTATTCAGCTTCGCGTACGTCGCTCGTCTCGTTACGCAAATCTCGTCGCACAGCGCTCCTTTTTACGGTAAAATCGACCAGTGCCAAGAAAAAATTCGCAGATACGAAATCTCGTACGTATTTGAGGGACATCCTTTTTCAAAATCCATCATTTTTAAAATGATAATCGCGATAATTAGGTGACGAAGCCACTCCACCTCAACTGGTATTAAAATGTTTTCAGAAAATAATTCTTTCAGACACATTCTGGCTGAATAATTTGATTAATAAAAAAAAACCCTAGAAATTATCAAAGCATCAAGTCCCAAGCTCTATGTCCGTAAACGATTGACGTTATCATCAATCGATTTGATGCTAATATTAAAGAAATAAATAATCATTATATTTTAACTAAAGACGTTGAATTGTTGATCTTATTACTAGAGTACAGACTATCATTGAATAAATAAGGAGTCTTTATTTTCAAATTAAAGACATTGCATTTTTGACATTGTTATTAAGGCGTTACCCCCACTTGTAACGCAAAAAAGGCCTTTTTCATTAATTTTTTTAAAGAAAACTACAAAACTTTTTTAATCGATCAATATACCATCTTAAAGAACACATCTTGAAGAACTTTCAGTAATTTTTTTATTGAAAAATATTACATTGTTTAGTGGCAAATGGCCGTCAATGAAATAATGTTTTTATATACACGGTTTGCGGTGACCAACATTGCGGTGAAGTGGATCATCTGAAAAAAAATGCGGATGGATTTAGTCAAATATAAGTATAAACTAGTCTTTAATCGAAGGATTTTAAAAAATATTCATTTTTCACAAAATGGCGGACAGTCAAAGTTAATGGTTCGATTTTAACGAAAAAAAACGGCCGTTTTTTGGCTATAAAACGGCGATTTTTTTTTCGAAAAAAAAAAAATCGAACGATTGAAGACTACATTTTTATGTATTAAATAAGCCTGCAAAATTTCAAGAAGATCGGTTCATTAGTGTTCGAGTAATCTTGGTCACCGACTTCAGAAATGCCATTTTGAGAAAAACGCGTTTAAAGGTTCAATTTCAGTTTACACGAAGAAAATATTTTTTTTGTAAGCTTACATAGAGTCATCTATTCCGGGCCCATACAGAGGTATGGGCCCGGATACTTATACTTCAAAAAAATGCAATAAAAAAAATCGATTTTTTCAAAATCGCAAGTGGGGGTAACCCCTTAAAGCCCAGACGTCACTCTCAATTGGATTCGTATTGTTCAAAATACGAAAACTCCAAACCTCTAAGCTCCCCGGAAAAGGCATAAATTCATTACCGGACTTTGGAGCTTCGCTTAAAAGTTGGTTTCCTTGGGCTGGATGGAGCTTTGCTCTCCTAGATCAAAAAAGGATAATTTTAATAATGATAATCGCCATAATTAGGTAACGAAGCCACTCCACCTCAGCTGGTATACAAATATTGACAGAAAATATAGAATATAGAATAATTTAATCAACAAAAAAAACCCTAGAATCATCATAGCATGACGTCCCAAGCTCTATCTCCATAAACGACTGACGTTATTAATCGATTTAAAGCTGTTATTAAATAAACAAATCATCTCGATTTTTAAATTAAGGACGTTGAATTATTGACATTATTATTAAAGTCCAGACCATTATTAAATAAATAAGCAATAATTGTTTTCAAATTAAGTACGTTTAATTTTTTTCATTATTATCCAAGTCCGGATGTTACTTTCGATTGGATTCGTACTGTTGAAAATACGAAAACTCAAAAAAAGGTAACCTCCCCTTAACGGAGCTTTCCCTTACGGAAAAGAAAAACCACCAGAGAGAATCTTCCATCTGATTATCACTTAAATCCGCCAATCTTTTCAAATTGTTGATTATTGAGACATCCACATCGTGGGGCTGAATTATATACGCTCATACGCATGCACTTAGGTATACAATATAAGGAACACGGTAATCGAAAACTCGGCTGTTCCCTGTAATCAAATCGACGCGAGTCGTCACACCATATCGTATAATTTAGTGCGGAACACCTTAGGCGATTCCATCGCTGATTAATATGGAAAATACGCCGAGTACATGTATACATGAATATATATATTCACGTACACACATGTAAACGAACTGCAGCGTCTGCCCCTGTGCAGGCTCCTGTCATGATTGAACGACCACGGAAGGGGCATCATTAATTTCGACAAGGTTATTCTTTTTTACGTAACGAAATTACAGAATTTGTGAAACTGACGAGAAGAAAAAGGGGCAAGGAAACGAAAAAAATACGTAACGAATGGCCGATCTTCCTCGCATGTAACAAGCTGGCGGTCGGATTTATGACTGAAATCGAGTTTCACGCATTAATTTATATATATATATATATATATATATATATATATATATATATATATATATATATATATATATATATATATATATATATATATTTATACAGATATACACGCATATATACAGGGTGTCCTGTTATGAATGGTTAATCCTGCAACTGTCGATAGGTCAAATCATGTCCCACTATATGCGGGACCTTCGGTTAAGTAAAAGTCCCCCGGTTTTCAAGACTTTGGGATTTTTTGTTATTTTTTTCTAAATCATTTGCTTTCGGTTTTTCGCTTGCCATTTCTACAAATGATATGAATCTACCATAACTAAGTAAACTTTTTAAATTATTGACACGATATGCGTAGTACATTTTTCTTTACAGCGCAGGCTATCAAAGTCAGATGTTCGAATTGGTTTGTGTGAAAATTGTGAATGACATCTTTTTTGATGAAGTTTCCTTAACATTTGAGGTAAAAAAGAAGACTTTTCTAGATAAAACATATGACCGAGAGTATTTGTTTAAAAACCAGTTCGATAAAGTTATTATTTGTAGAATTGGCACGCGAAAAACCAAAAGCAGATGATTTTTATCTCGAAGACCGTGGGACTTTTACTAAACTGAAATTTCAGCATATGGTAGGATACGATCTGACCTATCGATAGGATAGGTTGCAGGATTATCCATTCATAACAGGACACCCTGTATGTATGTATATATATATATATATATATATATATATATATATATATATATACACATGCACACAGGGTGTTAGGAAAGTCGTTGCAAAGCTTTCAGGGGGTGATAGGTCACCTCGTCACCTAGGAACATATCTAACCTAAATTACCTTAGTCCAAAGTCTAAGGATTTCGAGTTATGGTAAGTATGATTTTTGGAAAATATTCCAAAATTAGGTTTTAACTCGTTTACCTCTTATTAATTATGAAACACGTCCCATTTAGTTAGTTGTGTGGATACAGATAATTATATTGGTGTTTGTCGATTGAATACACATTAAGCTAAGACGCAAATAAGTTTTCACTCACCAATTGTTATCTGTTTGAATATTATGAACGAGTTAGTACCTAATTTTGGAAACTTTTCCAAAAATCATACTTACCATGATAACCCGAAATCCTTAGACTTTGGACTGAGGTAACCTAGGTTAGATATGTTCCTAACGAGGTGACCTGTCACCCCCTTAAGGCTTTGCATCGACCTTCCTAACGCCCTGTATATATATATATATATACATGTATGTGTGCGTGGGTTTGTGTCTCTATGTTATATAAATCTATCTATCATTCATTGAATATTATTTGTCGTTATCGCGGATATATGTGAACGATACAACGCCGGAGTACTTATTCATACAATTGTTCATGGAAATGTATTCGAGGCTTTCTGTACCTCGTTACAACTTCTCATGTTGGACATGCCAAAGTTACCTCGAATTCACAGCTCATCAAGAAACACAAAATGTCTCGGTCTCTCTCTCTCTCTCTCTCTCTCTTTCATTCTCTATTAATCTTCACTTGTTATTATTAAACATTTACCGTTAAGATTTGCGTTAGGCTAGCGTGCATTCACACGTACTTGTATTAAACGTAACCTAATTATTAATTATGACCCATTATTGTTAACCATTAACCGTTTTCATACGTCACCGATATTTCCTGTATTGTAGTTTTCTTCCACCTATATTTTTGTAATTAGTATTATTATCCTTATTTATATTTCAATTTGTCCTGTAGTTGTCACTGGGGCCTGAAATAAACGATCAATTGATCAATCAATCTTCCTCTCGCTCAATGGTTCAATCGTAATATTGACACTCTGCGAAATGTTCCAACTGTAGATCACATTTATTTCAAAGAACGAATCTACGTGCATACGCATGTAAGTCGGATGCTTGCGAAAATGGAATCTGTCTTGAAAATGATGTCACGTTTTTTTTTTGCTGTGAGGTGGGGAATTTTTTTTTGGTGATCGACCCTCGCTATGCAACCTCAAATGCAGCATGAATACTATAAATAGTTGCATAGTTAGAGTTTTCGAGTGGGATTTTCCGATGATTTTGGTTTTTGCAACGTTTTGAAACGTCCGCACGTGTGAAATTTCATCTGCAGCGACTGGACAGATTTTCAGAATTGAATCTCTACGCTTTCTCGGGTTTCAATTGGCATGTATCAAATATTTGCTGATCATGTCTACGCAAACTTGGGGAAAGTTGGGACGTTCATCCGGCTACGTTTCCCGAAGTCTATTCAAGTTCCAACTATAGGTTGGTTGGTTACCGCGAAGAAAAATGTAGCGCAGTCTGTTAGGAAAGGAAAAGCATGATCATTTATTTAGGTCGTTTGTAGCTCTTAATGATTTCTAACGGATCTTAACATCAGGATGTTAGGAACGAACAATACCTTCACGGATGTTAAACAAACCCGCGATGAAGTGAGTATATTTTTTAAAAAACATGAATAAATTACAAACGAAAGACTAAACACTTAATTCACGTAGTTCCCTTTTCCCCGTTCGAGACCGCGATTAATGTAATAAACGCCTACCTGTGAAAGGAGAACGCACACGTTCTCAAGCGGCGATCACCTCCTCGTAACAGACACTCTCTCCGCATTGCCATTAATTGTAATTATTAAGGATAATACCGCGAGCCGATCTCGACCACATCGCGAATGTTATTGCCATTGTTTGGAGCCCGGAGGCGTCTCATTGAAAACGAGACACGATGCTTTTTTTTACCTCAATGCAATCGTAACGCGTGATCGATCGCGAATTTCGTGAGATATCAATTTCATCCTTGCTTATTAAATATGGCCGGTACTTGATTATTTATCGGAAATTGGAGAACGGCGAAATGAAAATTTAAATAAAATCGAATCGAATAAAAATAAAAATTGAACAAAGTTAAACAAAAATTCAACCAAGTCCGGAATACGAGACGGGAAACCTTGCAGACTTTAATAGTTTTGTTCCAGTTTCATTTTAACGGGGTATCCCTCTCTGGAAGCCCAATTTGAAGGGTCAGAATGATGCATTTTTTTTCTAGTAACACATTGGTTGGAATAAATTAATTTTTTCCCAGCATGTTGTACACATGTTTGTGATTACAATGTAATTTTTTCGGAAGAAAATCTTTCAAAGTGTTCGTGGTGGTTGGCGTTGCAGTCCTCCGGCGGCGAGGCCCGAAACGACGGGATCTCGACCAGCCTCGAATGTAATCTGAAACGAAAACAAACAATTTTTTCTTTAACTATATCCAAGTGACTATGGGTTCACGATCCACGTTTCGAAATTTCGAAAAATACGAACAATGACAGCTTCCCCAAAGAAAACCTCATTTTTCTCTTGAAAAACAGCATGCCGAAGTCATTGTTATTAACAAATGGTCCATCCAATTAAAAATGCGATCGTGAACCTAAAATGACTACTGTTTGAACGCTAACTGTGCAAATTCAAGTCAATAGTGTGAAAGTTACTCAAGATATCAATCCCGCCGTGTCAAGATATGTAGTTTCGAGATAATCGCGTTCAAAGTTTTGGTACATATTTTACGCGATCTTGTGAAATATTGTCGTTTTACCGCTAGTCAGCGATTCCGGCACCATGTAAGTGTCCTTCCTCATCACAGAGATCGTGTTGCACACCTAATCTATGCAATCTGCGGGCAGTTCGGGCCTCTTTTCAGTGTTCTTGTGCTTTGATGTCCGCTTTCGCTCTACGTGAAGGGGTCTTCTCACTTTAGACGCCAAAAAAGACTATTTTCATGAATTTGTTTGATAGGTTTATATTATAGATATTGATATAAAAGTTCTTACACTTAATAAATACATTTTCGAAATGTATTTTTTTTTTAAATTAATTCTAATCACTATTTATAGGCGAAAATGGTAGTTTTAAAAAACGGTCGAAAAAATTATAGGTCTGCGCTGTTGATGGAATCTCGGAGATGGATCAACGAAACAAAAAAAAATCAAACGGTTTTGGATTCAGTATGTTAATGGCTATAGCGCATATCATACGATTTTTGATATATGCAAAAATAACAAAGCGGCGGACATTTATCGAAAAAAACGCGTTTTTCCCACCGTTTTTGGCAAAAAAAATAGTAAATATCAAAATGTAAAAAAATCCTTGATATGCGCTATAGCTATAATTGTAAAGAATATGTGCTTAAAATTTCACGAGGATCGGTTCAGTAGTTTTGAAGATTTTATCAAGAAGAGTCGAAAAACGTTGTTTCGAGAAAAACGCGTTTAAAGTTTGTTCGGGTTATATGAATACACAAAAAAAATCAATGTATTTCGAAAGTGTTTTTATTGAGTGTAACAACTTTTATATCAATATCTATACTATAAACCTTTTAAAAAAAATTCATGACAATAGCCTTTTTTGCGTTTAAAGTGAGAAGACCCCTTAACGCAAGCACACTGTTCCACTGAAACAGGTGTAACTTAACCGATTTTTAGAATTACAGGGTCCGGTTGGTCTTAAAATATTCTAGAAACTTCGCACCATAACAATATACAAAAAAAAAACGATTTTTCGAAGTTTCCAGAAAGGGATACCCCTTAAGGTCAACATAGAAATGTTAAATCCTCTGAAAGTCCTACATTACGTCGGACTTTCAGAGTTATTTCGTCTATGGGATATTTTTCGGCGCGGAGTTTCCCCTTCCCCCAATGGCATAAATTATTCAATTACCGTTTTATCTTCTCAGTTTCCAGAAAAAAATATTCCAGAAAAACGTTTTACCGAAAATTTTCGTAAATCAAGTCCACGACGAATTGACATTATCTCAGACGTCACGCAATGGCTGTGACACCATAATTATGGTGATTCTTCGAAAGTCAGGTTAAAAGTGTTTTTGCATCCTTGTAGTCGAGTTTTTGTTCCGCATTTCAAAATTATACTGGTCTCGTCGCCACGCCAGAGGTGATAAATCGACACGTGTCTCGATTAACGGCATTTTACGAGATCTCGCGAGCATGTGTTATAGGAACGTATATAGCGGGGTAATTTATTTACCTGTAAGTGTAACGGTACCCATTAAGGTGGTTTCACTCATCGGCAATTTTTCACGAGACGCAGGTGCAATCCACCTTCGATAAGTGCCGATAGAAAGAAATAGGAAAAGTGAGATAGAAAGAGAGACCGTGCCGCAAAGTGGGTGAAACTAAAGATTGCGAAGATTTCTCGCTGTATTTCTTCGCCGTGATATTCCAGTTCTTCAGTATCCCGCCCGGATCAGAGGATTAGTTGGCAAAAATATTTTCTCCGCAACACGATGAATAACGATGAATACGCGAACATATTTAAGGCGTTACCCCCACTTGTAGCGCAAAAAAGGCCTTTTTCATGAATTTTTTAAAAGAAAACTAAAAAACTTTTTTCATCGATCAATATACCATCTTAAAGAACACATCTTGAAGAACTTTCAGTAACTTTTTATTGAAAAATATTACATTGTTTAGTGGCAAATGGCCGTCAATGAAATAATGTTTTCATATACACGGTTTGCGGTGACCAACATTGCGGCGAAGTGGATCATCTGAAAAAAAAAAATGCGGATGGATTTAGTCAAATATAAGTATAAACTAGTCTTTAATCGAAGGATTTTAAAAAATATTCATTTTTCACAAAATGGCGGACAGTCAAAGTTAATGGCTTGATTTTAACGAAAAAAACGGCCGTTTTTTTGGCTATAAAACGGCCATTTTTTTCTAAAAAAAAATCGAACGATTAAAGACTACATTTTTATGTATTAAATAAGCCTGCAAAATTTCAAGAAGATCGGTTCATTAGTGTTCGAGTAATCTTGGTCACCGACTTCAGAAATGCCATTTTGAGAAAAACGCGTTTAAAGTTTCAATTTCAGTTTACACGAAGAAAATATTTTTTTTTGTAAACTTACATAGAGTCATCTATTCCGGGCATCAAAGAAAAAACTGCACTTCAAATTGCACTTCAAAAAAATGCAATAAAAAAATCGAATTTTTCAAAATCGCAAGTGGGGGTAACCCCTTAAATAAGCAAAGTTAATCGGGAGAGCGTCGGTTTTGCTTGCGAAACTCAACAACGAGACTCTCGGCGCGAATGGTCTTTAGAGCTAATTGATTGCGGCCCACAAAACGAACGCTTTACGTACACGTGGAAATAAACTCGTGCAGTATGGCTTTATGTAGATTTTATGGGTTTCCAGCGCGATCGCTCTTGAACGTGTCTAGGGACACTTAAACCCGTGCAGTTTTATCGTCAGCAATTTGGACTTTATTGACTCTCGACAGCCTCATCTAGTCGTCATATTCCAATGAAATTCCCCTAAGACCCTGAAGACTTTTCTCGACGACGCAGAATTTCATCCCCATTTTTGAAGAGTGGATTATCTTCGGAAATTTCGGAACAGGAACTGGTCACTCAATGATTTTTTCACAATCGTTTTACCGGGACGCCTTGTTCTCCAGCATTGTTGCCTTGTTGTCCATTTATCTGTGGCTGAAGGTCTTGGAAATGATAGAAACTGGAGGGATGCGGAGTCTTGGGCAGAAAGTTCGCCAATGAACTTCACCGGGATGGAGGTTTTCCGGAAGTCTCCCGATGAAGATAAGAAGTAGACAGCTGAGCATGTCGTTAGGCTTTGATAAGTGAACTTGCAACTGAGAAAACAAAAATATAGGATTGGCTGGTGTCAAGGGATTCTACATTGACAGGATGAAGTTTGATTCCGAGAGAATCGATCTCAAAACGCGTTCGATCGTAATGACTTGCACTTTTTGTTAAGGCGGGATATACATTTAGACAGGAAAAAATAAGCAATATTGAGCGATTTTTTAAACTAAGAAATAATTAATCTACAATTATTAAACTTTAGGTGTACTTTAATAGTATATTTAAGTATACAAAACAATTTTTTTTTAATTAATTCATCATCAAAATGACAGAGCTGTGGCAGAGTGTTACAGCAAGGTCGCCGCGGGAGTTGCGAATCGGCGTGCAGTCTAGCTTCCCGTAGACTTTGAATTGCAAAAAACTTCAAACATTTTGTCAGTTAGAAGAAAATGCAAATTTAAAAAAATGGCAAGCATTTACAAAAAAAAATCAACATTTCACGCAACATTTCTGTAAAATGTGAATTAAAAAAGTAGTTTTTTTCCAATTTATCAAAAACAATTGTCGTCAATTAGAAGGTACCAATTTTATCAATATTTCAATTCAATTATCTGACGATTTTTTCGGCAAATTTTTGGAAAGTGAAAAATTTGCCCGAAAAATCGTCAGATGTTTGTTAATAACAAATGAACTATGCAATATAAAAAAAATCCTACGTACTTCTATATACATATAACAAATGAACTAAAAATACATTGTCCATAGACAATGTATTTTTCAACATATATTCAACATTTCAAGTGAATCGGTTGAAAATTGTCTGAGTTATGTTTCCGGCCAACTTAAAAAATGCAGTTTTGAGATAAACACTGGACAGCCGCCATTTTGAAATTAATCGCTTCAAAAAAATTATCGTACACAGTCACTGATATGTATGATAAACACCCTTTTTTGTAATCTCGATTTATTTTGTAGTTTTTCTGAAAAAAAATTCCCAAAAAGCCTATTTTTCGGGCTCCAGAGTGGCCTAACCCCTTAATATTTTTTCAGTAATCGTGCACGCCAATTCCGATAATGCAGTATTGAGAAAGACGCGTTTGAAGTTCACGCCCGCTCCGAATCCGAGCGGTGAGGCACAGCGTTGACGGGCTGTAACGTTTGAAGTTTGTCGAATCTCGCTTTGAAACTTTGGGAAAATATTCTAAAAATATAGTTCTATCGTTTGGAGAAAAGAAATCCTTTTTTTGATCGTTGTAAATCTATCCCGCCTTAAATTACATTCACAGCAAAGGTGCCAAACGGTTCAAGGCCGTAGGTGACTATAGATGGTCGGAAAAGAGGCTTTTTGGGATTTTTTTTTGAAAATATTAACAACGCAATCTTAATGAGGTTCGGAGGGTTTATTTTACATATATGTAGGTATTTGAACCAATTTTCTTATTTTCCAAAAAAATACAATATGGTGGCCCCGAAATATAGTTCGAAAACGTACGTTTAAGGGGAGATATACACCTAGGAGCCAGAAAAAAGGTCATTTTTGTGAATTTTTTCAAGGAAAACTATTTTAGATTTTGGATTGGGGTTTTAATTATCTAAAAGCATATACATTCGAAAATATGTTAAATTTTCTTTATTTAAAAATATCAGAAACATACAAAGATATTGTATGATCATTGGAGCGTCGTAAAAAAAATCTGCGTATACGGTACCGACTGGCGTTTCTTCAAAAATCATCTGAAAAAAAAACCAAAAAGATTATTAAATTAGATACTATAATCTAGTACTTGTCATAGCCGATTTTGAAAATATCGATTTATGACAAAATGGCGGACGTTTAAACATAAATAGTGATTTTTGGGCCAAAAATTAGTTATTATTTTGTCTATAATACAAAAACTAAGTAACAGAAAAAAATCCTATGACAAGTACTAGATAATGGTGTATAGAATAATCACAAAAAACCTCAAGGCAATCGGTTCATTGGTTTTCGAGAAATTTTGGGTACCGATTTGAAAAACGTGGTTTTGAGAAAAACGCGTTTGAAAATTTGGGAATGAATAAATCATAAAATTTGTCAACTTACATGGAATCATCGATACCAGGCCCATAGTGTAGGTCTTGTACGGTCGACGGAATGTTCATAGCTTCTAAATCGATTTTTTCGACCGTCTAGGTGTATATCTCCCCTTAATATGACGATTATTTGAAAGGTTACAGTCAATCGGCTCTGTGCATAAACATAGGGCGCCCCCCTCGTACTTCACCCCCGACGGCTAAACCCCATAGCAACCTTAAACCATCTGATATCCTTTGTGTTCTCTTTCAGATTGCATTGATCGCGGTCATCGTGGCCATCTTGTCCAGCGCGGTCAGCGCTCAGGATTACAGTCAATTGTTCGCGGGATTCGGGCCCTATCTTCAGCAGAGTTCGGGTCTTCGAGATCCGCGATCGAACACAGGTGAGATAAGACATTGGTCGTGGCAAGGACGAGGACTGATGTATCGCATTGCACTTGCTGGCGATCCGTAAGAGAACCCGGCCACTTTCTGCATTGCTGGATAAACTTCAAGGAGGATTTTACCATTTGCATAATGGAACTCGATGCTTAATGTTGTTGCTTGTCGCGGCAGTGGGTATATCCGTTTGATTAATAGTCACTCGTTTGTTGTCCGCGACTCGGGATTCTCAAGATCTTCCGTTCGTCCTGCGATTGTTGACGACATAGGCACATGTGCGACCAACCGAGTGTGCGAAAAAACAGTGGGCGTGTCGTCTCCTTGCGACCAACCTTTATGCTTCGTTGAATAAAGAAACTCGTCACGAATTCTAAAATGTTCAGTGGCCTACAAAGTGACTGCCATTGAAGCAATTGGCAATTAGAGAATCCTAAGGATAACTTGATCCAGTGCAGTAGTCATTGACGACAGAACAAAATCAATTCTATCGATAACATCGCGCCATCATCGACACTCGTAAAATGGATCGTTACGGAGCAGATTACCGGAAGTTTCTTCATTTTAACTTCAGACTGACGTAGCGTGGATACGAAGGGCACTCAATAGAATATTTTCTTGTTTTTCGGAAATTTCAGGGGACTTTTTCCTGGCGCTATTCAGTTGCCAATCATCCGAGCCATCCCAATCGTCAATGAAACTTTTTACGATCCTTCGCAATCTATACCGGCCTTGCAAACTAGTCTCTCGTACTCGTCAATCTCGCTTGCTCAACCGTTCGTTCTCGCACACATTTAAAGATTAGAGCTCATGATAGGTCGAATTCACCCTGCCAATTTTTTACCCGTTTGACAGTTGTTGAGTGAAGTGACTATGTGAAAAAACAAATGGCAACATGTCTCGAAAAAAATTGTTGAGTAGATTTGCAGAAAAGAAGACAATGTTTGGCAGTTGTCAAGCTGCGTTGATTTGATTGTTTGTGACAACGAAAAATCAATATCTGAATTAGGCTTCAATTGGGGATGAATGCTACCTGAAAAATAATAGTAATCTTAATAGTAAAAATAAGAGTAAAAATAAATAATAGTCAAGAGTTAATAAATCAATAAATAAGTTATTAAACCCTAGACTTTTGGAATATAAAGACTAGATGAGTAAAGAGCTGTAACGTTTTAGTTAATAAATTAAAAATAAATAATAGTAAAGAGTTATTTTAGTTAATAGTAGAAAAAAATCATTGTAAAAATAATAGTAATATGCTACCTGAAAATTAATGGTAATCTTACCTAGAGGGATAGATGTAGCAGATTTTTTCTGGGAAACGGTTGGTAGAAAAGAAACGCATTTTTTTTTAGCACAAAGGTACTTATATTGATAGCCTTTAAAAAGGATCACCAAAAAATAGATGATACATTTTTTCACGGCGTTTGACGGTGGAAACTCTTCAGCTTGAACGGTCCATTGGAAATATACAAACCAAACGGGTTATTCAAGTTAACAATAAATATGAGTCGTTGACGATCGTCAATTGTTTAACTTATTTTTTTAAACAACATGGCGACGAATTGAATATCGAGCATACAAAATCTGTTTGAAAAGTCGTCATTTTTACGTAATTATTCAAAACTGAGGATCGATTTGTGAAAAAGTGAGATCGTCAACGACCTTTGAATATTTGTCATCGAATCTCCTGTAAATTTGGAAATAATCCATCCAGTGGTTCTCGAGATGTCATGTCCACCGACTTTGAAAACAGTTTTTCAGCTGAAGCTCGTTCAATTTTAGGAATACTTCAATGGAATTTTCAGGGAATGTAGCTAAAAGGTGATACCATCGAATAAAAATATTTTGGAAAAAGCAATCCTTTTCCCACTTAGGTAGATGTAGGGTAAGTCCGGGGTAGTTGGCCACAGTTTTTTCAAGGATCCGTCAAAATAAAAGAACAGATGTTTCTTAACTTATCTTCATTTGCAATTAAACTTTGAACGTTTAACTTTAAGATAATTTACGAAATTAAAAGAAACTCATATCAGATCAACCTTAAAATTGCTATTTTCAAAAACCACGATTGGCTTACTCTCCCGGAGTATCATGGCCATAGGAGTAGAAGTGAGATGGCCAGTTATCCAGAATTATGCTCTCAGTTTTCGCTTTGGTTTTACGTTTTGATTCTTTTTTTTTTCTTTGGTCACATCTAGAACACATGTAATCGAAATCAGTATAATTTTTCTGTACCCAAAGTTGGCACACATCCTCCATGAGACGAGTTTCATAATAATTTTCTCCGCAACATTTTTTGTCATTGTTCTTATATCGTCTTTCTAAGGTCTTCCTAGGTATTTCGTAGGTCCTAGCGGCCGCACGTACCGACAATTCGTCATTTTTTACAGCACTAATAGCTGCTTTTAATGATTCTTGAGTCCCGTTCCCTCGTAGAGCAATT
This sequence comes from Ophion slaviceki, assembly GCA_944452715.1. Lineage (NCBI taxonomy): Eukaryota > Metazoa > Arthropoda > Insecta > Hymenoptera > Ichneumonidae > Ophion > Ophion slaviceki. Next base: position 13,699,894 of record OX101786.1, on the reverse strand, counting down.
GCTTTTCGCTTCTACTTATTAGGCATCTAAAACAAATGTAGAAAAAATGAATTACGTCAACACATTACAACTAATACTATGGCCGTCATACACCGACAGTACGTGGCCATCTCTCCTAACCTCCCGGGAAAGATGGCCACATCTGAAATGTAAACAAGTAGAAACAATACATGCGAAATATTGAGGTTATAACAAAGCACTATTGCTGTGAACTATTCAAGAAATACAAAAGTAACCATTACTTTTACAAAATAACATCACCACAATGTAAAACATGGAAGCTTCAAAGAAATTTTGCAGTAGACCGAATAATTGAAAAGGATTATACTTACTTAACTATTTTTTTGCCAAAATTTTTCTAATACAATTACACCTGCGCACGACCCGAAGCGAATTAAGGCCTTGGGCCACTCTAGAGGCCGAAAAAAGGCTTTTTGGGGATTTTTTTCAGAAAAACTACAAAGTAAATGGAGATTACAAAAAGGGTGTTTATCATACATTTCAGTGACTGTATACAATAATTTTTTTGAAGCGATTAATTTCAAAATGGCTGCTGTGCCGCGCTTATTCTCGAAACCGCATTTTTTAAGTTGGCCGGAAACATAACTCAGACAATTTTCAACCGATTCACTTGAATTGTTGAACATATCTTGAAAGATACATTGTCTATGGAAGTACGTAGGATTCTTTTTTATATTGTACAGTTCACTTGTTATTAACAATTATCTGACGATTTTTTAGGCAAATTTTTGGAAAGTGAAAAATGTTGTCAGATAATGTAGTGCGCGGTTCCATGAAACATTTATATTGGCCATCTACCCCGTAATTATCCTAGTCCCTTAATATTTTGCGAATATTGAACTCGCCAGTCAAATAAGCTCGTGAGCCGTTAATTCGACATTGTAATTGAAAACGATTGTGTGGTGAGGTCGCCACTAATGTGACGATTAATGGACCAGCGGTGGATGGTTCGTTGAAAACGCAGTGTTCGCGGTTAAATAGATATACGAACAGCCATATATATCTATACTGTCAAAGTATTTTCTCTCCATATTTCTCTGGTGGAGAAAATCCTTCGCGAGTTGTCGGGAGGTCCGGCGGAATCACAAGTCGCGGTTAACCGTCGGTAATACCAGCCACTCGTCATTCTAGGCGTCTCCGCATGGTTCAACAGTATCAGTTACCGTACTCGCTGGCACCGCTTACATCTCTCCTTTTTCATCTCGTTGCAGGTCCGGTTTTGTTCCCACCTGGACCAGCGCCAAACAACGCCGAGTCCAGTGGAGTTATCGTAGGAGCCAGTGGTTTCGGTTTCGTCCCACCCAACGCAGGTAAATCACCGGGCCATTGAGGGCGAAAGACGTCCCAAACGAACGAACACTACAGAGCAAAAAGGTGGACGCTGCCCAGTGCAGAGGCCAAAAAAGTGTCAATTGGCAGGTCTGAGAAGTGAGGCTTCGGTTTGGGGCGTCCATTCTTCGCAAACGCGTGTACATAGAGAAAAAAAAAACGTATCCGCTGGTGGTAGAAAAACATGCACTGCGTAGTATTATACATTCGTACAATTATTTATGCTAATTTAACCGACTAGTCATACGCAGTCGGATCATCCATTTCTTCATTTCCGCTCTGTTCTCATTTATCGATATATCATTTACTGTAGGAATAATCGTAACGACGCTCACACCCAGAAGAAAAAATACACACACACACCCACAGGAATTCAAGAATAAACTGTTTCACACACACACACCCACACGTTGACAAACCACTTCAACTGTAAAGCTCGATTCGCGAACACTGCGATGCGAGTCGTTATATTGCGCAATCGATGTATCGGCGAGGGTATCGAGGGAAAAGGAAATAGTGGCCTAACAAATTGTGTCGAGAGACTCAAAGCCGCGCCGCGGCGAAGATAATCTGGCGAAAAAAAACGCATGCACCTGACGCACGTGTGGCAGGTCCCCGTTGGCTGGAGGTGAAAAAGGAACGCGTGCAGTCGTCGAGCGAAAAGGACTCGATCTCGTGAAATAATATCGTGACACAGTGCAACGGGAGAGGGAGAAGAAAAAGTCGGCTCACAATTAACAATTCTCGTCAAGGCTGGAAAATAAATGTAAAAAGTATATTTACACACACATAGACACTTTCCTGTAACCCATCACTTCCCGCACCCGGATATGGCGAGGGATGCTGTACGTTGATCGCAATGACATAACGGACTGGCGCACGTGTTTACGGCGATTGGGATCGGTACAAGCAGTCAGCGACAACCTTGAGGAGTTAATTGAACAATCGCTAAAAAAGAGCAAACCAATGTTTAACTCACTGAGAGGAGAAAAGTTATCCTTATCCTTGCGACTCCTTTGTAATTAATATTTATCGTTCTTCGGCACCAATAAACAATTCAACAATTTTGCGTAGTCGGCGTTACTAGTTGCAACACTAATTGTTACTGACAATGGCTGCGTTGGAGAGAGGAGCCCGAACGGAGACTGCAAGTCCTGGTACTTGGCTATTAGAATCTGTCATCAACTTTGCTTCTTAGAATCTACTGCAGGTGGCAGCATGTCAGCTGATAAGACAGGCCGAACTTTTTGGACCCTCTTGCACTTTTACCGATCAATTCGGGGTCCTAAATGGCAGAGGTTGAAATCTAGGCACCCAAGAAATCAATTGCCTAGAGGCTTCTGTATTCAAGCAATTAGGGCAGGTTTCTCCTTTTTCGGCCAAAAATGTTCGATTTTTCACCAATTTTTGTGGGAAAAATATTCAATATAGAATGTTTAAATTTGGTTTGTTTACTAAGCGGTTTTTATCGAACACGATGACATTTTTTAAAGTTTGACAAAACATGGTACTGGGTGTGGGAGGAGCCACGATGTGATGTACTTCGCTTGCGGCAGTCATAAGTCCTGAACAGGTGGTTTGAAGTAAAAAATCAAACATGTTTTTACTTTGTACAGTATTGTGCATAAGTCAAACCAGGATCATGAAGAAAAATCGAAACGTAAAAAAATAGCGAGCGATCGAAGGGGTAGTTTAGTTTGTCACCAAACTTTTTTGCAGATTTGTTGCTAAAATAAAAAAGTTTAAATAATTTTGGATAATTTTAGTTCAACTAATGAAGGCGTTTGTTGTATACGTGCCTGCCAAATTTCGTAACAATTGCTTACCTAGGGCGTGTAGGAGCACTTCCGCAAACTTGGAAATCGTGGTTTCGAGAAAAACGCGTTTAAAGTTTAACTGAAGTTTATGTGCGAATAAAATAAAAAGTTCCTTACTTACACCTCAACTCCAACATAGAAATTCTACAGAGGCTCCAGTCTAGAATCCCTCGAACAATTACCAACGCCCCCTAGTTCGTCTCAAACGCAATCCACCAACCTTGAAATCCACACGGTCATAGAAGAAGTGAGCAGGTTCAGCAAAAAATACACAACGGTAATAAACAATCATCCTAATCAACGCGCGGCGAACCTGCTCAGAGAGGAAAACATCTGAAGTAGAATGCAGAGACACAAGCCAAGGGACCTGAACATCAAATTTGGAACCCCGCACTGAAGACAAAAACAGCATGCCGACTAGAAACACGCAGAAACACTTATACTCACCGAAATTGCCGAATGTTACAAAAAATAACAAATAGCAATTTAAATAGCAATTTTCAAAACTAAAAAAAACACCTACACCTAATTTTCTAGGTCAGGACCAACCTTTCTTTATGCTGTATCCTTTTCGATACAGCACGATGACATTTTTATTTTTGGACCAATAAAGTGGAAACCTCCCTTAATTAAGAGTCTCTTTGAGGAGTATAGATACACCAGAACTGAGAGACCCAGGGCGTTGGTATTGCTACTTTATTTACTATTATACTAAAGAACTTTGGCAGAGCTGAGCTTACCACATTCCCCAGAAACCAGAAGAGCTTCAAACTACCACCACCACCCGTCCCCCCTCATTATTCCTCTTCATCCTGAAGCCTTCATCGAAGACTTCGCCACCAATCATCACGAGCCAATTCCTTACCGCATCTCGAGTCCTTGAAAAGCTACCAAACCCCAAAGCAGTTTCGAAGTGCAGTCCCCAAAAGTGTTTCAGGAACAGCAACATTTGCAAAATTCCATTTCCATCTTCGAAGCCACGATCCATCGGTGAACGAGATTGTTTGTGTCGAGTGTGTATATCTCGTCGCTTTTATTGCACCTCCTATCTTGATCCGTCACGAGCTGAGCGAAAGCGAATCGCCTCGGTCCAGAGTACGGCCTCGGGACATCTTAAACCCGTTTACCCGTAACCTTCCTCATCCACGCATACGGTCTGTTATGTGCACGTAGTTACGTACATAAGTGTGCGTAATGGGTTACGCGAGGTCGTCTCGTACGATATTGTATAGTTGTGTACATGCGGGAATACAAGGTCAGGCGAGATGAGAGGATCGCACTCGTCCCTTGTGACCTTCGTGTCAAATGCACCCTGGGGCTGTGTCGTTGCTTTTATCGAGTTGGCTTGAACTGGGGTCAACGACCCCTGAACTCACCTGGTGGTCAAGTGCGTCTCTGTCCAATACTAACTGTGCTTGATGCCACATATATCTATAAGTACAAATCATCATTTCCTGCCTGGCTGTTTTAGTGCCTATACATCATATGGGATGGATGTATGCGGCAAGGGCATTTTGAACCTGTCGTATCTTTGTCGTGTTGGCTATTGGCACATGTGACTATATTGTGAAGTAAAATGGCTACGTCTAGAATAAGAAAAAATGCTCAAAAACAAGCCTCTCCAAATTCCTTCTCACAAGCTGACCTTCAATAGATCGCGTATTTTTTATGCTATTGATTGAACGTCAACATATCCTTGTAACTTTGGGCAAATAAAAAATGAAGCGCACGCCTGCTCAGCGTAACCTGTTGCTGAAAAATCCGGACTGATGGTTGAGATTTTCGAATGACGGAGACGGATCTCCGGAGTGACCTTGAAATCTTCAAGGATTATGGTAAGCTGAACAGTAAGGTCCTCTAGTTTGGTGGGTTTTCGGTTCTCATTTCGAGGCCTTTGATGCTTGATGGATGGCCCAAAATGTGGCGTGCCCAAATCAACCTAGCCGGTCCTCACCTTTCAGTGACCTTGAACAGCCGATAAAAGCGATTTGGGAATAAACGCAACGAAGCGGCAGACTCGAAATCATTCGAGGTCAACAGTCGAGTTTTTCATGTTGTTATCCTCGAGCCATTTTGTTGACGAATGAACGACCGGTATCAGCGGCTGCACACGTACACACGAGCACACACCAGTAACCAGATTTGACCTTGAGCAAAAGTCAAACACGCGTCCGCGTTCCGTTTGCTGTTTCAGGCTTCCTCGCGTATTTCTACTAAGGAGAGACGAAGCTCGTAGTTTAAGTTGGAGGAACGGACGGACCAGTTCGAAAGCGGAAGTCGGGGCGTCAAGGTCGCCGCGCCTCGGCCACGTTCACGGGGGATGGAAGAACGCACGAACGAATGACCTTGAAGATATCAAGGGACGCCCACGTTCGGGGCGCCTTTCACCAAAAGAGTCCAGCACGGATCGCTGTCATTTCCGGAACGTGCCGGACCACCTTCGAGCGTCATTGGCCGCGCAAGGACATTGATTGTGATGATGAAGTCCCGCGTCAGATTAACAAAAAAAAAACAAATGTCACGAGCGGGTCGAAGATTCTGGTTGGGGAGAAACGCCGATTGATCCACAAAGATCGTTGGATCGTCGAATGTGGTTTCTCGCTTTTTAATCGTCACGTCTTGGTGACATTGCGTGCCCTACCGTCCGAAGGTCAACGGAAGTATGTATATAGATCGAGATTAGACGACTTGTCATCCGATAAGACAACGCTCGAGGGATATTGCATCATCGAAGGAGTCCGAAACTGAGGGCAATTCTTTTGAATTGTAACTCCCTGTCCTGCGCAAGAATGGATCAATTGATTGAATTCGAAGTTCACGTTTGGCAATATGGAAACACGACAAAAATTGGGTTTTAAGGCCGACCACTCTAGAGGCCGAAAAATCAGGCTTTTTGGGGATTTTTTGCAGAAAAACTACTACTAAATAAATCGAGATTACAAAGAAGGGTGTTTATCATACATATCAGTGACTGTATACAATCATTTTTTGAAGCGATTAATTTCAAAATGGCGGCTGTGCAACGTTTATTTCAAAACTGCATTTTTTAAATTAGCCGGAAACATAACTCAGACAATTTTCAACTGATTCACTTGAAATGTTGAATAATCTTGGAAAATACATTGTCTATGGAAGTACGTAGGATTTTTTTTATATTGCATAGTTCATTTGTTATTAACAATTATCTGACAAAATTTTTCACTTTCCATAAATTTGCCTAAAAAATCGTCAGATAATTGTTAATAACGAATGAACTATGCAATATAAAAAAAATCCTACGTACTTCCATAGACAATGTATTTTTCAAGATATATTCAACATTTCAGGTGAATCGGTTGAAAATCGTCTGAGTTATATTTCCGATCAACTTAAAAAATGAAATTTTGAGATAAACGCAGCACAGCCGCCATTTTGAAATTAATCGCTTCAAAAACATTATTGTATACAGTCACTGATATGTACGATAAATACCCTTTTTGTAATCTCGATGTATTTTGTAGTTTTTCTGGAAAAAAAATCCCCAAAAAGCCTATTTTTTCGATCTCTAGAGTGGCCTAACCCCTTAAATGTCCAGCTCCAGCAAAGACAGGTGAAAATAGTATTTCAATATGAAGCTCTGATGGCACCAAGCTATCCACACTCAATGTGGATTATCTACCTGCTATCGCGATTGAAAGACTCTTCAACTCGAAAGTGTTATCATTCCACTTTCGCTGCTGATCACTCGCATCACATTGCATTTTTCGACGGAATCTTTCTTGCAATTGCAATCTTGGAATGTTTCGGAGAAAAAAATGTTGGTGGAATCTGTAGAGTAGATAGAGCTGCAATTGAGACATCTGCCATGTAAGATGCAGTAACGGTGATGACGCATTTTGGATTTCGATTGTTTGTGCTGTTCATAATAGGCCAATTAATGGTACGCGTGAGTTATTCCTTCCAGAGAGAGTTTATTTATTTTTTTAATTATAAAAACGCGTAAGTACCTGTAAGAAAGGATGCAATTCAATGTGATTACAAATGTGGGGACGATTCTGCACGCAGAGTCATCCTGTCATCTGTAACTGATGGGTATCCTGACGTAGCGAATAATGGCGTACACAATTATTGATCCCGTCTCAACGTTGGTACGATGCGACAAGTGTACACATTACAGACAAGACGTTGATAATTATCAGTATTTTCAGATCGACGACTCGACAAACTTGCATGGGTCGCGAAGAAAAAAGAATTGTACTTACTTCACACTAACATGATTTTTGTTATGTAATTTCTTGTTTGTTCGACAATATACGACACGAAAATCTCATACGTTTTCGCATTCAAATTATTGATCGAGGATTGAAGTTAAATTCTCGTCGTCGATGCCTGCTCCACCTGAATGTTTCTGCACTCCTGAAAAGTGGAACGTGCCAAGTGAGAGTATCCACTGAACGGTCGCGAAAGTTTGCTGCATTCGTCAGCTGTGCACTTAAGATAATATTAAAATGAAATTTCTGCGGTTTTCAACACCGCCAATGTTTCGCTCTCTCTTGCCGATTAACGAAATACCGGTGTCAACAAAAGTAGAAAAAGCGTTTTGATAAATTGTGCGGTTTTAAATGTTTCGCAGCGGCAAGGAAACGTCCAAATGAATGGAACGAAAATCTGACGATTTTTTCGTTGTTATTTTTTGTGTATTTTAATCCACGGGATCAGGGTGATAGAAATCAGGCAGGGTTTTTCAGCTTTATTCACGTCTGACGTCTTACGCTACGATAGTAATCGCGGATGAAGTAACAACTTCGATACTACAGAGCACCGTATTTCCGCCCACAATTCCGTTGTACCTCATTAATCAGTATCGCGATAACGTCTGATGGATTTAAACGGTTGCAGACCGTATTACATAATTATTTGGCCACCCCCAGCGATCATAGCTGAAGCGTTGATCACGAGCTCACGAACCAGATTTTCCCGAACGTCGTATGATAATAACGTGACTTGTTGGATGAAGAATTAACGCGTAGATCCACATTTTTTACGTTGTTGGATTTTGCATCGTTGGAGCCCAATTAAAATTGATTTTTTTTCTATTATTTCTTCATTTTTATTGTCGTCGAATATTATCCTCGAAGATTTACCCTTTATGCCTCTTGTAAGGACCCTAAAAAAATGTTCTATCGATTTTCGTAGGTTAAATCTGCCAAAAATTGACAATTGGAGTTTGCGATAATTGGAGTCCAATAAAAATTCATATTTATTCTATTTCTTCATTTTTATTATCGTCCAATATCCTCCTCGCAGATTTACCCTGTTTGACTCTAGTAAAGACCCTAAAAAAATGGTCCAGCGATTTTCGTAGGCTAGATCTGCAAAAAATTGACAATTGAAGTTTGCCATCATTGAAGCCCCTCTAAAATTCCTTTTTATTCTTCTATTTCTTCATTTTAATTATCGTCCGAATTTCTCCTCGCAGATTTATCCTGTATACGTCTAGTAAAGACCCTAAAAAAATGTTTCAGTGATTTTCGTAGGCTAAATCTGCCAAAAATTGACGATTGGAGTTTGCGATTATTGGAGTCCAATACAAATTCGTTTTATTCTGTCATTTGTTTATTTTTATTATCGTCGAATGTCCTCCTCAGAGATTTACCCTTTATACCTCTTGTAAAGACCCTGAAAAAATGATCCAGCGATTTTCGTAGATTAAATCTGGCAAAAATTGACAATTGGAGTTTGCGATAATTGGAGTCCGATAAAAATTCATGTTTATTCTATTTCTTCATTTTCATTATCGTCCAATATCCTCCTCGCAGATTTACCCTGTTTGACTCTAGTAAAGACCCTAAAAAATGGTCCAGCGATTTTCGTAGACTAAATCTGCCAAAAATTGACAATTGGAGTTTGCCATCATTGAAGCCTCTCTAAAATTCCTTTTTATTCTTCTATTTCTTCATTTTTATTATTGTCCGAATTTCTTTTCGCAGATTTATTCTGTATATCTCTAGTAAGGACCCTCAAAAAATGTTCCGGCGATTTTCGTAGGTTAAATATGCCAAAAATTCACAATTGGAGTTTGCAATCATTGGATACCAATTAAAATTCATTTTCATTCTTCTATTTCTTCATTTTTATAATCGTCCAAATTTCTCCTTACAGATTTATGCTGTATACCTCTAGTAAGGACCCTAAAAAGTAGTCCTGCGATTTTCATAGGCTAAATCTGCCAAAAATTGACAATTAAAGATTGCAATCATTGGAGCCCAATTAAAATACATTTTTATTCTGTTATATCTGCATTTTTATGGTCGTTCAAAATTCTCCTCGCAGATTTACCTTGTATACTTACCTCTAGCACGGATCCTTAAAAATCCTTTCATTTCTTCATTTTTATTACCGTCCAAAATGCTCCTCGCAGATGTACCTTGTATACCTCTAGTAAGGATCCTGAAAACAATTTCAGCTAATTTTCATAACCTAAAGCGGCCAAAAACTGTAATTTTAAAGAAAATCCGTTCTCATCGCATCCCAACGTTGCGAACTTCAACATCGTATGTTTTGTAAACTAAAGACCCTACAATACTAAATACCCTCACGCGCTGAGTCAATTAAAAAATTAAAAAATCCATACATGCTATCATTTTTTCAATTGCACATGGATCTAAAGACCCTACAATACTAAATGCCCTGACGCGCTGAGTCAATTAAAAAATTTTAAAAATCCATACATGCTATCATTTTTTCAATTGCACATAGAATATCACCTCACGATAAAATTTTTTTGACGAAGCAAAATGACAAATTGACGATTCTGTTAAATGTTTACATAATTTTTTAATTTACGTTAAAACGTTTAAGTTAATTTTTTAATTTAAGTTAAATTTAAGTTAAATTTTTTAATTTAAGTTAAAACGTTCACAAAAATGTCCTATTTTTCCTCCGAACGGTCAATACAGCAACCGACCAAATTTGGCTTCTGAACATCTGATTTTATTTTGACGATAAAAAAAGCCTCACGTCGTCTTGAGAGCTGTCTGGTGACCGACCAAGCTCATTATTCAATTACGAGTTCAGTAATTCGCATTCATACGACTCAAGCTCCCATAAACATCGTGCTTAATCGTAGTAACATTCTATAAAAATATTTTCCACCAAGCCACAATTTCGTAACGCTTGCAACGTGCGTGCGACACAATTCGGAAAATTATCAAGTTCCGAGATTATGATTTACATATCGAGAGACGTGTGCAGTCACATCACATTTGTGTGAATTCATAAAGTAGCGCAACGATGAAGTTGACAATTATGCAGTACGCAATGGAATGTAGGTATCACGCACTAAACGGAGACGACAGTCTACGTGAAAAATAATATAGAAAAGAATGCATGGAGTAATTTAGTGAGTCTCGTAACGTCGCGATTTTTCATTGAATAGAATATCACACATACATGTGTATATATATATATATTTATATATGCAGGTATGGACAAACACGTACCTCTTGTGATCTCTCTGCTACTTTTTTCCTTTTCTAATCTTGACCCCCTTTCATCCTTTCCGTTCAACGCGTTTAATTATATCTCGGCAATAAGAATGTTTTTGCTCTCGCAATTACACGCACGTGACTCATGATTTGCAAGTTTTTGTTCGATATCTGTCCACACGTAATTTACCCACGTGTGTGACTATACGCGTGATATTCGTGCAACTCCAAGTTCGCATACCCGTCATTCCAAATGCCTCAAATGAGTAAGCGCATGCATATCGTTTTCGATCGATCAAACTTTTTCAATAGTCAACATTGTCATCATCATCTTTGATTCTCCTTCGGATAAGGTTCCGCAAACCCCCGCGATCGAGCGCAAATTTTGCAATAGTTTTCGAGATATTGAATTTTTAATTTTCTATTAAGGAAATGGTTCCGAAACCCCCTTTTCCGTCCGATCGAGCTGACATTTTGCAAAAACCTTCCTTTTAATATTTTGAGGAAATTCCGAAAGGGATTTTTGGCGATTCGTAATGGTTCTCAAGAAATTGAATTTTAAAGTTTTTTTTTCAACGCGCGCCGACTATATCTGTATCTGCTACGTCTCCGTTCATACCTATACAGGGTGTCCCAGAACTTAACGCGTTGCCTGAAATAGGGAGTTGGGGGTGAAATTCTGAGTCGATTAATATAAGCATGTGTGGGTCTCAGATGAACCCCTGATTTATTATTCATTTTTAAAGGCGGGCCAATCAGGCGCGCCCGTTGCGCCGGCGTACGTCGGCGAGCGATACGCGCGTGTGGTGATGCCTGCAGGTGCGATGTTCTCCCGCCAGGCACCACTGCACGTGCGTCCGCTGGCTCATCGGGCGCACCTGAATGGCCCGCCTTTAAAAATTAATAACAATTCAGGGGTTGATCTGAGACCCATCCATGCTTATATCAATCAACTCAGAATTTCACCCCCAACCCCCCATTTCCGGGAACGCATTCATTTCTGGGACACCCTGTATATTTTGCGGTGCTTTCCGTTTTGGCCAAACAAAAATACCCAAAGACGCCCGAACAAACCCAAAGTCAAACCCCAACCCAAAAACTATTGCGCGTCGCCAAAAATCCCTTTAAGGGTTGTCTCAATCACGAGCACGATTCCCAACATCGAGCAAGATTCATTTATCGATTATCAACTGAAATTTGCATTCGTTTAACATCGAGAAATATTCGTCAATTTTTCCATACATTGCTAATCTTTATAACAATATAAAGATTTTCAACGTATGAAAAAACTGACGAATTTTTCTCAATGTTAAGACAGTCGTCTGGTTTAGAGGCCCAAAAAAGGCAATTTTCGACATTTTTGTATAGGAAAAAAACGGAACTTCTTCAAATGTTTGTATGAATGTATTTTAACGCACATTTGAAAAATACAACGAAACTAATGTATAGCCAAATTGTCGCAAAATGGTGTAGTAATTAGCTGATCATTGAAGCCCGCTTGCCATTGACGTCTCGAATTGGCGAGAAAGATGGTGTGCATAATTCTTGTCTGAAACGTAAAAACCCAAATTATTTTGAATTGACATATATTTTCATTATCGATAAACAAAAAAAAACGATTAAAAAAACCGTGAAATCATATTAACTTTCGAGCTTGAATAAAAACGTGACGATTTGTACTATTTTTTTCTTTATTCGTGCAACAACAACAGTTTAAAATAACTTTTTATCAATGTTTCTAGTTCTTTTAGGATAGTTTTTAATACTCTAGAGAATGAACTTTACTTTGGATCGATAGGTCAAATAGTTTTTTTGCTATCACGCCCGCCAATTTTGAAAGCCCCAATGAACGAGATTTCAAGAAAACGCGCTTTAAAGACCCGAAGAATATTAATTATTGGTAACCCGGTCCGCTCTAGCCAAGCATTCGCCCACCTGCTCGACGCTTACCTGCTCTCGGATCTGTATTTTCCAAAATGCTTCGAATTTATTTCTACAACTTTAGGAACATATTCTCCAATAGTTAAACCATAGATTTAAGGATAAAAAAAACGTTTTTTTTACTCTCTAAACCAGACGACTACCTCAAACGAATGGAAATTCGTTTAAATCGAGTACAAACTTGTCGATCTTAAAAATAATCGACTGATCGATCTCAGGTGCAGGACTTCTTCGATTTTCGAATTTAGAAAAATTCAAGGAACGAAACAATGGAAAATAAATTTAAAACATCAAAAAAAGAAAATCGCTCGTCCTGGTATACCGACCACTTGATACATTCAATCGACCGATCCTCCAACGATCGCGTATCGTGTCAGTCACCTCGCAATAAAGTTTCGAGAACGAGTGTCTTACGTTCGAGAGATTTTCTCGCTGATCCGACGGAAGATTGATGCGTGGTTCATGGGCCGTAAACTACGAACGACACGCACGACGGAGTTGCATTATAAAATTCGTATGAAACCCCGTGCATGTATATATATATATATATATATATATATATATATATGTACATATACACTCACACACACACACACACACACATACAAACACATGTACGCATGTATAGAAACGACGATTTTACGACAAAAAGCTTGCGGAACCTGCCAGGACTAGGGTATAAAATTTTTATATCCTTACGTGCATAGCCATATGATATGGCAAGCCGTAACTCGACTAAATTTCTCGATAGAGTCAACATCGCATTTACAATACGATAAGAATAATGAAAAAAAATTATATGTATATCTTTTTTTTAATTCAACTTATTCAACGACCATCTAGATTGAAAATAGACTCTCAGGAATGGAACTCGTAGGGCTGTTCATCTAAGTCGTTCATTAAGATAAGACAAAAAACAAATTAATAACCGTCCTAACGACGTGGGGATCAGCGTGGAGATTTTTCCATTAAACGTGTTCTTTGATACGGGTATTCCTTTTCGAATATACCTGCATAACTGGACTGCCGTTATGTTTTTCTTTCGTGTCCATGTTAATGAGAAAGTGTACATTTCACGCGATATTAGAACTGCGCGTGCTTCTACATTTCTGTATGTGAATTACGATGAGTGAAAAAGCCGCGAAGCGAGAGTATTAAGATCGCCGTTAGCATTGCGAATTAAAAATAATATGGCTGGGCGAAAAAAAGAAATGGCACTCATTTACGTGGGGTGTTGCTTTCTTGTTATGTGTATTGACGTAATTATAGGCTCAAATGGACTTAAAAGGAACTTGAGGACTTATGGTTATAAAACGCATGCCAAACCGGTATACGTGTATGTACAGGGTGTCGCAGAACTGAATGCGTTCCCGAAAATGGGGGGTTGGGGGTGAAATTCTGAGTCGATTGATATAAGCATGTGTGGGTCTCAGATCAACCCCTGAATTTTTATTGATTTTTAAAGGCGGACCAATCAGGTGCGCCCGCCTTTAAAATGTAATAATAATTTAAGGGATGATCTGAGACCCATACATGCTTATATCAATCGACTCAGATTTTCACCCCCGACCCCCCATTTAAAGGAACGCATTCACTTCTGGGATACCCTGTATATGTGTATATATATATATTTATGAAAAGAGAAGGTATGAGGAAAAGACCGGAATAAGGATGACATTGAAGTTTGCATTGGTGGAATGCAACGACTGTTTTTTATCAATTTTTCATTTCTTTATTTTTATTACTATCGAAAATCTTCTTTTTGCAAATTAAAGTCCTAAATCTCTACTAAGAATATGTAAAAACATTCAAATGATTTTCATAGCCTAAATCGGCAAAAAATTGAGCAATGCATCCATTTTCGTTGCATTTCAACGATGCAGCTTCACCGTCATGGATAAGATAGGGACGTAAAACGGGAAAAGACCCCATACAGATAAAACAGTGGAAAATTAATGAAAGAAATATAAATATTTGTATGTATATATATATATGTATATAGTTATAAGCAGATTTGTTTCGAGGACGGTCCGAACCTTTTTTTCTCGAGTGTCGTTGATTTTTGTTTTACGCCTGTCGTCAATGGGTTATGCCTAGTTGTAACAGTTGAAATCAGCTCATTTTTGGGTTTTTTTTTAAGCAAATCGTCATGATAAATTTGTACGAAAATTAAGTATCTGAAAAAGTAGCATCTGAAGGACACGATGTAATTTTTTTGTGTACAAATATTTAATTATTATAGATTTGCTGCCGATGTCCGGGAAGCACCTCTGGAAAACGTTTTTTTTTTGCGGTGAGCAATGTCCTTCTGAAACAAGTTATATAATATTTAAAAAATCAAACAGATTTCGTTAGTATATTAATTTCTCCTATGATTAATCGAAGGAATTTCCGAAATATTAAACTAAAATAAATTGCGCGTGTTCAAAACCAGTCTTGATTTTTGCGAAAAAAATCGGCATTTTTCGTTCACCGAAAGGGTGCATCGGAAAAAAAATCCATCGATCAAATACTATATTTTTGCATCTAGAAAAAGCCCTGAAAAATTCAGTGAGCTCGATGCAGTAGTCTTTAACATATTTAGCTCACCGACTTTGGAAACGTACTTTTGAGAAAAAAGCGTTTAAGGCCGGAAACCAGTTTAGATGATTAAAAAACCGATTTTTTTAAATTCAATAAATTGTTAATGAAACGATTCAAGAATATATTCCTAAAGTAGCATAAATAATTTATTACTGCCTTGAATTTTTTTTCACACGCGTCTTTCTCGAAACAAGTTTTTTCAAATTGTGTACACTCTAGCTCAAAAAATGTCTAGCCTATACTTTTATCGAATTATAATTAGTTTTTTTAAAATATAATTACGCCCTGTTGAACCTAAATTTAACGTAATGTCATTGTTAAAAGTATATTTTTTACAGCAAAAATGGTTATAAAATAATGGCAAAAATTATACCCTTTTGTTTTAACACCTCTACAAAAAGTAATTTTGAATTTTTTAGTTAGAGTTAGGTTCACATAGAAGGAAAACATGTTTTAAAAGTAATCTCCAAACCGCATTGATTTCCGATTAAAACTGTGGCATCCAGAGTGTCCACAAACGACAAAGTCCGGTGGCGACCTTCTAAGGGCGCCAGGTTATATGTTCCATATATTCAGAGGAAATGCTTCGAAATAATTAAAATGTTTGTTTGAAAATATGTATAAAATATTCCCAAAGTTTGAATAAATTTTATTGATTCATTCCTTGTCAAAAAAAAATAATGAAGATCACTAAAAAAACGTACTCCTAAACTGGTTTCTCGCCTTAAAGTTTCGAGCGACGCTCCGAGCGTTCCGACGGGCGTCAACATAACAGCCTATAAATCTGTCAATTTTGATCCGATCACCTAGAACTTTTCGGGAAACATTTATAAGATAATGTACTGTCAAAATAAGTAGGTTTTGAAAAAAGTGATTTTCCGACTTTTACGACTAGGCATAATCCCTTAGCAACGCCCTCCGACGATATTGTAGCAAAATTAATCCGTGTATTGATCGATTACCCGATCCGGGGTCCGCGGCCTTAAAGCGCCTGAACGCCCAAGGAGGTGAGCGAGATCGAGCCAGGAGAGCTCGGACTGCACGAATCAAACGGCGCCAAGAATAACATTGAGAAACGCGTGGGCGTTGTTCCATCGATTCTCGTATAAAGACATCGAATAATGCGTAATAATTTCCCGATCCGGTATTCGACGCCCACAGGGGCGAGATACGAAATAAATCCGTGCTTCGTCATGATTTCGGCGGTTCCCCATTTTTGAATGCCATGTCACTCGATAACGGAGTCATCGAGCACCTAGCTGATGAAAGAGCCCTTGCTCCTAGAATAAATCTTTCTCCGGCCACAAAAAAGACCTTATCAGGCATCCTATTTTCTTTTTATGGCCTTGAACAGGATTTTTTATAAAACCGTGATCATTTTTGAAGCTCAATTCCTGACTTCGGCCTGATCAGGGTAAAGAATCAAGGCCTGATTAGAGTAAAAAATCAAGGCCTAATTTTTAGTTCGAAGAGAGAAGTTCGCCGTTGCTTTGAAAACCACCATCCATTCACATTCTTCATTGCACTGCCAAAAAAATATTGAGTTTCAATAGAATCTATTTGAATCATACAGGGTATTTTTCCTTGTCTCACGGCCTACTACGAACCCATTTGCTTCAAATATCTTTTTCAGAATATAAAATATAAAAAAGAATATTTCATAAATCCAAAATAAAATGAAATACTTCATTTGGAGTTCTACCACAATGATTTTGTATCATAATTCGTCATCCCCTGGCCTTCTGAAATGTTCTTTTTCGAAGAAAATTTTTCGCCACCTCAACATGAAATCGAACCTACAACCTGCCTACCCTATTGCTACGCACGCTGCCCCTACGCTACCGAGTATTTGTAGTATCTTACAATTCGTCGCAGATATGACATGAGAGACCACATGAATTTCCATAATTATTTGTACTATATCAATTAGTTAATATCATTGTGATAATTAGAGAGTTTAATCGAATATTACGCTACAGATTTTTCAAACATACATTTCAAACATACACACACACACACACACACACACACACACACACACACACACACACACACACACACACACACACACACACACACACACACACATATATATATATGTGTGTGTGTGTGTGTGTGTGTGTGTGTGTGTGTGTGTGTATGTTTGAAAAGTATGTTTGAAAAATCTGTAGCGTAATATTCGATTAAACTCTCTAATTATCACAATGATATTAACTAATTGATATAGTACAAATAATTATGGAAATTCATGTGGTCTCTCATGTCATATCTGCGACGAATTGTAAGATACTACAATATAAGATACTACTACAAATATATATATATATATATATATATATATATATATATATATATATATACAGGGTGGACCATTTAACGTGACCACCCCAAATATCTCTGTTGCCTTTAGAGTGACGAAAAAAATGTCAGAAAGTAATTTGATTGATTTCAAAGGGCTGATACGGTCGTGAAAAATTAATTTTTGTCAAGGTAATAGTTTTTGTGTCTCAAGGTCATCAACAGTTTTTTCGAACGGGAACATGTTTTTTTTTAATCAAGACGTTGTAGCTGTTATTCAGACGAATTCAACGACCTATGATATCATGACCTTGAAATTATTTTTCACCAAAATACACGTGTAAAAACGCGAAATCGTGATGGTATTGACAAAAAGATTAACCGAATAATGTAATTGAACTTTTGTGCAGAACATGTATTGTAACAAATGTTCGAAGTGATAGTCATTAACCTCGACACATTTTTGAAAACGTCGAATGAATGATTCTCTCGACCTTCGAGTAGTTTCTGCTGTGATAGCGGCGCCGGTACTCCAACGGATACAATAATGTCAATAGTCGGAGATGTTTCTGGTGTTTGTAAACACACGTTTATTTTGGTGAAAAATCATTTCAAGGTCATGATATCATAGGTCGTTGGATTCGTCTGAATATCAGCTACGACGTCTCAATAAAAAAAAAACATGTTCCCACTTGAAAAACCATTCGTGACATTGAGAACGCAAAAACTGCGACATTGACAAAAATGAATTTCTCATCACTGTATCAGCCCTTCGACATCAATGAAATTACCTCCTGACATTTTTTTCGTCACTCTAAAGGCAACGGAGATATTTGGGGTGGTCACGTTAAATGGTCCACCCCGTATATAATTCCTCTCTCTCCCCTCTCTACCCCCTTCCTCGTCGATGTGCGTGTCGCAATAAAGGCAGATCATTAATTCAAGCAAATGAACAAATGTTTGTCTCTACGAGAATCCCATATAATTTAAATTTGAACAAACCAAATAGATACATTCAGTAGATTCAGCTAAGATGTTTTTTGCACAGATGAAACCGAATCACAGATATACTAGGAATAAATAAAAGATTAGGAATAATAAAAAAATGTATGCATAGAGTGGACAATATGTCTCGACATCTTGACGACGATATACAGCTCGTCTGGCGTTTGATAAGAGGTTAGGCGTGTGAAAGGCGCCAAACCGTATATAGGTCCAGTTACGTGATGATTGCGCGAAGTTAGCGGGATCAGGCGAACTGACGTGAGCCGTAAATCAAGTTGCCTGACCACCGCCTGATATTAGCCGGCTCAGGCAACTGGAGCTAATTGTAAATCCGGTTGCCTGACTATCTCCTGAACCCAACCGGATTAAGCAAATCACGGCACACCGCAAGTAAGGTCTCCGTACTACAGCGTGATCAGGCCCGGATCAAACGTCAGACCAGCCTGACAATATTTCCACTCGGGTGCAAGAAGTCGTATGTCCAATACTTTGCTTCCGAATGCCCGTGTGCTCACGTACACGGCTGCGAAAACCACGTGAATTCGATTGCATAATCCCGCGATCTTAATCTTAGAGTGTGGTTCGAGGCAGAACGCGAACGCGTGAGTTCGAGCACGCGGTCTGACCGGGAACCCACATATCTAGTAGAGCGTGAAGCATCGCGAGCCTAAATATCATTGTCGTGCCAACCACGCACGGCACATGCCCCCCTCTCGCACCTTCGCACGGTACCTCGCCTTGGACTGTACGTAGCGCAATATCGTGTGATGCAGAAGCTAGTTCTCCCAGTAACCCAATTCGCTGTGATAACGAGATAAATACCCCATGGGTGGAAGATGCTCCCAGCTTGGTCGACTTTAGGAAGATAGCACCGACCGATATTGGAGGACGAAAGGTCCGAAGGGGGTCAAGGGCGTGCCGGACCATGCTGTAGGAAAAAGTAGGCCACCGTGACTTGGTAGAAATGCAATTGTAACACCCAATTGAAACTTAAGGTAGAGCGCGCGCTCTTGATTTCTATAGATTTTGTTCAATTTTTAACCGGACATTGTTCATATCGTTAAGCATGTTTGAGTGAAATTCCAGAACAGTCGACTATTTAGATTGGGAGATAATGAGTTTTTAAATCGCAACTTTTGACACTGCAGGGTCTGCAGAGACCGAAAGTCAGGTCACATAATTCGTCGTACCATTCTATTGTGTTCATCAATTTTGAAAAAAAATTATGTATAGATAGCAAACTAGTCAGGGAAAGAGTGAAAAATGCTTGGATTGCCTTTACTATTCAGTTTTGCTAAAAACGTTCAGTAAAGACAGAATAATTGTCCGTAAAAATATTTGTCCCCTATAATAAGAAGACATATGGCAACACCGCAGAACAGTATAGTTCAATATTTCTATTGAAACCTTTTATCATAAAAAAAATATTTGCGTTATAACTATAAATATTTTATATTAACTTCATTAAGGGGTTACCCCCACTTGCGATTTTGAAAAAATCGATTTTTTTTATTGCATTTTTTTGAAGTGCAATTTGAAGTGCAGTTTTTTTTTGATGCCCGGAATAGATGACTCTATGTAAGTTTACAAAAAAAAAAAAATATTTTCGTCGTGTAAACTGAAATTGAAACTTTAAACGCGTTTTTCTCAAAATGGCATTTCTGAAGTCGGTGACCAAGATTACTCGAACACTAATGAACCGATCTTCTTGAAATTTTGCAGGCTTATTTAATACATAAAAATGTAGCCTTTAATCGTTCGATTTTTTTTCGAAAAAAATGGCCCTTTTATAGCCAAAAAACGGCCGTTTTTTTTCGTTAAAATCGAACCATCAACTTTGACTGTCCGCCATTTTGTGAAAAATGAATATTTTTTAAAATCCTTCGATTAAAGATAAGTTTATACTTATATTTGACTAAATCCATCCGCATTTTTTTTTCAGATGATCCACTTCGTCGCAATGTTGGTCACCGCAAACCGTGTATATAAAAACATTATTTCATTGACGGCCATTTGCGACTAAACAATGTAATAGTTTTCAATAAAAAAATTACTGAAAGTTCTTCAAGATGTGTTCTTTAAGATGGTATATTGATCGATTAAAAAAGTTTTGTAGTTTTCTTTAAAAAAATTCATGAAAAAGGCCTTTTTTGCGCTACAAGTGGGGGTAACCCGTTAACAAACAAAAGTGTTGGGTAATTTATAACTAATTAAAAACTTTGTTCGATAAAAAATTACTTTTGAATAAATATTTGTGTTGCAGGATTGGATTAAATATGCCATGCGATGCGGTGTTGCCATATGTCTTCTTATTAAAAAGGATAAATATTTGTTACGGACAATTATTCTGTCTAATTTTCAATGCAGACCCTGCAGCTGTAAAAGTTGCAATTTAAAAAACCTATATCGTCCAATCTAAATATTCGACTGTTTTAAAATTTCACTCAAACATGCATAATGATATGAACACTGTCTGGTTAAAATTTGAACAAAATCTATAGAAATCAAGAACACGCGCTCGTTTTACCTTAAGGGCATGTACAAGGTCAACATAACCTCACAAACTTTCCAACCCAACTTTCTCTAGATGGTTAATTTTTTTAGAAAAAAACAAAGCACTTGGTTCTGGAGAATTCCCTGATGCAGAGCTTGATGTTTTTTTTTGCTCTAAATATTATTCATTTCTGAGAAATCTCTGTTCGAAAATTTCAGCCATCTCCCTCGCACTCATACGTCACGTGGTAATATTCTACCTCGCCTTAAGGGGGATCTAAATTTACGATGTCAAAAAAATCGATTTCTTTTTTTTTCTTCTTCAAATGATAGAACTATATATATAGAATACATATAGTAGAAGATAGCAATATTATCAATAATTCCCCTAAGTATCAAAGCGAAATACGAAAAACTTCAAACGTCGCAGCCCGCAACACTGTGCCCCACCGCTCGGTTCGGAGCGGACGTAAACTTCAAATGCGTTTTTCTCAAAACTGCTTTTTCATTGAGTTGAAACTTGGTAGAAATATTGATAATGTTGCTACCTTCTACTGGACGAGAATTGTTTTTGAAAAATTAGCAAAAAACTACTTTTTTAATCCAAATTTTACAGAAATTATGCGTTAAATGTTGATTTATTTTGTAAATACGTGCCATTTTGTTGAATTTGCATTTTCTTCATTTTAATTACTGCTGGATAAAAACTATACATGTTCTAGGTGAACAATATTTTGAATTTTTTGGAAATTAAAATCTACAGGAAGCTAGACTGCACGCCGATTCGCAACTTCCGCGGCAAACTTGCAGCCACAGCTCCGCCATTGTGATGATAAATGAATTCCAAAAAATTATTTTGTATACTTAAACATACTATTAAAGTATACCTGCAATTTGATAAATGGAGAATAATGGTTTCTCCCTTTTAAAAATCCCTCAAAATTGGTTAATTTATTCCCGTCGAAATGTATATCCCGCCTTAATGTCGTCGTCGAGTGTGATCGGTCAAAAAAAATTATTTTCTTCATTGCGTTTTCTGAAAGTATAATTTATGGCGAAATTATAAGAGTACTCGGTAGCCCCACGAGGGTAAAGGCTGCTGGTCATTGAAGAAATAAAAGTACGGTGATTTTGATTTTTTTTAGGGAACAGATTCGTTCGCCATTTTTTGAGACTTAGGGTATGTTTCGTTACTTCTTTTGGCTATTATATGGTATTTTTTCATTTTTATCAATCTTTAAAAATAGCGGAGGTATGGCACGGTCTTCTGAACGCGTTGCGTCGGATTTTGTCAGACGGTGTGACACGTAGAGTTGGCAGGATTAATCTGAAAAATACCAACGAAGATTTTTCTTTCTTTAACACTCATAGGCGGAATATGAACCAAGAAAAAGCGAGAAATATTGAAAATCGATTAAATGGTACGCTTTGAAACAAAAACATTGAATTTTCCGAAAAAAACTAGCCATATTTTGCAATAAAAAAATACTTATGCAAAAATGTTCAAAAACATTGACGGGCATGTTTTAGACAATAAGGTTAAAAAGATTTATACCAAAGTGCCATACCTCCACCATTTTTAGACATAAATTTGAAAAATACCGTGTAACAGCCAAAAGTAGTAATAAAACATTCTCTAACAAGGAACATCCCTCAGGTGTCCGCCTCCGATTTTGTTGAAACTCATATATGTGATAGAGCATCGAAAACTTTGAGACACGTATTTTTTTTTATCGGCGGAAAAACGGATTCAAGGGGGGCAACCGCCCCTCAAAGAAAGGCGTGTCGAGGGGTGATTTTGCAGTTTCACCCAGAAGCAATCCACCGATCTGAATGAAACAAAAACGAAAATTCTTCTAATGAAAAGCGATGAAAAATCTACCATGAAAATGTTGAGAAAAAATTAAATTAGGGGGTAAACCACCCCTCAATTTGCCTTTTTTTCACCCCACACTTAAGAGGGTTGTATGCAAATTAATAAAACAGGTATCATTTTGAAGGGCAATTAAAATTAAAGTTGACGGGTTTTTGCGTTTTGGCGGCATAGCAAATTTAAGGGGCTAAACCAACCCTAACATAAATTTATTTATTATGGTCGTTTTTTCTGTGTTTAAAGTATATCCGCTGATTTTAAATATTTCTATAAGCTACAATTCAATGTTTTATCATATTTTAAAATTGTTACATTCGTCTTAAGGGGTAACTACCCCTCTGACGAGAAACATCATTGAAGTATCCGCTTTCGATTTTGTTGAAACTCATATATGTGGTAAAGCATTGCAAACTATTAAACATGTTTTTTTTTGTATCGGCAGAAAAACGGTGTTAGGGGATGAAACCACCCCTCAAAGTTTCTCCCACAAGCAGTCCACCGATCTGAATGAAACAAAATCGAAAATTCCTCTAAAATTAAGCGATGAAAAATCCACTACAAGAGTGTTGATTAGAAATATAATTAAGGGGTAAACCATCCCTCCATTTGCCGTTTTTCACCCCACGCTTAAGAGGGTTATATGAAAATTAATAAAACAGGTATCATTTTGAAGGGGAATCAAAATTGAAGTTGACGCGTTTTTGCGTTTCAGCGGGACAGCAAATTTAAGGGGGTAAACCACCCCTAACATAAATTTGTCCATCACCGTCGTGTTTTCTGTGTTTAACATGTCTCGGCGGATTCAAAATATTCTCCCGCGTTTTTAAATTATTACGTTTTTAAATTTCTACATTTTAAGGGTAAACTACCCCCTCTAATTGCTTTTCGTTTGAAGTTTCGCGAAAGGTTTCACGAATTTCGTTAAAACTGTTTTCATTTCATCGGTAATATCAATTTTATTTTTGTGTGTGCAGGCATATTCGTCTTGAGCTTTAGGAGCGATACTTCAAGAGTGGGGACGTGGGGCTACCCCTTACTCATAAGACTGATATTTTCGTGTCGAAACGCTTCCGATTTTAATATGCACGTCCATTAAGCATCTCCATAGGAATAAACATACACTTTTACTATATCATTAATTATAATAATTTCCAGAATAAGTTATAAGGCTCACTTCTTATATTTCGGAACGATGATGCGCCTGGATCAAGCGATAATTTAGCCAGCGACGTAGTTTTGTGGAGGTATGTATATTTTTATTATTTTACCGTTTATTTAATTAAAAATATTAATGAAACTGAGGGTTTTACAGTAGGTTAACGAACATGTTTTTAATTTATTTTGACATATTTCATTTGGGAATCATATTAGCTGATTTAATTAATAGTACTTGTGTACTATTAAAAGTATCGCAGTCATATGCCGTCAAATTATTTTCTTGTGATATATACTTTTTTTTCTAGTCTATCAACTATCAACCATCAACAATCATGGCTCATAATTCCTGCAATAATGATAATCGTCAAAAAAATGCTTTAAATACAACGACTTTTTGCACCATGCACATCTGATAATGGCCAAATTATTGCAACCGGGTATTTCACAATGTGTGTTCGATTCACCAAAACCAAAGGTAACAGGATTTTCAAAATCTTCTGGTTTTTTAAATGAATGGAAACGAACAAATTTATGTAAGGGGTGGTTTACCGCCTTAAATTTGGTGTCCTGCTAAAACGCAAAAACGCGTCAACTTGAATTTTGATTCCCCTTCAAAATGATACCTGTTTTATTAATTTTGATACAACCCTCTTAAGCGTGGGGTGAAAAACGGCAAATGGAGGGATGGTTTACCCCTTAATTATATTTCTAATCAACACTCTTGTAGTGGATTTTTCATCGCTTAATTTTAGAGGAATTTTCGATTTTGTTTCATTCAAATCGGTGAAATGCTTGTGGGAGAAACTTTGAGGGGTGGTTTCATCCCCTAACACCGTTTTTCTGCCGATACAAAAAAAAACATGTTTAATAGTTTGCAATGCTTTACCATATATATGAGTTTCAACGAAATCGAAAGCGGATACTTCAATGATGTTTCTCGTCAGAGGGGTAGTTACCCCTTAAGACGAATGTAACAATTTTAAAATATGATAAAACATTGAATTGTGGCTTCTAGAAATATTTAAAATCAGCGGATATACTTTAAACACAGAAAAACGACCATGATAAATAAATTTATGTTAGGGGTGGTTTACCCCCTTAAATTTGCTAAGCCGCCAAAACGCAAAAACCCGTCAACTTTAATTTTAATTGCCCTTCAAAATGATACCGGTTTTATTAATTTGCATACAACCCTCGTAAGTGTGGGGTGAAAAAAAGGCAAATTGAGGGGTGGTTTACCCCCTAATTTAATTTTTTCTCAACATTTTCATAGTGGATTTTTCATCGCTTTTCATTAGAAGAATTTTCGTTTTTGTTTCATTCAGATCGGTGGATTGCTTCTGGGTGAAACTGCAAAATCACCCCTCGACACGCCTTTTTTGAGGGGCGGTTTCTCCCCTTAAATCCGTTTTTCCGCCGATAAAAAAAATACGTGTCTCAAAGTTTTCAATGCTCTATCACATATATGAGTTTCAACAAAATCGGAGGCGGACACCTGAGGGATGTTCCTTGTAAGTCTCAAAAATAGTAAAGAAATCTTTCCTTAAAAAAAATCATGAAAATCAGCAAATTTTTTCCTTGGCTAAAGGTATCTGCGCCCTTAACATCCAAACGCGGAAGGGTGGCTAGACAGGTGGTCATGAACTCAACTCATCAATGACAACGTTAATCTAGTGGTTCTGAGCCATCTCATAAAAAAGAATATCCCTTCAAACCAATTGTCAGGATTTTTATCTTTCCGGGCATTGAGCGGTGCCCTTGGCATTCATCCACAGTCAATCGTGAAATCCCTCGTCCGTCACTTCCGTAATTTCGCGGTGATACGACGAACCCGCCACGGAAAATAATGAAGAAGGAAAGACTGCCTTCGAGTTGAGCTGGCTGACCCGTCAAGAGAAATCTGCCAGTGGCAATGGAACGGATCATATGTTTGAACGGTGCGTCATCATACTGTAATGATTGTTGTTGCTTCTCTATCAAAGTCTAGTCCTTCAATTGCACGTAGCTGCGGGCCATACCTACTAGCCCCCTGTAGGAAAGTATCTGGCCTTCTGACCTTCCTACTATGACCTATTATGAAAATCACGACAGTAACCGGAGAACCGCAAAAACGAAAAGCTTCTGGAAGATCACTGTGGATCTTACATTGGTCCTTTATGATACCCAACTTAAGGGATAACACCACTCTAGCGACAGAAAATAAGGCCCAACTTTGACAATTTATTTTGGGAGTATTAAAAAAGGAATAGGATTTCTTTTGAGGAGATCTATTTAAAAAAAAGTATTTAAAAAAGAGTGTAAAAAGTATTTTTAAAAAATTATTATAATTTTCATATGAAATGGCGGCGACAGAACCGATCAAAGTATAAGACCTGGAACAAAAACTAAAAACAATATAATCTAAATATTATTAGCTGTGGGACTACGTAGGGATTTTTTTATCAAATTTTGAATAAATGGCGCCTTTTGAAAGAAATAAATCGATTTCTTGCCCAAAAAATAAGCAATACATTTTTTTGTAAAAAAGGTTTACATTTAATCAAAAATCGGCTATGTACTCCCATAGAGAATGTAATTATGAAGCTACTATCAAAATTTCAAATCGATCCATGCAAAGGTGTTCGAGTAATCCGTCCTCCCATTTTGAAAAAAGTGGTTTCGAGAAAAACGCGTTTAAAGTTGTACGAGGCGCCTGAAAAAAGTCCGAGGCCCTGCGGCAAAATCGATAATTGAACTTTAAAAAAAAATTCCATACGGGACCAAGTGCATATTGTTTTTATGTCCCCAAAGTATTTTTTAAGGCGTTACGCCACAGTAACGAGTATAAAATCATGTCCGAATTTAACAATTTTTTTCGTATGAAAAAGTGATTCACTCATAAAATTAATTACACATCTATTTAGTATGAATATCAAGCTGTTGGGAAATATATATATATATATATATATATATATATATATATATATTCGATGTACAAAATGGCCGACTACTCGAAACTTCTCGAAACAGATTTTTTCCAATTGGCGTGACAAATAACGTCAACAATTTTCTCTCGATTTACTTCAAATTTAAAAGTTATGTTCCTAATTGCATTTCGCAGACAAGTACGTACGAAATTTCTGATTGATCGAAAACTTTTCATTTTATGAGCAGTTTATGAGCAGTTATAACGATATTTTTCCCTGAAAATTGATTTCTTAAGTTCAAATACCTACAACTTTTGAATAAAACAATATTTTGTCAATTCCGCACGTACTTCTCTACGTATTCTAATGTAGATTCACGAGAATTTTTGTTTTTTGTTCTAGGTAAGAAATTGTGGATGCTAAATGTCACGCCGCGGAGCGCCTAAAAAAAGATAACAAAAGAAAATATTAGTAGTCGGCCATTTTGTACATCGAAAAAAAAATATATATACATATTTTCTAACAGCTTGATATTCATACTAAATAGATGTGTAATTAATTTTATGAGTGAATCACTTTTTCATACGAAAAAAATTGTTAAATTCGCACATGATTTTATATCTGTTACTGTGGCCTAAGGCCTTAAGTATCGTAAAATCAAAACGCCGAACTCTGCCCACTAAAAATACGAATAGTGTAGTATCAAAAAATTATTCATCTGGAAGTCATAACATTTAAACTACAAGTCGACAATTTCTCGTGAATCTCTGGACAAAATTCAGAATTTTACGACGACATGTTAATTCTTGTAAAAGAGAATGCGTTAATTTCTCAAAGAGGCCACTTGGAGTCAGTAAAACATGATCCGGTTCGATTCATGTAAAAAAGTCGCATTTCTGAATGGGCTAGAAATGGGAAATTGAAATGGGCAAAAATATAAAATTAAATACTTTTAACGTTTTTTGTTCATGAAAAAATTGTTAATGAAAAATTTCAGCTTCCCCCGACTGAATATCATTATTTATGACCCAATTAATGAGAAAATAGTTAGAAAAATATTTTTCACTTATTTTTCGGAAAAGCCACTAAAGTAAATAATTACCAAAAATTGTTAAATTCGCACACGATTTTATACCTGTTACTGTGGCCTAACGCCTTAAGCAAAAAAAAAAAAACGATTATTTCAAATCCTAGAGTGGTGTTATCCCTCAAGCCACCTTTTAGATTTGACTCACTTTTGCCATCATCGGAGGATTGCAAAAGTGTCCCAGCACACTTGGCAACCAAAAGATCGAAAATGAATCAACAGATGGGCCCGCGCAGTGACGCAATTGTTTGGATACACAGGGAATTGGGGAAATCCTGATCACTTCAAGTACAGTCTAATCGCTGTTATCAATGTGGAACTTGTCCTCAATGCCGCCAAAACCAAATGATAATCTATTGTCTTGGCCTTGTAGTTACTTCTAAAAAGTCGTAGCTTCAAGATTCACGTAACACTTCAAGATTTTGTAGATCGCTTTTTTACAAGTCACACGACGTTTCTGAAATAACTTTCGTGTTTCGTGCAACTGCGTACAAAAATAATATCGGAATGTAGAGGTATAAAAATAGTCTTGGACTTTCCTGACGAAATCTTACGACCGGCTGACTAGTTCAGATGTCGAGCCACTCAATGCTCGGGAACCAACAAGGATTAGCTACCGTGTTTATCGCAATCGGTGATGCATTTTTTTTAGTTCGTACGAAAAAATATTCCGTTGAGTAATAAGTACACGAATCGAAAGTCAATGAAAACACACCCGTTGGCATTCATTTGATTAAATTGTACCGAGTTTTGTTGGCATTTGCAGCATTGGAAAATGCCATACAGGACGTATCCTAAACAGGGTTGTTACCTCAATTATTACTGTAATCGAAAAGTGTATCAACATCCGCGACGAGTACGAAACACCATATATTACAATCAAGCTGTTCATTACACGTTCTTGAGGTAATGGTCACGTCCACCATGCGACGTCGTCCAACAGGGATATGCTCCTGTTCGGGTATGGGATTAGGTACCGAAAGCCTCGTACATGAGTGACATAAAATGCACATGTGTTCGGCAAACCCAGAGCTGCGAATCGGCGTAAACAGGACGTACTTTTTTTTATGGGGGAACGAGAGAGACGGAAAGAGAGAGTCTCAGCCATGCATGGAGAACGAGCGAATATATCTGGCCAGTTTGATTTTTATTCAATTAATGTCTACATGCGTGTGCGCGTGATGGACGGTCGCCATAGACCAGTCGCGCGTACGCAGGGTGTCCCGAATTCAAATGTCAAACCTTCAGGCATTTCCAATGCGATCGAATGATACGCCTGGGAACATTTTGAAATTTCAATTGGATATTGACTTTTCCATTAAAAATAACAACCTCGCCTAGACAACCAATTACGATTTGGTTATAGGGAAAATAAAAATGAAGGGAATGTCAAATGCCTTTTGATTCGGGATCTTGGTATGATCGTCAACATTTATCGATTGATATAGAGTGACGGAGACACTCGGTATACTTTTATTGCGAAGGTAAAATTGATCAAATGTCAAAAATGACCAATGCTCTCTTTTGATTATGTCCTCGGTCACATCACACTTTCTCGATACGACAGACTGCGATTTTACCTGCCCTCAATTGTGTGCCAGACGCAGGTAAACTCGTTCTCGTCACGGGGGAAGCTCTCAACGGACTGGACTTTCTCAAAGGTTTACCATACGCCACTAAAAAAAAATGTTGCCGGCTGTACCTGTCAATTTCAGTGAGGTCGTATTTTACTTGCAGTCGGTTTTGTCGGATAAAGCAACAATTACTGTAAGCTGAAGGATACCATTTGGAAGTAGGGGGAAGTCCTGTTACGCCCGTAATATCTCGGCAAGTTGCAGCGCGTTCGATTTAAGGGGAACCTCCTCCAGACAACGGGTTTTTCAAGATTTTTTTACAAAAAATTGAGAGCATTTATTGCAATAAATAAAATTACATAATAATACTGACGTTCAAATTGATACAAAAAAATTTCACGAGTGAAAAAAAACAAAATGGCGACGCTAGAGATGCTCGAACTTGGCTCCTAGAGTTTGCGCCGTGGAACGTCCCGGTCCTTGTAGTTAACTAAAATCAACGAAACCATTTTTTTCCATCAAAATAAGTCAATCCGCTTTGCATGAACCTAAATTTTGTAAAAAAAATTGGAAATTTGAGGCCAAAAAGAAAAAAAAAAACACTTTTTTGTAAACAAATAGTTGAAAACAATATTTATTAAAACAATTTATACGAAATGTAAGGTTTGCGCAAAGGCGGATAAGTTAAAGAATATCTGTACAAAATTTCAAGTTGATTAGTTCATTGCTTTTTGAGTTACATTCAACGTCATGGAAAAAAAACACGTTTCGAGAAAAACTCGATTGAAGTTTTCGTTCTTGAAAAGTAGAGTTTAGAGTGATTTATAATTACCCAAGCTTAATCTGCAATGCCAGGGCCATAAAGCAAGCCTTCTTCTAGGAAATCACCAATCTGGACTGCATTTTCCTCTTCTTGTGTGAACTGTTTGTGTGAAAATGAAAAACGACGGTTACACAGGCCGAATTTTTCTTTACAATCGTCGGAAGTGCCCCCTATTATTCAAAAATTACTTTTTGACTAGTGAATTTGTTTGGCTAAGGAATTAAAAGGTAGAGGCCGCAAAGGGCGCGCGCTCGTTTACCTACTGCCGGTACTTTTGGAGGACATCACTTCGGTGACTTCCTAGGGACCTTCAGGACTTTCGGTTGGGCTTCAAACTTTGGAAATATATTCTTAGATACTAAATTACTTTTTTAACAAATAAGGAAAATTGATATGTGGAGGAGGTTCCCCCCTTAAGGGATCATCACAGTGTGACCGTCCGAAAAATAGCCGATTTTCGCGTTTTTTTAGGCGGATAGGATAAGCTAATCGGTCTATTTTTTTTTACTAATTGAAGCACCGATAAACAATACAAAATGATTTTTTTTAATTTCTTGATTTATTGTTTAACACTTTTTTCATTTGCGGAAAATTGCGTTGAAAAAAATGGTGCCCCATGGTGGCCAAGATTGCGGCCGCAAATGTTATCTGAAACAAAAATTGAAAAATGATTATTAATCTGTAGGAAAGCCGCTATGTTCCTATGGAGGTTTTTTTAAAGTAAAATTTGGAAAGAAAACGGCGGCGGTTTGAACAAAAAGTATCAAACTTAGCCTTTTTTCGACAGTTTTTTCATTAAGGCGTTACCCCCACTTGTAGCGTAAAAAAGGCCTTTTTCATGATTTTTTTAAAAGAAAACTACAAAACTTTTTTAATCGATCAATATACCATCTTAAAGAACACATCTTGAAGAACTTTCAGTAATTTTTTTATTAAAAAATATTACATTGTTTAGTGGCAAATGGCCGTCAATGAAATAATGTTTTTATATACACGGTTTGCGGTGACCAACATTGCGGCGAAGTGGATCATCTGAAAAAAAAAATGCGGATGCATTTAGTCAAATATAAGTATAAACTAGTCTTTAATCGAAGGATTTTAAAAAATATTCATTTTTCACAAAATGGCGGACAGTCAAAGTTAATGGTTCGATTTTAACGAAAAAAAACGGCCGTTTTTTAGCTATAAAACGGCCATTTTTTTCAAAAAAAAATCGAACGATTAAAGACTACATTTTTATGTATTAAATAAGCCTGCAAAATTTCAAGAAGATCGGTTCATTAGTGTTCGAGTAATCTTGGTCACCGACTTCAGAAATGCCATTTTGAGAAAAACGCGTTTAAAGTTTCAATTTCAGTTTACACGAAGAAAATATTTTTTTTTGTAAACTTACATAGAGTCATCTATTCCGCGCCCATACAGAAGTATGGGCACGGATACTTATACTTCAAAAAAATGCAATAAAAAAAAATCGATTTTTTCAAAATCGCAAGTGGGGGTAACCCCTTAATAAAAATAGAAAGGTTTCAAAACAAAAAAAAGCTTCCATAGCAACATAAGGAATGACGTAAAGAATGTTCTGTTAAAATTTCAAACGGATAGCTTGAAAACTCTTCCTTTGAGAGTGGCCACCGTTTTAAAAAACACCATTCCGAGAATAACGCGTTTAAAGTTCGGAGTGCGGAACTCACGCTCCAATCACTTTTTCTAAGACAGGCTGTAGCGAGCGGAATAATTCGAAGTTCGATCTAAAAATTGGACAGAACGTTTATAACCGTGTATAGTATCGGATAATGCAAAAAAAATCGATTTTTCGAAAATTTAACACTGTTATGATCCCTTAAGTGCGAGTGAAAATTGTGATGGTGGGGGGCTTGTCGAAGTGGCAACGAAGTTTCGGCGGATAAATTAAAGGATTTTTCCATTAAATGTTCTTTCGCGAGGTACCTGGAATTTGCAGTTTTCCCCACATATCGCGCGCTTCTGCTGACATCACGTCGATTTCGGGAAGGATTTCTCAATGCTGTACGCTAGCTTATCGATATCGCTCGTACATTGCATCTAATCTACAAAAATAATGGGATCGATACTGAAAACGAGGAAATTCCACAAGCCATTAAGACGAATCAATATCACTCGATCGATAAGCACGGCTATACCTAAATCCAGTTTATCTTACTGATAAAAAATTAATAACTCCGATACGAGCCGAGCGAGAATAATTAAAGCGAACCGTCGTATTTTTGCTTAAAGCCGGAGCCTGAATTAGAAGGTCCGATAAATCGTTTTTTTTTAATGCTTCAATTGATAGATAAACTGTCCAAGAATATATTCACAAAGTTACAGAGGCAAATTGTACATATTTTCGAAGATACAAGGCCAAAAGCAGAGAAGCGATTGATGTTTGATATTGTTTTTTGCTCCTATTGAAAACTTTGAAGCGCGTTTTCTCCAGTTTTCATTTTCGCGATTTCTCCAAATTGGCGGTCGTGATAGCAAAAAAACTAAACGACCTTTTGAATCAAACCAAAGATTATTTTCTTCAGTATGAAAATGTCTTCTAGGTGAATAAAGAACGTCGTTGAAGAAGTTTTTTAAAATAATTTTTATAGTACGTTAAAGTGTTTTTTTAAATACTTTTTTTATTTTAAATGTGAGAAGAGTTATAATTTCACGATTTTTTTAGCTTTTTCTTAATTCACCCAGAAAAAAAGTATGACAATTGAAAATTTTATTGGTTTTTTTGTTTCGGTCAAGAATTCCGAGCTGAATCTTTTCCGCCGATTGGGGACTGCAGTGGCACGACGCACATGGAATAGGCTGATAAATCTGCAGTCATTTATTGATTCATGTTGAAACATTTTTTTATACATTTCAAATATTCATGAAAAGATAGTTCAATGTTTACGGGGCTCACTTGTTTTTTTTCCTTTAAAAAAAAATTCCCGAAAAAACGGTTTTTTGGACCTGCTAATTTAGGCTCCCGTCTTAACGCGTTATGCCTAGTTATAACAATCGAAAACAGCTCATTTTTAGTTTTTTGTTATCATAGAAAATAGTG
The DNA here is from genome assembly GCA_944452715.1 of Ophion slaviceki. Taxonomy (NCBI): domain Eukaryota; kingdom Metazoa; phylum Arthropoda; class Insecta; order Hymenoptera; family Ichneumonidae; genus Ophion; species Ophion slaviceki. The sequence continues at coordinate 13,666,459 of OX101786.1, read as the reverse complement.
GCGATAAATTTCTACAAAATTACTATTTGAAAAAAGTATCAGCTGTAGAACATCGATTTACGATGTACATCGATGGAAGATCGATTTACAGCTGATGTCTGAAAAGCACCTCTCGAAAACGCCTTTTGCGGTGACCAATGCCCTTCTAAACCGGGTTATCTAATATAAACAATTTAAACAGATTTTATTAGTATATTAGTTTATCATATGAATTATCGAAGGAATTTCCGGAATATAAAATAAAAAAAAATAACGGACGTTCGAAGTGAATCTTGATTTTTTCGAAAAAAATGGGCATTTTTCGTTCATCAAATTAAAATCCTTCGATCAAATATTACATTTATGCATTTAGCAAAAGCCCTAAATATTTCCGAAAGATCGATGCAGTAGTTTTTGAGATATTTTGCTCGCCGACTTTGAAAACGTACTTGCGAGAAAAAAGCGTTTTCAGTTTCAAACGACGCTTCGAGCGTTCCAACGGGCGTCAACATGACAGCCGAAAAACTGGTAACTTCGATCCGATGACCTTGACATTTTCGGGGATAAGATAATATACTGTTAAAATTATATATTATATATTTTTATTATTGTACATATTGGTTTTTACTATTGTATATTTTGGTGATATATTGGTTTTTATTATTGCATATTTTCGTAATATATTGGTTTTGAAACGAATGATTCTTCGACTTTTGTAACTAGGCATAACCCCTTAAAAAGTAATTCTTACTGGCGCCATGACGAGGGTTCCCTTTCGTTATTATTTTTAAGGGGTTACCCCCACTCGCGATTTTGAAAAAATCGATTTTTTTTATTGCATTTTTTTGAAGTATAAGTATCCGGGCCCATATTTCTGTATGGGCCCGGAATAGATGACTCTATGTAAGTTTACAAAAAAAAATATTTTCTTCGTGTAAACTGAAATTGAAACTTTAAACGCGTTTTTCTCAAAATGGCATTTCTGAAGTCGGTGACCAAGATTACTCGAACACTAATGAATCGATCTTCTTGAAATTTTGCAGGCTTATTTAATACATAAAAATGTAGTCTTTAATCGTTCGATTTTTTTTTCGAAAAAAATGGCCGTTTTATGGCCAAAAAACGGCCGTTTTTTTCGTTAAAATCGGACCATTAACTTTGACTGTCCGCCATTTTGTGAAAAATGAATATTTTTTAAAATCCTTCGATTAAAGACTAGTTTATACTTATATTTGACTAAATCCATCCGCATTTTTTTTTCAGATGATCCACTTCGCCGCAATGTTGGTCACCGCAAACCGTGTATATAAAAACATTATTTCATTGACGGCCATTAGCCACTAAACAATGTAATACTTTTCAATAAAAAAATTACTGAAAGTTCTTCAAGATGTGTTCTTTAAGATGGTATATTGATCGATTAAAAAAGTTTTGTCGTTTTCTTTTTAAAAAATCATGAAAAAGGCCTTTTTTTGCGCTACAAGTGGGGGTAACGCCTTATTTTAACCTAATACTAACCCATCGAGGCCCTTGTACGGAGGTGAATGCGAAGGCTCACCAAATGCCAATGCGAATGGAAGTACGCAAGTACATGTGAATTTTTATCATAAAATATCTTTCGAGAGGCTTTCGATCGAAAACATTGGAAATCCCTAATTTTCTAAATATGATTTTTACACTCATTACATTCGACGCAATTGTGGAACCATCTACGTGTTAATGAAAAAACCCATGATAATGATCGCGTACGTTCCCTATAAATGGCCTGTTCGAAAATGACGTCCGAAACGTCAGTAATGTCATTGCCCAGAAAAAAGATCCGACATCCATTCAATTAACAATCTTGATACACGAACGATAACGGAATTACGATAAAAGAGTTCGTGAGTGAAAAAAGTCAGCCATTCGATAACGCGCGCTAGTAGCGCACTGACAGTGAAACCGTTAATCCATCTGACAGCTCGACACAATGCGGTGTGCTGTTTTAATCCAGTTCTTTATCGTAACGTGCTCGTCGGTCGGGATTTTGTGTCTGGCGGACCCTGGTAAAATAATCATTTTATCGAAAACATATACACGAATGAAAAAATCTTCAAGAAAGTTTGCTCGAGCAAAGTGTGGGGAAGAAACAATTTTTTTTTTTAATTGTAGAACTCGACAGCAGAAGTAACGAGTCGGCGGAAAGTTTAGAATTCTTGAGTTTGGAAGGACGCATAGTGAATGGAACAAAAGCGAACCTGGGACAATTTCCACATCAGGTGAGCTGCCCAACCCATATTCGCTTGGCTGAATATTAATTCCTTGGTCTTGAAGTATCCAAACTTTGATCGATACGTGTCAAGGTGTCGTTGAGAAGGGCTACCTCGAATCAACACTTCTGCGGTGGCAGCGTAATCTCAGACGAATGGATACTTTCAGCATCTCACTGCATGTTCAAGTGAGTAGAAACCCTCTGAGAAATCGATGTCGGTTTTATTCTCACACGGGTCCAACTCTCCAAAATGTGCAGAAACGGTCAGCTGATTTGGCCCTGGACGGTGACAGTAGTGGCTGGCCAAGGATTACTCCGTCCCAATCATCCTGCCGGCCAAAGACGCGAAGTTGAAGCGATCATACTCCATCCTGATTTCAACTATTGGACACTTGCCAACGATGTTGCTTTGTTGAAGGTAGACTTCGTTGCTTAACGGGAGGTTACCGTCGAGAGGCATGAATCATGCATGAACTTCGGGAATTTGTTTAAAATTTAAAATGGATACTTTTGGAAATGGGTTTCAACGTATTTTATTATTCCATCGATGCAGAGTAAATTCCAACTTTACTTACGAAAAATTTATTTTAAAAAAGCTCTTATTTAAGGGGTCAGTCCACTTTGGAGCCACGAAAAAAGGCTATTTTCGCGATTTTTTTTGAGGATTTTATAAAAGATATGAATATGAAAGTTGTTGGACTTGACAAATGACGTCTTGAAATACATTTTAAAAAAATGTAATTCATTTTTATTCATTTTTAAGAACAAAAACTATAGTTTAACGTAACGCCTCAAAAATAGGTGGGCTAGGTGGCTCCATCACAACTTGGCAACGGCTTGTCCGAAACAAAAAAAATCAAAGTCCATTAGATTCAGTATGACACCAGCTACAAAATGACCCTCGGATATAAAGTTTTATCAAAAAATTAAAAAATGGCAGATGAAAAACGAAAAAAGTTTTTAAAAACGCGTTTTTTCGCAGTTTTTCGCAAAAAAAGAGCAAAAATCGAAATTTTAAACTCATTGAGGGGCATCTTGTTGCGTTGTCATAAAATTTTGACACAATATTTCTGAATGTGTGTACTTTCGAAAACAGTTTAAAAAATATCGATTTTCCGTTTTGCATCATACAGAAAGTCAAGTTAAATGAAAGCTTGTAAAAAGTCCAAAATGGCGGCTGCAGCTCCCGTCAAATGCAGCCATGCACGACGTGTTTTGGTCTGCGCGGGGCGCTCCCCAGCCTCGCCAGTTGATTTGAAACAAAAACGGGTTGAAAAATTATTAAACTAGACTAAATTTGGGGGCCTTACCGTTTTATGTTTTCTGAAAAATCCCTGGATAACAAGATGGCAGCCGTTTGAAAAAAAACCCTATTTTTTGGCCGATTTTTTTCTTCAACAACCGAAAAAAATATTTCTAAGTCAATTTTTGACAAAAATTGAATTTCCTTTCAATTACACAGAGATTCATGTGAATCGGTTCATCGGTTGAAGCTGTGGAACGCCCCGCACGCTGAAAAATGCTGTTTCCAGAAAAACGCATTGAAAGTTTAACGTCATGAAAAAATCGTATTTAATGTTTGTTTCTGATAATCCGAACAAACAAACCCACGTGTTCAAAACACTTTAATGGGGTTTATCTGTAAGCCCAATTTTGAGGATCAAAATGATGATTTTTTTTCTAGCAACACATTGGTTGGAATGAATTAATTTTGTCCCAGCATGTTGTACACATGCTTGTGGTTACAATGTATTTTTGTCGGAAAAATGTTTTTCAAAGTTTTCGTGATGCTGTAGTCGGTGTTGCAATCCTTCATCGGCGAGACCCGAAACTGCGAGATCCCTACCAGCCTCAAATGTAATCTTAAACGAGAATGAACTATTTTTTCTTCAAGTATACCCAACTGGCTATGGCTTCTCCAAAGAAAACCTCAATTTTATCTTGAAAAACAGCATTCTGAAGTCATTGTTATTGACAAATGGTTCATCCAATTAAAAAATGCTATCGTAAACTTAAAATGACTACTGTTTGAATGCTAACTGTGCAAATTCAAGTCAATAGTGCGAAAGTTACTCAAGATATCAATACCGCCGTGTCTAGATATGTCGTTTCGAGAAAATCGCGTTCAAACTCGATGGATCGCGGTAAACCCGACGCACATTGTTCCGTTAAAATAGGTGTAACTTCGTCAATTTTTAGAATTTCAGGGTCCTCTTGGTCTTAAAATATTCTCGAAAGTTCACACTATGATAATATGTAAAAAAAACGATTGTTTGAAGTTTCCAGAGGGATATCCCCTTAAGGATGCAAATTATGTGAAAAAATTTAATTTTTCATCGTCATAAAAGGTAATCTGCCTTTAAGGGACAAGACCACTGCAGCAGCAAAAGATAAGGCCCAACTTTGGAAATTTATTTTGGGAGTATGAAAAAAGGAATAGGATTGCTTTTGAGAGGGTTTACTTAACACCTATTAAAGTATAAAAAAATAATTTAGTATAATTTTCATACAAAATGGCGGCGAAAGAGTATAAACTGAAAAACGTGTTTTTTTTACAAATAACTTCACGGGAGGACGGTTTTCTCGTAAAGTATAAGACCTTGAACAACAACAAAAAATGTATAATCTATATATTATCAGCTATGGGACTACGTAGGGACATTTTTTATCAAATTTTGATAAAATGGCGCACATTGAAAAAAATTAATCAATTTTTTGTCAAAAAATAAACAGTAATTGCTTATAAAAAAGTTAACATATGATAAAAAAACGGCTACGTACTCCCATAGAGAATGCAATTGTGAAGCTACTATCAAAATTTCAAATCGATCCATCCAAAGGTGTTCGAGTAATCCGCCCTCCCAGTTTGAAAGAAGTGGTTTCGAGAAAAACGCGTTTAAATTTGTACGAGGCGTCTGAAAGAAGTCCGAGGTGCTGCGGCAAAATCGATAATTGAACCTTAACAAAAAATGTTCGCTACAGGACCAATTGCCTATTGTTTTTATGACCCCAAAGTATTTTTAAGCCAGAAAACGATTTTTCCAAAGTCCTATAGTGGTGTTATCCCTTAAGAATACAGTCTGCACGAGGAACCTACAAAGTTGATTCCAAAAAGCGTTACCTTTGAACGATTCCCCCGAAAGCGTATCATTCTGTAAGAAGATTTGTTTTTAATGTACAGCTGAAGACGCCCTTAACGTTAAACGGAATAGCCGTTAAAGCAGCGAAACTGCAGACTGGCACTGTCCCACCTGGAACAATGTGCCAAGTTTCCGGTTGGGGAGCCTTGGAAGAGGTGAGCTACACATGCACCAATGTTATCCTTGTTCCCTCTTCACGCTGTAATCCTGCAGCATACTTTACCCAATCGCCACACGAATTTTTTTGTTATTTTTAGAACGGGGCCGCGTCGAATAACTTGATGTTCGTTTCGTTGCCAATTATAAATCCTCCACGTTGCAAGCAGCTTTTGATCAACGTGACGCGTCTGCCACCCGGAATGTTTTGCGCCGGTTACGAGGAAGGTCTCAGGGACGCCTGTCAGGTGAGTCCGGTTTTATTGTATCTTGCTAATCTTATCTAAAATGCACAATCGCGTTGCTCATTCCATGGTATTGCTCCCCAGGGGGATTCGGGAGGTCCTATGATGTGCCGAAACTTTTTGTCCGGTGTCGTGTCTGGCGGTGAAGGTTGCGCCCGCCCCGAATTGCCAGGAGTGTATTCCAACGTTGCGTATTACCGGCCTTGGATAGAGTCCCGTATGAAAAACTATACTGCAGCTCCGGACAAACGAGACGACTGGACAACAATCCTCTTTGCGGAATTTTTCCACTCGAAAAGTTCGTCCAATGTTTCTTCGCACCTCTGCTTCTACTCACTCGCTATAGGCTACACGTTACTAACTTATCTCGGCCTATCACCTTGTCGTGGATTATAAGCTAATGCCATTTTTGTAAATAAACTATCTAGCGAAATTTGTAACGAACAAGCGGAAATTGAAACATTCAGTGGTAAAACATTGATCCTGAAAAATTAAGTTGCTTACTGCATCAAAACTCATCGCCAATTATCACCTGAGCAAAGTACCGACGGTGGGTCACAAAACAGTAATCCTTTTTACCCGCAAGTAAATTTTGCTGGTGACGGAAGAAGGCTAAGAACTCTTCAAGAATCATCACCCATTGATGAATCATCGGTCTCTGTCAATTACTTTCCCTAAATGTTGTCGGAGGAATCCCAAGTGTCAAAATGGGGCTGCACTCGGAAGGATTGCGTTCGCATTCCATACCACAGTCGAATGGAACGTACCGACCGAAGGTTAGGAAGGAATTCCACAGCCAGTTCTGCTGTATCACCCAATATTGAAAGCGGCTATGATCGTCTGCTGGCAAGGTAGAGAGCTGATGCTGAATGTCCGGTTGGTACGTACTGTACTCTCATGGTATCTTACCGAGTAGAATTCTCACAGTAGAGACCAATGACGAGAAAAATTATTCACCTACCATTTGATCATCTCGCTCTCTGATGCCACTTTGGCCATCATTTTTCCTTTTATCACTGATCAGACCTTCATTCCTCATTTGATCGTACCGACGAACTATGTCCGGATCGTAAAGATCCGACGAGATGTTCCAATAGCCTGCTAGATGGCCCTTCTCTCTGCGCGGCGCCCTCAATTACGTCTCTACAGTCAGATGCGCGTTACTCGCTATCAGGAATGGATGAGCTGTAGAAGGTGTCAAGGAAACATGTCCAGATGTTTCCTACATGAGGGCCTGAAGCATTCTAAGCAGTGCACATCAGGTTACAGTGATAGTGATGCTCCAGGTCAACGTTATAGGAACCGGATGCACATCCTGACAACCCTGGTTGTTACAATAGATATTGGTTATTAGTTTCTCAACGCTTCTACCAACGGAAGACTCAACCTCATCCAATGAAGGAATCAGCAGCAGTAAGCAATCAAACGGCTGAATCAAATTGACCGAAGCTGCGTTCAACAAAATGTAGAATGCTACAGCGACAATGATCGGACGTTGGTAGAAACATTTTTTCACCGCTCGAACGCGAATCTCGTAAAGTCACCGGGTGACGGACGAGCGACATTGGGCTGGACCGAAGGGTGGATTCCAGCAGAGGGCCTATATGTATATATGGGCTCGCGAATTTGAAGGGTGCGCTCTGGTCGTCGACACACAACGATGCAAACGGATCGGAGGTCCGTACCCACCCAGCCGCACACACGTGTACGCACACGAATGCCAACGCAGGACAAAAGGGCCGTGGGCGATGCGGAGTCGCGTTACTCTACTTTACGGGCACTCCGCCAATGAGGATTATGTTGCACCCTTTTATTGCAGCTTTTATTGAGAGAGGAGAGAGGGCTCGTAACGGACGGGTGGTGGATCTCGCCAGGCGAAAAGGGTGGGCTTCGTTTTAGAGTCGTGCCCGTTGCGTATACGCCCTCAAATCCCTATGGAACCTTCGTGTATGTCAGCCTCGTTGTAACGTTCTCAATGCTGTTCACCCAAGGAAAAATCTCTTCAACAAATTGCTGCTCATCTTGCCATTCCTATTTAATGAGGATCGTTTTTCGATGTTGTACCTGCGCCAAATAGTTTTGTTCGCTGATGACGAATGATGGTCATTGCGGAACGAATGGAAACGCACGGTACTTTCAATCAACAAATGTTGACAAGAGGATCCTCCGAATTTGAATGCTCCTGGGGATTTTCCTAATGACGGAACGGTAACTAAAAGTCTGTGGGTACTATGTGGCATATTTGTAGATAATAAAAGAAAACATGGAAACTATTGGTGCTTAAGCGGATTATCAACCGATTATGTGATAACTAGGAAGTGCAAAATGACTTTCTCGACCCTACGGTTATCTGCTGCGGCATGGATATTGCATAACGAGGAAAGTCCAATATGGTAGACTTGCCTAAATCGTCGCCACCGTTGCTGCATGGTAGAGGCGGTTCTGGCAACTAGGGTGATCCGAAACGAAAATTGTACTTTTAGCATAATGATGAAACTTTCGTGTGAGCGGATACTTTTTAGACATGTGAAAAATGATAAAAATGGCAAGGTGTAGAAAAAGTTTTATTCGCGATGAAAAACGACTTCAGCCGTTTGTTACTAACTAATGGATGAATATATAAGAAAAATATCCGGTCGTAGGATAAAAAGTGTTATAAACTCTGCTTTATCCGAATCTGAAGTGAATTCGACGACTGGATGTTGGAAAAAGGGTAAAAAAGGGAAAATCGCAGCAGGGCGGTTGGCCGCAGCGCAGTAGGTACTGACCCTGCACAAAAATCGTCATAAGTCGGTCACTGTTTGAAATTTTTACAAAATCTTTGTTGCAAATTAACGTTCAGACCCTAAGCTATAAGGCACTGCTATAAGAATCCCAGCAGATCCCTCGACTAAAAAATATTCCTGAATAGTTTTTTTTCAACATTATTAACCCTTCAACTGCACACTTCCGCCACAAACCTATGACTGCATATTGGGTCGATCCGACCCCGGACGTTTTTCTGATCGTAGTATTTCGGCAAGTATGCATTTTTTTGTAGAGGCGTTTTTTTGTAGTCAATGATCCTTAATTTCTGGTCCATCCATCCATCCATCCATCCATCCATCCATTCCAATTTTAACCGCAGATGTACACTACATGCCATTCGAAATTTTTCAACCAATCACAGGCATTTAGCATGTTACAGCTCTCCCCACTCTACTACAACACAGTGGCAGTGTAGTGGGGGTAGCGTTAGTTTCGGGTGACATCCTCCAGCTAACTCTATACCTAGCCAACCTCAACATACATGTATATTTTTAAAAGAATTTTCAAAGATAACAAAAATACATTAGCTAATACCACTAATCGTGTTTCCTCACAATTCAAGGCACAAATAACAACAAAAGAGCACAGGGCATAGGGTTTAGGCGACTCGACCCTATACCGTGAGTCCACTATTAGCAAAGAACCCGGATCATACGATAGGCCGGTTCTATCTCCCTCAACAAATTAGTTGAGCGTATTATCCTCCTATCAACCTTAATCAAATAGCTCGGACACTCTCGATTCGCCCCCTCAACATATTATCCTCACGAATCGAGTCGAAGCGAAACGATCTTTCCACGTTCGCATTCGTACCGCCCGGGTATTCCAGCCGGAATTTTGCCTCTCTTCATACCGCGTAGTCTTTGTACCGTTGCCAAAACCGTGGAGGTTCCGCCATCCCCGATCGCTGCAACCCTTCTCGTACTCGAGTGTCGGATTAGATTTGGCCCGCGTCTCAGTTGCCGTGCCGTGTCCACTTCATAATGAGCAGGGTAGTCCCCCGGCTTGCCCATCCGGTCGATCGGCCGCGTCCAGCGCCCGTATATACGCCAATTTCTGTTATACGTGTGTAAGCTCGGCCACGATCTGGAGCCTCGAACGCACGAGCAAGCCCGACAGTGCCCCGGAGGCAGCGCCGACCAAAGGACGAACAAACAGCTTGGTCATCACAGGCGCTTGAAGCTTCGTCTTTTTGTATCTCGTTCTCCGTCTGCTTTTTTTTAGAGCTCTGAAGTATTGCCTTATTTATATTTCTATATCTACCTGTCTATGTATTGTATATACAGGGTGTATCGTTGTGAATGGATAATCCTGCAAATGGCGATAGGTCAGATCATGTTCTACTATATGCTGGAATTTCAGTCTAGTAAAAGTCCCACTGTTTTCGAGATTTTGGGCTTTATGATATTTTTTGAAAAAATCATCTGATTTTGGTTTTTCGCATGCCATTTCTACCAATTATATGAATCAACAATAACTAAGCCACTTTTTAAAGTAATTAGCACGATATGCGTAGTACATTTTTTTTGACACCGCAGGCTATCAAAGTCAGATGTTCGGATTGGTTTGTATGAAAATTCTGCAAAAGATCGTTATTCGTAAAGTTTCTTTTACATTTAAGGTTAAAAAGAAGACTTTTCTAGATGCAAAAAATAATCAAGAGTATTTTTTTTACATTCGAAAAAAATATTATTTTTTAATTTAAAATTAGCGGCTGAGCGACATTTGCTTAAAAGAACGTTTGCCGCCGGAGTTGTTGCACGGCGTGCAACTTAGTATCTGATGCCATTGATCTGCAAGATTAGAGTTGAGAAGTTTTCGATTCCTAAAAACCACACGCTCTATGTGAACCTAAAAAATCCGAAGAAGAGTGGAAATTCGAACAATCGTACGTTTTTGAATTTTTTTTTCTATTTTTACGGAAATGTTCACTATAGTATTTGTTGATTAAAAAAATTAGTTTTTAAAAATAATTTCTAACAAACATTAGGTTCGCGTAGACGGTATTTATGTTATCTAAAAGGATGCCAAATTTTGAAATGATCGGTGTGATAGTTTTTGACTTATCTTCAACGGGGTCTACGAAAAAGTGGTTTTGGAGAAATCGCGTTTGAAGTGTCAAAACTCAACATTTTGTGAGTAAATGATCTACCGATTAATCCGCGATTCCGGGCCGTAAAGTAGTTATTCACCTTCCTCGTGTTCATTTACGGCCACAAGCGCTTCTTCATGTTATAAAGGGATCTCCCCCTTACCGTTACAGAAATAGAGCAAATATATCTTACACGTTGGATTTTATTAATTATATGTTTCTGGGTTGAAGTTCATTCGAAAGTCCTGTCATGTTATGTAGTTGAACTCGTTTAGATAACGGATATAATCTTCTCTTTGAATATATATAGTCAGAATAATAAAATATTTTAGTGTTCTATCTCAATATTTAATTAGGCACCAGCGATTTGATTATTTCGAGTATTCATTAGTTCGATAGAATGAATAATTCTTGAAAGAACCTAATATTCGAAATTTCGATAAATAGTTCATCGGCGCCCCCTAATGATGGATTTAGCAAAGTCAAGTCATTTTCTAAATTACTTGACTTTGACTTGAGGGATCACTTGGATCAATGAAATGTCACCCTCAATTTCATTGATGAAGTCACTTGAATGAATGAAATTGTTCACTCGCTGGTGGCTAATTAAATATTGAGATAGAACACTAAAATATTTGAAATATATATATAATACACATAAAAAAATGCCACTCTATGGCTCCCCATAGCCCTTGTACGGTTTCAGTACCCATCGTTCAATATTAGAACGAATATACGAGTGAGCCAACAAAATTCCAGAAAAAAAGCATGTCGCGAGATGGAACGGACGCTGGTCCTATCCCCTCGAGAGATTAATAATGTCCTTTCCCTCTCTCCCTTTTTCTCTTTGCCAACTCGGCATTACCTCCCGAATTTTAGTCCCATCTATCTGCTTTTGCCCAAATGCTATGCTATTCACGTACACGAATAGAATACGAGAACGCCAATTCGCAACAATATTGCGTTTTATCAATTCTTCACGTTGATGGTAAAAATTCTTTTTTAAAGCAGAATCATCGCAACACGTAGTGGATCCCCGTCATCGATAATTCGTCATATATGTCCCGTGTCGAATCAAATAATAATCGGATTCTCACATATTTATCTCGTTGTAAATAATCTACTTGGAAATGTACGCAGGTAAATCCGTATGGAAAGTCATGTTCAATCCACGCGGAAACTTTGCTTATTATTCAGCGCGCATTAATTGTAGATCAAGTTGGCCGCGTTATGTGTGACGAAAAAATTAAATGTCATTGTGCTGCTCGTGAGCAATCGTTATTGTTGCAATAGCTTGTGCTTTATTGCAAGCCCCAGTAATAACCCTCATCTCCGGCAAACCTCATTACACATAGGGCAGGAGGAACACCATCGAGTTTAAAGCTGAGCTTTGCATTTAACTCGTTAATATATAGTAGTTATTAGAATCACATTCATTAATACAACATTAATTAATAATAACTATAATTAACATAATAAATAGTGAAACAAAATGTAGTCTGGAGAAAAAATTTAGTGTTGGGTTATTAACTGAGAACCCCCCTCATACTCATTTTACTGTCATTTGCCCAATATACAGAATTGTAGAAATTAAATTTGTAATTACTGTGGCCTCTCAAAAAGACATTAGGTGGAAGTTCATATTTTTCTCAATACATCTATATCTATATCTATCCGGAAAAACGCCACGAACTTTTTCCTTCACCTAATATATATCCCCAAGGTAAAACAAAGACTATAAATGTAGTTGTTATTGTTAAAATAAAAATTATTGTTCCTATAAATCAAACAGAAATTAATTTATATAAGGAGCCGGTTATATATATATATATATATTAGGGTGACACAATTTTCAGTTTTATTTATTTCTTTTTTCTCACTATTCAATTAGCTTCTTTAAACATTTTCTTTTTCTCAAGCCTCCCAGAAATTCAAATTTTCATTAAAAAATCGATTTTTTTTTCGTCCACTTCTCACGCCTGAATTTTACGCTTCATAATTTTTTAACTAACGTCGCGAAAGCTCTACCCGGCCAATGAATATTTAGTGGTCGCTCGAGAGCTTCGAAATTTCCAATTTCCGCAGTTTATTTAACTTTCTCACTCATAAATTCGACGCATTGTAAACTTTTAAAAATGATTTTTTCTTTGAAAACAGATTTTTCAAATTTACTTCACACTTCTAACCCACGAATGAAAATCTCTAAAACGATAAAATTATTGTTCGCTTCATTCGTAAAACTGAAATGGCAGCTGTTTTTCGCGCATCGTAAAGCGTCCCACACTTTGGTCGCGTCAGTCAAACTGCGGATGAATCGTAGCTGTAGTCTGTGCCGAGCGACGCCATAATACATATTATTATAATAAATTATTCAGAAAATGTAATACTTCGCTGTTTATTTTGTTTTTATGCTACAATGAATTATAGTACATGCGGGAATTATTTTTTGGCGGAAATTCTGAATTTCGAAAACATTAAGTGACCACTAAATATTCATTGGCCGGCCAGAGCTTGCGCGACGTAAATTTTTATAATCATAAAGCGTAAAGTTCGTGGGTAAGAATTGGACGAAAAAAATCGATTTTTTAAAGCAAAGTTGATTTTTTGGGAGGCCTGAGCGAGCTCCAAATATTAATTGACCGCTCGCAGCTACCGCGACCCTTTTTTTTCTTTCAAGAAGATAATTGGATGGTGAGAATAAAGAAAAAATAGAGCCTAAAATTGTGCCACCCTGATATATATAACCGACTGGTGGATGGGTGGTCGGAATTCAGTTCCGACGGTGGTTCGAGTCAAGCAGCGTTGAGCACGGCCGATGGTCGGAGCGGTGATCGTTTAGCCGTGCACCGGCTGGCGCATCAACCAGTCAGCGAAACGCCAATACTTCTTATTGAAACGTCTGTGGACCAGAGCATCGGATGAATATGGGGCCGTCTATACCGGTACGGGTTTTTTCCAGTTTCTCCGTACCCTCGGCAAATGCTGTACCTATGTTGTATCTTAAGGGGTAAGGCCACTGTAGCGGGGAAAAAATAAGTATATTTTGGGATTTTTTTTAGCGCGACAATGGAATAAATCAAAATTCTGAAAAAGGTCCTTTATTGAACACATCATAAACTGTATAAACTATTTTTTTCAAAGTAATATAAAACGAAATGGCGGCTGCACAGCTTTTCTTCGACGAAGCCTTTTTTTCATAGCCGCGCGGCTGAACCAACGGCACCTGCAACTTTTAATTTACAGTGAATTACATTTTTTTTCGATTATATATGTGAATAGCTACAGAAGTACGTAGGATTTTTTTGATATATCGATTTTTACAAAAACAGCGCGTTTTTTAAATAAAAGTTCAAAATTCTCAAAAAAACATCGTCCGAAAATGGTTTATAAAAAAACAATGTGATATATCGAGAAAATCCTACGTACTTCTATGCAGAATGTAATTGTGAATATACAGTTAAAATTTCAAGTCAATCGGTCAAGATTTCTTCGAGTTATGAGTCCGGCCAACTTGAAAAATGTACTTTCGAAAAAAACGCGTTTAAAGTTTTCGGTACGGATTGCATCGGACTGAGAGGGGCTGCGCCAAAATTCAAAATAGAAGTATTTAGACATTTTTCCCACCTCGATCCAGTGAGTATGTCATTTTTAAGATATTAAGGCATCTTTTAAGAAAAAAAAAATCGATTTTTTTATATTTCTACAGTGGCCTGACCCCTTAAAACGGCTGTGGCCGCAACGCAAGTTGGTTTGGATTAGCGAAGCGCGGGTAGGGAGTGATAGGAAAGGGTTCAATTGGGAAAGGTATTACGTAAAAGCCCGCAAGGGTATACGTTGGAACTTAGGAAATGAATAATATATATATATACACACATCATTTCATGGATATACTGCACACTGCACAGGTTACTGCACTTTGTGTATCTATCTTCTGAGAAATCAAATTCCATTCAAACCCAGCCCAGGGGACACGATCATGCTCGAGTGGCAAACGCAAAGATTCCTCGCTTAATATTCATAGAAGTCACTGCAGCGATTGCATCTCGGCGCATCGCCCATTTCACGAAGCACAGTCGTACAGAGCTATATCCGCGGGAATACGATCTTTGAGGATTGCTATCTGGATCAGTGACGTGCGTACACGATTTGTATTACATATACACTTACGAATATATATATATATATATATATATATATATATATATATATATATATATATATATATATATATATATATGGAATAATATACATGAGTTTCACTGAATTATACATGTATATATTCATTGTCAGTTGAATAAATATATTGAGTCCATTAAGTATACACGAAATGTGAGGACAAATTGTTTTACACACAGGAAAAAATAACTCTAGGCTCATCGGACCTCAATCTTAAGGGGCTATACCAGTGTGAACGCTGAAAATTTGTGTTTGTTTGGGAATTTTTTTGAAGAAAAATACTCAATTAAATGTTTCGTAAAATGAAGAATATATTTGGCTATATTTGACCTATATTACGAAATTGTTTCATAGAAAATTATTGAGATCCAAGCAACGTGCTGCCTTCGGAGGCGCCAAGTTCACTGCACAAGCTTGGGACCCGAAAAAGGCGTAGATTTTCAGTATTTTCTTGTGATCAGAGTGTTGGGATGACGCAGTCGGGTTTTTACACGCAATTAATAAAGAGTTTGACCAAGTTTGAGTTTGTTTTTACAATAGTGATAAATATTGAAGCTATTATTATTTGAACAGAGTGCCGCTGTGGCCGCGTGGCCAATCGGTGTAGGTGGTTCTGGCGAGTAGGCTGAGATGAAAAATAGAAAACAAATTTTTGTGTAATAATAAAACTTTCGAATTGCGGGATACTTTTTCCAATTTTGAAAAAAAAAAAACGAACATTGCAGGGTGCAGCATAAAATGTTCGATTTTCTACTAAAAAAAAAGACATTTTCAATCATTTTAATCGTCAAACTCCACGTCGGTGAATTCTACAGAGCTTGAGGCTTTGTTTTTTTCCTAAAAAACTCAACCATTTGTGAGAAAACAACATTTATTACATTTCATCTGAATGTTTAATTACGTAAACATAACATTAAATTTACAATTTAATATTCTACAGTCAAAGGGTGTTGAATATTAAAGGATACTAATTTTTGTAGCAGTCGAATGTTAAAAGGTACTGGTTTTTTTTAGAAGTTGAAGGTACTGATTTTTTTAGAAGTTGAATGTTAAAAGATTCTGATTTTCTAAAAGTTGAATGTCGAAAGATCCTAAATTTTTTAAAGTCGGGATTTAACAGGTACTGGTTTTTTTGAAGTCGAATGTTTAAAGACACTGATTTTTTTAGAAATTGAATGTTTAAAGATATTGATTTTTTAGAAGCTGAATATTGAAAGATTCCGATTTTTAGTAGTAGTATATAAAGATACTGACTTTTTTAGAAGTTGGATGTTCATAGATACTGATCCTTCTGGAAGTTGAATGTTAAGAGATACTGATTTTTTAAGAAGCTTAATTTTGAGATTTTTTAAGCTGCTGATTTTTCAGAAGTTGAGTGTTAAATGATATGGATTTTTTTCTCCGTAGTTGAATGTTGAAAGATACTGATTTTTTAGAAATTGAATATTCAAAGATACTGGTTTTTTAGAAGATGAAGGTTGAAAGATACTAATTTTTTTTAAGTTGAATGTTTAGTCTTTCGACTGCACACTGGCTCATTTTAACTCGATTTTTCTTTTCAACTGCCTGCATCGCGAAACGAGGTAATCTATTCGGCCGCAGTGCAGCGCTCGAATGTTCCCCCACCCCTACTTTATAAGTGGACACTTGGCCCTCATCCTACATTCTGCCCGTGTACGGAGGACAGCTGTCAAAAGGACCTGGGGTCGAATGGACCCCGTGACAAACATGACACATAAGTTATTGAAGTAAAAAAAAATCGGAAAATATACGTTCGCAACAATTAATCTGCCGAAGAGTCGATTTTTTCCATTTTTCACTATCCCGAAAATGCTCAAATTCAAACCTCCGAATAAATATACTGTGTGGAAAGACTGTCGACACTGTCTTTTTTCGTATCTACAAACCTTCCTCTTTAAAAACCTCAACGGACTTTTTTTTATACTTCGAAAAAAAAAAATTACCATATTTTTCGTGCAAGTACGTATTCATCAACGCATCTCCCACTTTGAACGAATGTTTTGGCACTAATTTTTTTTTTTTCTTGAAAAAAATAAATTTTGGGCCATAAAATAATGATCATTGACTACAAAAAACGTCTCTGCAAAAAAAATGCATATTTACCGAAATACAACGATCTGAAAAACGTCTGGGGTCAGATTGACCCCATATGCAGTGAGAGGTTCGTGGCGGAAGTGTGCAGACGAAGGTTTTTAAACGTACTGATTATTTAACAGTTGAATGTTAAAAGTTACTCACTCTTTTAGAAGTCGAATGTTGGAAGATACTGATTTTTCAAGAAGTTGAATGTTAAAAGATACTAAATTTTTGTGAACGGTATGTTCACAGATTCCGGCTTTTTTAGAACTTGAATTTTGAAAGATGCTATTTTTCTACAAGTTGAATGTCGAAAGATACTGATTCTTTTAGAATATGCAGGTTAAAAGATACTGATATTTTAGAATCTCTAAATATAATTCATCTCTGAGAAATCTCTGCCTGCAAATTTCAGCATATCTCCCTCATATGTCACGTGGTACTTTTACTTAAGGCGTTACCCCCACACGGAAAAAAAGAAATAGTACAAAATACAGGGGCTACACAGTTCGCATTGGACTCGAGCGATTGCACAGCGATATTTACTGAAACAGTGCTCAAAATACAGTGTGCTCAAAGTAAATTATTACAGTTCCTATACTGTCTTCTTTGGACTCGAACCGCTCTACTGTATCTTTTACTGGAACACACAGTCCAAAATACAGTGTAGTCAAAAGTAAATTTTGACAGTTCAACACTGTAATATAAATTTAACAAAACTTGTAATTTGACAGTTGGCTAATCTGTATTATGTACAATGAATGCGCCAGTTATATCCACAGAGTTTATGTAGGTGTTTTAACAGTGAAGTCCTCTGTTCTACAAACTGGTTAGCAACAGATATAGTTTCAGTTTTCAATCGTTGCTTTTTACAGTATAAACACGGGAAACGTTCTAGTTTTAATACTGTAATTCAAACTTGATGAACCCCGTAATTTAATAGTGCCACAAATCGTATATTATACAAAATTAGGGGTAAAAATAACATTAGATAGCGCTAAAAGAACTGCTAGTCCTTTGTGTCCTGGTCGCGCCACGCGTGAGACAAGTCCTAACCAGTGACTGCCGTTCACAACGTCACACTGTAAATTTGATTATAAAAAATAAAATAAAAGAAAATCGGCGAAACCTTTGCTTACAATGTATATACATATCAAGAATAGAATGAAGTGAATGAGACACACAAAAAAAGATTATCCATAAAAGAAGTTTGAAAAAATGTGTAGAAAATATAACAAAATCAGTCACATACACAAGAACGTACCTTTTTGTAAATAATTCTCTCTTTTTTATAATTTCTTTAATTATGTCGCACAAATTTCAACGTTCGCATCCTGTCGACCACGCACTACTAACTGTCAATCCTTTGTGTCCTGGCCACGTGCCTCACCCCACGCGCTAGACAAGTCCTAATTAGACAAGAACGTACCTTTTTTTAAATTTTTCTTTCTTTATAATTTCTTGAATTCTGAGGCACAAATTTCGATGTCCGCGTCCCATCAACCACGCACTACTAACTGGCAATCCTTTGTGTCCTGGCCTCGGGCCTCACCTCGTGCCTCATTTGTGCACAGTATAAAAATCAGTGATCGCATTTAAATTTTACAGTTGAATATTTTTACTGAAATCACTGATGTATTCACAATATCAAACTGCAAATAAACCAGTGTAACTGTAAAAATCTCAGAGTGCACAGATAACGTCACGAACTGTCGAAAGAAAAGTAAAACTACCGTGGCACACTGTGAAATTTAATGAATCACTCTGTACTCAATACAGTGTACACTGTAACCCTTGCAGTTTGTGTACAGTATACAAATCAGTGATCTCATGTAAATTTTACAATTGAATATTTTTACTGAAAACACTGATGTATTCACAGTACCGAACTGTAAATAAGACAGTGTAACTGCAAAAATCTCAGTGTGTACAGGAAAATTCGTCATTTTTGTAGGACAGGATTTACATTACTGTGTTTTACTGTAAAATGAAATATGGCGCCCTGTTTTTTATGCGGTTTATACTGTGATTTTCGCTGTTTCTTTTTTTCCGTGCACTTGTAGCGCAAAAAGAGGCCTTTTTCATGAATTTTTTAAAAGAAAACTACAAAACTTTTTTAATCGATCAATATACCATCTTAAAGAACACATCTTGAAGAACTTTCAGTAATTTTTTTATTGAAAAATATTACATTGTTTAGTGGTAAATGGCCGTCAATGAAATAATGTTTTTATATACACGGTTTGCGGTGACCAACATTGCGGCGAAGTGGATCATCTGAAAAAAAATGCGGATGGATTTAGTCAAATATAAGTATAAACTAGTCTTTAATCGAAGGATTTTAAAAAATATTCATTTTTCACAAAATGGCGGACAGTCGAAGTTAATGGTTCGATTTTAACGAAAAAAACGGCCGTTTTTTGGCTATAGAAGGGCCATTTTTTTTTCGAAAAAAAAAATCGAACGATTAAAGACTACATTTTCATGTATTAAATAAGCCTGCAAAATTTCAAGAAGATCGGTTCATTAGTGTTCGAGTAATCTTGGTCACCGACTTCAGAAATGCCATTTTGAGAAAAACGCGTTTAAAGTTTCAATTTCAGTTTACACGAAGAAAATATATTTTTTTGTGAACTTACATAGAGTCATCTATTCCGGGCCCATACAGAAGTATGGGCCCGGATACTTATACTTCAAAAAGATGCAATAAAAAAAATCGATTTTTTCAAAATCGCAAGTGGGGGTAACCCCTTAACCGTAATGGTACAGGATGAGTCACACTGTCCAGAACGATCGCGGGCTGCGACTAAAAAGCGCGGCGTGGGGGTCAAAGGGTTGCTCGGAAAGCGCGCGGAGAGGGAGTATCCTCGTGACTTACAACGGCTTGCGAAGGCAGTTTACAGATAGTTGGAAGGAAGTTTAACATTACTACGCCTCGGCGATTAAAAAAATAAAGCTGAAGATTAGCAAAAAAGGTCGTAATTTTCGAGCGGAGCAAACTCGCCGGGTGGCGGCGCGTGTCCTTTTTTTCTTTTCCCTTCGTTCCGACAGAAAGATACGTAGCGATGTCAGGATGGTCGTATAGCAACGGGGGCAGCAATGTCACGTAGTTAATTTCCCAGCTGTGGCAACCGTAGACGAGGAGCCGTCTGGATTGTCCATGGCACACCAGACGACCGTCGTCGCAAACCTCCCTGCTATACATCGAAATTAACGAATATCCTGGCAGTCCTATTCCTTCACCCTGCTTTTTATCCTTTCGCCGTTTTTTGTCCTTTTTGAGCCCTACTCCGGCTTGCCCTCTCGCTCCCACGATCTTTTTACGAGCTCTAGTCTGGAGACGCGAAGTTCGGGAATTATTAAAAGTATCTGTCAAATGGCGTGGACCAAAGGCGAACAAAGAGGCAGCCGACGCTTGTGGTCGAAGAGGTTTTTTTTTGCTTCGGACGTGCGCAGATTTTATTATTAACGAGAAAGTCCATTTTCATCATCAATCTAAAGTACGAGCGGTTGTCAGACAGTTCGTGAAAAGATTCGGTTTGTCGCTGTAGTTGATCAATGCTGGTAAGGGTGAAAACTACCCCGTACTTGAATTTCTACATCGCAGTTGTTTTTTCTCTAGTTTAAGGGGCCAGTCCACTTGGAAAATTTGCAAAAATCGAAAGCAAGCAAGACTTCGTGAAATTGACGATGATGAGCAATCAGAAGGGATTTTTTACGGTGTAGGAATTACCGATTGAGTTTAGGTAAGAGTTTTTCATAGTATAAACTTCAAACGCGTGTTTCTCGAAACAACGTTTTCAAAATCTAGCTCCATCGTATCTCTAAAACTGATAAACCGATTCTCTTGAAATTTGAACCACATATTGTAAACATTATTCGCAACAAGATGACCCTCGATGGTTTTAAAATTTTTATTTTTACTTTTTTTTTGCGAAAAACTGCGAAAAAACGGTTTTTTTTTACTTTTTTCGTTTTTCATCTGCCATTTTTTTTTTTTATAAAACTTTATATCCGAGGGTCATTTTGTAGCTGGTGTCATACTGAATCTAATGGACTTTGATTTTTTTTTGTTTCAGACAAGCCGTTGCCGAGTTGTGATGGAGCACTTATTTTTGAGGCTATAGTTTTTGTACTCAAAAATGAATAAAAATTAATAACATTTTTTTTAAATGTATTTCAAGACTTTATTTATCGAGCCCAACAACTTTCACATTCATATCTTTTCTAAAATCCTCAAAAAAAAATCGCGAAAATAGCCTTTTTTCGTGGCTGGAAAGTAGACTGGCCCCTTAAATGTGTCTGCTAATCCAAAACATTTCTACAGACCGAGAATGGATGCTTCATCGTGTTTACGTTCGTCTTACAAGGAAAGGTTGCGAGGTCGATCTCTCTGATTTTGATTAAATTTGACATGCTTGTAGTATGGGTAAAAATAGGCGACACGTATTTTTTTATATCTGCGGAACCCGATTTTTAAGGGGTGAAACGCACCCCCGAAAATAGGGGTGTTTTTCGTTTTTCGTCGATAACGGTATCGTTCTCATCTCCAATGTATAGTACAGGAAAAAATAAATATTGTTGCACTTTAAAATTTTTTCACATCTCGTACCGTTAAAACGTTATCGACGAAAAACAAAAAACACCTCAATTTTCGAGGGTGCGTTCCACCCCTTAAACATCGGGTTCCGCAGATATAAAAAATTACGTTTCGCCTATTTTCAACCATAGTACAAGCATGCCAAGTTTCATCGAAATCGGAGAGTTCGACCTCGCGAGCTTTCCTTGTTAGGAAGCAAACCACCCCTTCAAGTGTTCTTTTCATTCGCGGACGAATCAGAGACGTACTTTAAAGTGATGTTCCTCTTAAGTCTACCGAAATCGTTTTTGGAAATGCCCTTAATAAGCGCGGCGCAAATAGGGCTGCTTCTACGGCTTTCCGAAATTTGAAAATTTGGCGATTTTGAAAAAGTGGCGAAAATATGGTCGAAACATTTTTTTTTCGATCTTTACACTAGTACAAAGGTCTATCAGATGGAAATTTTTCCGCCGATCACAAATACCACGGAGTTTTCGTCGGAAGCTCGAAATTACGTCGACCAAACGCGAATTACGTGTTTCTATGCAGATTGGACGAATTTTGATGCAAATTGAGAGTTTCGGGGGAAATTGATAGTACATTCGTATTTAGGGCGTGAATATACATCGATAGGGACTTGGAATAAAATATAAAAAATGCAAATTTGTTTCGAATTTCGACAAAAAATAAGTGTCTCCACTCAATCGCCGCTCATTTCTTTTTCGATCTGATTTGAAACTCCATTCTGCGCTGGATCTCGTCGTAATCATGTCTCCTTTGAAACGCCGCTTGATTCGTCGAGTTATGATTATTTGTCGATTTTTGGCAAATTTTCAAAGTCGGACCATCCATTTTTGGAAATTTATCCATATCCCTTTGGTTTTTCTTCGGTCATTCTTCGAATGCACTTTCCGGGAAAACTAATCAAGTTATCGGCATGAATCAAGCGGCATTCTCTAAGTCTACCAAAATTCTTTTCAAACCCCCCAATAACTTTGCCACTCAAATGGGGCCGACGCTTCGGCCGTCTGAAACTTCAGGATTTTGCCATTTCAAAAAAGTCGGCAAAATAGTCAGAATTTATTTATTTTTTCTTTTTTTGCGAAAACTTAAAAGTACGCTAGCTAAACGCGGAAAAAGTGTTTGCATACACAGTGAACGATTTTTTTCGGAAACTGAGGGTTTTAGGCACAATAAATAGTGAATTCGTGTTCAGGAAGTAGAAATACGGCGATCGGGACTTGTACAAAATATTAAAAATGTAAATTTCGCATTTTGGCAAAAAAAAGTGTCACCACTCAATCGCCACTCAATCAACTCGATTCGCAATCTGTACATATAAAGAAACATGGCGTGACTGATTCATGAACGCCGAGCCAAAACCGCTGAAGCCAAAACCTACAGAAAATTTGGACAGTAGGTTGCTTTTGTGAGGTAAGCACCCACTAAGCAGGGATTTTTCGAAATTCAACCTTTGAGGGGAGAAAAGGGGTGGCAAAGTTTGTATGGTAATAAAAAAAAACTAGTCAGATTTACTTGAATTTTGGTATTGGTGCTTCTTGACACAATTAAGGCGTTACCCCCACTTGTAGCGCAAAAAAAGGCCTTTTCATGAATTTTTTTAAAGAAAACTACAAAACTTTTTTAATCGATCAATATACCATCTTAAAGAACACATCTTGAAGAACTTTCAGTAATTTTTTTATTGAAAAATATTACATTGTTTAGTGGCAAATGGCCGTCAATGAAATAATGTTTTTATATACACGGTTTGCGGTGACCAACATTGCGGCGAAGTGGATCATCTGAAAAAAAAATGCGGATGGATTTATTCAAGTATAAGTATAAACTAGTCTTTAATCGAAGGATTTTAAAAAATATTCATTTTCACAAAATGGCGGACAGTCAAAGTTAATGGTTCGATGTTAACGAAAAAAAAAATCGAACGATTAAAGACTACATTTTTATGTATTAAATAAGCCTGCAAAATTTCAAGAAGATCGGTTCATTAGTGTTCGAGTAATCTTGGTCACCGACTTCAGAAATGCCATTTTGAGAAAAACGCGTTTAAAGTTTCAATTTCAGTTTACACGAAGAAAATATTTTTTTTTTGTAAACTTACATAGTCATCTATTCCGGGCCCATACAGAAGTATGGGCCCGGATACTTATACTTCAAAAAAATGCAATAAAAAAAAACGATCGCAAGTGGGGGTAACCCCTTAATGAAACATGTTTCCAGCGAGTTTAGAAATTCAACCCCTAAGTGGAGAAAGAGAGTGGCAAAGTTTGTATGTAAGCTAAAAAAAATCTGGTCGGAAGATTTAATCGAAACTTAGTATTCGTGCTTCTTGAAACAATTAAGGAGTCTTCTCACTTTACAATTACCAAAAAATCAATTATTCTTAAATTACATTCTTCGAAAGTATACATATCCAAAAGTGTCATACGAAAATTTTATGAAGATCGGCGGAGTCTAACTGTATTTTTGTGTGACCTTCACTTAATTACCTGAGCACGTTCATCTGCTCGTTAAAAACTTTAAACGCGTTTTTCTCAAAACAACGTTTTTCGACAGCTTGTTGGTAATATCTTCGAAACTACTCAACCGATCCTTATGAAATTTCAGCCACGTATTCTTTACAACTTTAGCTATAGCGCATGTCAAGGATTTTTTTTTTAATTTTGATATTCACTATTTATTTTGCCAAAAACGGTGAAAAAACATTTTTTTTGTTAATGTCCGCCATTTTCTTATTTTTGCATATATCAAAAATCGTATGATATGCGCTATAGCCATTAACATACTGAATCTAAAACCGTTTGATTTCTTTGTTTCAGATTGTCCATCTCTAACATTTCATCAACAGCGCAGACCTCGAATTTTTAGGACATTTTTTAACTACCCTTTTCGTCTATAAATAGTGACTTAAATAACTGTATTTTTTAAAAATGTATTTCGAAAGTGTATTTATTAAGTGTATCAACTTTTAAATCAATATCTATAATGTAAACCTATCAAAAAAATTCATGAAAATAGCCTTTTCTACGTCTAACGTGAGAAGACGCCTCAATGAAACACGTATTTCAATGTTTTTAGAAATTCAACCCCTAAACGAAAATGGGTGGCAAAGTTTGTACGAAAAATTTAAAAAATCGGTTCAAATTTACTTGAAACTTTGTATTACTGCTCCTCCACACACTTAATGAAATTTCAGCGTTTTTGAAAATTCAATCCTCAGGGCGAAAAGGGGGTCGCAAAGTTTGTAGCGTAAAAGAAATATCTGTTCAGATTTACTTGGAACTTAGTATTAATGCTCTTTAACACAATTCTACGTGTTCCTCAATGAAACATTTCAGGAGCACATTTCATTAAGGCGTTACCCCCACTTGTAGCGCAAAAAAGCCCTTTTTCATGAATTTTTTAAAAGAAAACTACAAAACTTTTTTAATCGATCAATATACCATCTTAAAGAACACATCTTGAAGAACTTTCAGTAATTTTTTTATTGAAAAATATTACATTGTTTAGTGGCAAATGACCGTCAATGAAATAATGTTTTTATATACACGGTTTGCGGTGACCAACATTGCGGCGAAGTGGATCATCTGAAAAAAAAATGCGGATGGATTTAGTCAAATATAAGTATAAACTAGTCTTTAATCGAAGGATTTTAAAAAATATCCATTTTTCACAAAATGGCGGACAGTCAAAGTTAATGGTTCGATTTTAACGAAAAAAACGGCCGTTTTTTGGCTATAAAACGGCTATTTTTTTCGAAAAAAAATCGAACGATTAAAGACTACATTTTTATGTATTAAATAAGCCTGCAAAATTTCAAGGAGATCGGTTCATTAGTGTTCGAGTAATCTTGGTCGCCGACTTCAGAAATGCCATTTTGAGAAAAACGCGTTTAAAGTTTCAATTTCACAACGGATTCTTCTCTTTCAACGCTCATATCTCAGTCAATTTTGTTCGGATCGACTTGAAATTTTCAGGACATATTCTCAGATACTTATACTTCAAAAAAATGCAATAAAAAAATCGATTTTTTCAAAATCACAAGTGGGGGTAACCCCTTAAGGAGCATTCAACACTACGCGAGCGAAGACGCAGACGGAAAGCTAATTCTCCATAAGAAATTTTGTCAAATTGTCGATACTTCAATGTCTTTTTTCTCGAAAACGTCGTAGCGGGGTCGGGAGCATCAAAGTTTACGTCTAAAAAAGTTATCGGTAAAACGCTCGATCCTCCTCAAAAAAATCACCATCTTTTCCAAAAACTGTAAATAAATGGAAATTAACTGCTTCACTAAAATATTTTTTACTTTACTAAAATATGTTTAAAAATTTTTTTTGGCGCATAGTAGACAAGTAAAACGTAGATGGGTTAACGAAAATTGGAGAAACGTTTTTCCCAGGTTGGATCGAGCAATTTGCAGGTAGTAATACGCAGGACATTACCAACATTTTCCCCCTATTACGGAATGTTTCCGCAAGATAGCGAAAGAGAGCATTTCATCTGGGGGGGGGGGGGGGGGCTTTCCGTTGCTGTATACCCGACGCGCTTGCCCGACGTAATGCGTCGTATGTATGCGTCGAGCTATGCGGCGAACCATTCCTTCCATCGAAATGCCGGCCTCCTAAAGAGCCACCATCAGACAGCTGTATGCCTATGGTGTGCTCACTATGCGTTATATCTGCACCTAGAAGCCAGCAATGCTCGAGGAACGAGCAGAACTATGGGCACGAATGTACTTCGCGCAATCTTGTCTCCCGAATTTGCTCGCCGTACCTTTCTCATCGTCGACGCCCTGTGCGAACTGTTCGTTTCTCTGTAAAATAAAAAACCTACGAATTCGAAAAATAAAAACGATATGAGAACTTAACATAAAAAAATACGAAACCAAAAGATGAAGCGGAACGAAAAATTAATTTGCATTTACTCAAAAAAGTGCACCGAACTTTTCATATATGTTTACTAATTATTTTCACATATCTCCTATCGGAAAGAATGAATTATCATGTAGCTGAGCTTCATGGATGAGAATGACCAGAATCCATTTTTGAAACTTCAATTGTTAAGAGGGGAGATATTTTTAGGCGAGGAAAAAATTTGCTGATATATATGATTTTTTTTTTCAGAGGAAAGATTTCTTCGCTATTTTGGAGACCCCTCAAGCGAATTTGCATTCACTTAGAAAAGTGCACCGAATTTTTCATATGTGCTTGCGGTTACAAAATGGGGCAAAACAGATTGTGAAGTGGGAGAGTCATGAGGGTAAGAATGTCTAGACGAATTTCAAAATTGACGCAAAATCACTTCTTAATAAGAAAGCAATTCTTGAAATAATTCGTCGATTTATTGAAAATTTTGAAACTTCTAAAACTTCCATAGCCCAATTATTTTGACGGTGTTCAGATTTTCGGAGTTTTGGTTTTTCGTGTTAAGAGGGAATGACACCTCATCGCGGTCGGTATGGTAGAACAATTATAGATTCCCAAAAATCTCTGAAACGGCTCTTCAGATCCCGTCGAAACTTTGCCAAACGACGTCAAATAGATACACGAACAGCTGTCTGCCCCTCAATTTTTCTGAATTTGAGAAAAAAAACTAGATTGGCGTATGATAAGACAATCTACATTTTTTTCTCAAATTTAGAAAATTTGAGGGGCAGACAGCTGTTTGTGTATCTATTTGACGTCGTTTGGCAAAGTTTCGACGGGATCTGAAGGGCCGTTTCAGAGATTTTTGGGGATCTATAATTATTCTACCATACCGACCGCGATGAGATGTCATTCCGTCTTAAGGTGTTACTTGCACTTGTAGCGCAAAAAAGGCCTTTTTCATGAATTATTTTAAAGAAAACTACCAAACTTTTTTAATCGATCAATATACCATCTTAAAGAACACATCTTGAAGAACTGTCAGTAATTTTTTTATTGAAAAATATTACATTGTTTAGTGGCAAATGGCCGTCAATGAAATAATGTTTTTATATACACTGTTTGCGGTGACCAACATTGCGGCGAAGTGGATCATCTGAAAAAAAATGCGGATGGATTTAGTCAAATATAAGTATGAACTAGTCTTTAATCGAAGGATTTTAAAAAATATTCATTTTTCACAAAATGGCGGACAGTCAAAGTTAATGGTTCGATTTTAACGAAAAAAAATCGAACGATTAAAGACTACATTTTTATGTATTAGATAAGCCTGCAAAATTTCGAGAAGATCGGTTCATTAGTGTTCGAGTAATCTTGGTCACCGACTTCAGAAATGCCATTTTGAGAAAAACGCGTTTAAAGTTTCCATTTCAGTTTACACGAAGAAAATATTTTTTTTGTAAACTTACATAGAGTCATCTATTCCGGGCCCATACAGAAGTATGGGCCCGGATACTTATACTTCAAAAAAATGCAATAAAAAAATCGATTTTTTTCAAAATCGCAAGTGGGGGTAACCCCTTAAATTCTTTCAGCGTTTTGATCTTTCGGGGTAGTATTCTTTCGGAGTTTTGAGCGTTCTGATCATTCCACTACCATCGAATATCCATAAGTGAAAATCCATAAGTCGAAAATCCATAAGTCGAACATCCACAAGTACAAATGTCCATAAGTATGAATATCCATAAGACGAATATCCATACGTGAGTATAGAGTAGAAATGAGTGCCAGAAATGGCGGGAGGTAGAGATAAATGAGTTTGTTTGGGTTCCCTTTATACTCACTTTTCCTCTACCTCCCGCCATTTCTGGCATTCATTTCTACTCTATACTCACTTATGAATATTCGTACTTATGGATATTCGACTTATGGATATTCACTTATTTATATTCGCACTTATGGAAATTCGACTTGTGGATATTCGTACTTATTCGGTTATGGAAATTCGACATGGATATTCTACCCCAATCGATCATTCAAAGTCCGGAATTTCACCCCGGCCCCATACTCATAATAAAAAAATACCCAAAGTTGCCCATAATTAAATCGCCATCCAGGGCTACAGAAACGATGACAGAACTGACCGCACGTCCGCAACCATTGTGTGTAAATTCAATGGGGATAGTTTTGGGCAGTGTGAAAGCAATAAGTCTCAATGGCTGATAGCACGAAAGCCGAAGGATTCGTGAGTAGGAAGCCCTCTTGGTGTTCGGCTGCTTCCCGTTTTCCCCGTTCTTCCAACGAGTGTCCATTTCCTCTCCGATCCGAGTATCGCCGTAGTTCCTCGAGCTCGAACGTCCGAGAGGAGTGTAGGGGCTCGTCATTGCGACAGTCGGATAATTCGTCTCGGATCGAATTGATTCCGATTTCCGAGTAGGAGAAAAGGATAAGAGGGCTGCCCGGCAAGGGGGGGGGGGGATAAACCGAGGAAAGTACTGCAATAAAAGGAAGAAATAGAGTTATAGTTCGAAGGCTCGTAGGGCCGACGGAACTGCGGCAGTTTCGGTCTCTGGCGAAAGACGATCGTGTGGCTCTCGTCGTGCGTACGAAAAATATCCTCTTCGATTTTTTTTTTCCTCGTACATATACCTCGAAGCCGGATACATTAAGGGGGGAAAAAAACATCACGAGACTTTTCGGTCCACCTATCACTTTATCGTTCGTATGAAAATATATTTTGATCTCTCACGCGCGACATTGAAATTCAATTCGGTGGTCAGAAAGCCGAGACATGGACAGGGGAGGGTAAAAAAGTTCGAACCCTTACCGCGTCGCGACGCCTTGATATAGACATATACGTGTGCCAGGACAAATTCAAGACACTTTCGTCCGATCAAAGGAGACACCGAACTTCACGGACGCTTCATTATTAACGAGTCGAACTGCCTTAACGTGCGTGTGCGTCCGAAGAAGGGTCGGACGCGCCGAGAATATTTACCACCGAAACGGTTGAATCATTGACAAGACAGCTCCAAAAAGCCTCAGCCTTCAAGGGACCATTGTAAATTCGGCACTTGACATTTTTCGGGCACGTTTGACGGGGCGTGAGGAGCAGAAAAAAAATTGGGATAAGGTTTCGACCCCCCCCCCCCCCCCCCCCGCGATCGAACTAAAATGTTGCACAAACCTCCCTTTTAATATTTTAAGACAAGCCCTAAAGAGTTTTTCGGCGACTAGTCATAGTTTTCGAGATATTGAATTTTAGAGTTTTTTTAAGGGTAAGGTTCCGAACGCCCCCCCCCCTTCGATGGAGCTAAAATTTTGGGATAACGGGATTTTTGGTGCAATAGTTTTCGAGATATTGAATTTTTGAGTTTTTTTTTAACGTGCGCCGACTATGTCTATATATGCCACGTCTCCGTTCTTACCTACAGTGGGTAAAAAAGTATTTGTACACGGCGTCTTTTTCGAATTATTCTATGGGAAGTAAAATGCTTTATTAAATTTCAATGTTCGATAGCTTATCCAAAATATACGTGGTGCCTGTTTACAAAAATCTTGGGATAAGACGAACACACAAATAATGCCAAATTAACAAAAGTTTCGTGTGATGCACGGAAAAAAAGAAACAGCGAAAATCACAGTATAAACCGCATGAAAAACAGGGTGCTATATTTCATTTTACAGTAAAACAAAGTAATGTAAATCCTGTCCTACAAAAATGACGAATTTTCCTGTACACACTGAGATTTTTACAGTTACACTGGATTATTTACAGTTCGGTATTGTGAATACATCAGTGTCTTCAGTAAAAATATTTAACTGTAAAATTTACATGAGATCACTGATTTTTATACTGTACGCAAACTGCAAGGGTTACAGTGTACACTGTATTGAGTACAGAGTGATTCATTAAATTTCACAGTGTGGCACGGTAGTTTTACTCTTCTTTCGACAGTTCATGACGTTATCTGTGCACTCTGAGATTTCTACAGTTAGACTGGTTTATTTACAGTTTGATATTGTGAATACATCAGTGATTTCAGTAAAAATATTCAACTGTAAAATTTAAATGCGATCACTGTTTTTTATGCTGTGCGCACATGAGGCACGAGGCCAGGACACAAAGGATTGCCAGTTAGTAGTGCGTGGTTGATGGGACGCGGACATCGAAATTTGTGCGACAGAATTCAAGAAATTATAAAGAAAGAGAGAATTTAAAAAAAGGTACGTTCTTGTGTAATTAGGACTTGTCTCGCGCGTGGAGTGAGGCACGTGGCCAGGACACAAAGGATTGCCAGTTAGTAGTGCGTGGTCGATAGGATGCGAATGTTGAAATTTGTGCGACATAATTCAAGAAATTATAAAAAAGAGAGAATTATTTACAAAAAGGTACGTTCCTGTGTATGTGACTGATTTTTTAATATTTTCTACACAGTTTTCTCAAACTTCTTTTATGGATAAACGGTTTTTTGTGTGTCTCACTCAGTTCAGTATATTCTTAATATATATGTGTGTGTGTGTGTGTGTGTGTGTGTGTGTGTGTGCGTGCGTGCGTGTGTGTGTGTGTGTGTGTGTGTGTGTGTGTGTGTGTGTGTGTGCGCGCGCGCGCGCGCGTGCGTGTGTGTGTGTATATATTACATTGCTTACAATATATATTGTAAGCGAAGGTTTCGCCGAACTTTTTTAATTTTATGTTTATAATCAAATTTACAGTGTGACGTTGTAAATGGTATTCACTGGTTAGGACCTGTCTCGAGCGTGGCGCGACCACGACACAAAGGACTGGCAGTTCTTTCAGCGCTTTAATTGTTCTTTCAGCGCTATCTAATGTTATTTTTACCCCTAATTTTCTATAATATACGATTTGTGGCCTTATTAAATTACGGGGTTCATCAAGTTTGAATTACAGTATTAAAACAAGAAGGTTTCCCGTGTTCACACTGTAAAAAGCAACGGTTCAAAACTGAAACTATACCTGTTGCTAACCAGTTTCTAGAACAGAGGACTTCACTGTTAAAACACCTACATAAACTCTGTCAATATAACTGGCGCATTCATTGTACATAATACAGATTAACCAACTGTCATATTACAAGTTTTGTTAAATTTATATTACAGTGTTGAACTGTCAAAATTTACTTTTGACTACACTGTATTTTGGACTATGTGTTCCAGTAAAAGATACAGTAGAGCGGTTCGAGTCCAAAGAGGACAGTATAGAAACTGTAATAATTTACTTTGAGCACACTGTATTTTGAGCACTGTGTTTCAGGTAATATCGCTGTGCAATCGCTCGAGTCCAATGCGAACTGTGTAGCCCCTGTATTTTGTACTATTTCTTTTTTTCCGTGTGTGTACAAATACTTTTTTTACCCACTGTACATATGTTATCGCAGTCTTCGTTTTGTCCAAACAAATCCAACAAAGCCAAACAATGCCAAACAAACCGAAAAACAATTGCGCGTCGCCAAAAATTCCTTTAGGGGTTGCCTTAAAATATTAAAAGGAAGGTTTGCGCAAAATTTCAGCTCGATCAGGAGGGGGGGGGGGGGGGGGGGGTTCGGAACCTCACCGAAAAAATTGGAATTGACATTGGAGCTTTCCATTGCAATGTTAACCACCATATTTAATTTAATTTTATTCGTAGCCGAAAAATCTGCGATCGGAATTGACGAATTGTTGGTCCGCGTTTTTCCAGCCCTCGTTCGAGAATCAAATTTCACCTTTTCGATTTTATCGCCACGATATAATTTTGTCTTCGTAGGGGACAATTACATCGAGAATAAATCCACAATAGGATTTAACTGCTGGGCGAGGCGCCTAAGACACAATAACCTCGTAGTATTTATTTATTGGACTTTTATGTCGACTCTTGCCTCGCCCTTATGACTTTTTCCTACAGTTTGTGAAAAGAAGTATCCTGTGTGCCGTGTATATTCGATGTACATATACGCGTATATAACTTTACGTGTACGTAGCTGTATACATGCGTCCATTACGGGAAGACCGAATGGCCTAATCACTTCGTCGAAATTCGTCTAGAGTTTGGGGAACAAAATCATTATTATTACGATCGAACGAGGATTCCTGGTTGTATTGCTGCACGCCACGTGCCCACGAAATCGTGCAGCCGGAATTATTCCGCACGAAGGAGGATAAGCCGATGCTCTATACTTTCGACTTCTACACTATATATATATATATATATATATATATATATATATATATATATATATGTATGTATGTATGTATGTATGTATATATGTATATATATATATATATGTATATATATATGTTTCCTGATATACGTTGTTAAATATTTTCTCGTGTCCTTAAATATGCAGGGTAGCCCCGAATGAGCCACGATACTTCGATACTCGTAAACCTATTTTTTTGGCATTTCCCGAATTTAAAACAAAGTCATTTTTTTTGCATGTTCTCAAAGCTGACATATCAAGAACATGTGAAAAAAATTCAAGTTATAATATGGAAAATTGGCTTTGCAGAAAGTATCTCGAAAAACAATTGACGAAATCACAATTTCCCGAAAACAATTTAATGAATAAACAATTTCCAAAATAAACAATTTCTCGAATACAATATCCCGAATAAATAATTCCCCCAATGCACAATTTCCCGAATAGACAATTCCTCGAAGGGACAACTTACCGAATTAACGTTTCCCAAGAAACCCAAACAGATCAAAATTTTTTTAAATTATTAATTGAATAATTGAATAATTTTATAACGGTTTAATTATTCAGTTATTATTAAATTAGCATCGCAATTAACATGAACACTTTTCTAATGGAAAGTGTAATTAAACTTTTTTTAAAGTTTGGTAAATATTTACAAGTTGGGCTCCAGCCCTAATCGGCTCCAACGTTTTTTTCACGTGTTCGGGGCTTTTCTGCAGTATGAAAATATATTTTTTATGATTGGGGAGGGGTATTTTATTTAAAAAAAATATTTCCGGAAAATATTCGCTTTTTGAAATACGTTTTTCGTATGCTTACTCTAATTTGTTTGGGTTTGTTTGGGTCAAACCCATGTCATTTAACCCACTTGATGTCACCAAACCCGTTTAAAAAATGCGTTCCACGAAGTATTTGCCTCGATTAATGATGCAACATTAATCAAATATTAATTATTCAAAATTGAAGTTATTTAATTTATTCATAATTTGAACGTTCACTCTTAAAAAAATGGTCCATTTGGGAAAATGTCTATTCGGGAAATTGTCTATTCGGAAAACGGTTCATTCGGGATAATGTATTCGAGCAATTGTTTATCCGGCAAATTGTGTACGAGAAATTGTCCGTTCGATAGACTGTGTTCGGGAAGTAATTGTTTCGAGAAATTGTATTAACGCAATGATTTACGTCCACTTAAACTTTTAATCGTGTTTTTTCTCGAAATTACTTTTCTCTACGTGGCCGGAATCATAACTATATCTATAATTGTCCGGTTTTCAATGAAAAAAAACAAACATTTCCGTAATTGCAGTAGCTTTCGGTGTACGTAGCCGTTCTTTTAGATTTAGTATTTTTAAAGACCCCGAATGTAAGTAAAAAGTTCGCAAAAATTACACTTTTTTCTAACACCCGCCATTTTGCAATTTTTTTCGGAAAAAGGCTAACTACAACTAGAACTACATTTATACATATTATTTTTAAAAATCTTTCGATTTTTCAGACTATTTCAGACTATTTCAGATATTTTCATAATAACTGTCATCGATCCGGCCGTTGGACCACATTTTTTATACAGAGACTCCATTATACCTCAATAACGTTAATTTTGAATTTTTTAAAATATAAATTTACACGAAATATGTTCAATGTATGCTTAATAAAATATGTTTTTTCCAAATCCCATATCAATTATCTAGTAGCCAAAAAAAAGGAAAAAACGAACTTTTTTTGGCCCGTCGCAGTGATGTCCTTCCTAGGAGATCAACGATAGTCTTGGTATTTTTAATATACATACCGTAAACGTTTACGGATATTTTTTCATGACCAGACTTGCTTAAAATACAGGCCAAGAAAATGAAGTAGAATTAAAGGACGAGACATTTCTCGCCGAGATATTTACAATCGTTGGTACCCCAACTTCACTTTGTACTTCGCTCACGTCGTGTAAACTTTGCACGAAATGTGAATTTCAAAGGTTTCCTTTTATACTTTTTTCTCCTTACCCCTTTTCTTGAGCAACGAAAAATTGGCTCCGAGCCAATTTTCGGTGCCTCGCAGGCCTTTTACAGCTATAACTTTGTCCAGTGTACCTCGATAAGAACAATGCCAAAATGAACGGAGAGATGATGACTTCCAAAAATCCGCGATTTAGCAGCCCCATATTAGTCTTGAATATTATTAATTTGAGGGCTTCTATAAACGGTCGCTGCGGCACAATTTTTTTTTATTCGTCTTTCGTGCGTTCGACACGCCATTCGCTCCCTTTTACATCAAAGGATACAAGGGAGACGAAGAAACGGCGAGGATAGACGAGACGACGAGAGAGCGGAGGCGGACACTGCTATTTTACTGTAGGCTCGTTTCGCGTTTGGCCCTGCGCCCATACGATCCTTTCCATCCGCTCGCTATCGCTATTTCCGTTTGAGCGTCCACCATTTGATCTTCGCCTACCCGCGGAAGCGCACCCTTTTAAATATATGCACATATATATATATATATATAAATATGGGTGTGTGTGTGTGTATGTGTATGTATATATATATATAAATTTGGTCACCTACGAAGGTTGCACGCTTTACATTTCTCGGTGCTTTTACGACTCGCTAACACCCACCGAGACATGTAAATACGAGTTATTCAATTTTTTATTTAAGACCAAGTTCATACAAATCATTTACCAAGAATGTTTAGACATACATGTTTACATATTGAAGTGAATACTTCTTATTTTCTATTAGTATGTAGGGACTATACCCGTGCAGAAATTTTGACAGGGATACCCTATGTCCGATCAAATCCCGATCAGGATTTGTCATGGATTCCCCAAAACCGGTAACCCGGTTAGAATCCAACTTGCATCCGTATCGGAATATGTATGACGACGATGGCATATCTTTGAAAATTTTGGCGTCACGTGTATTTTCGGTATTACTATGAAATTCCTATCTGTAGGTAGGAATTTCCATCTAGAGGTTCCTATCTATAAAATTCCTATCTATAGATAGGAATTTCCAATTTCTATAGATAGGAATATCCAACGCAAAAGACTGAGATGGACGCAAAGGACGCTAAGTAGTCCAAAAAACGATAACCCAGTCGTAGTTTTCCATTTTTTATGGTGTTCTTACCTTTCATTTTTTAAATTGATATTTTAATTCACCAAAAATGTATAAATGGTAATTATTTTTATAATAAATTTAACATGCAATAATTCCATTTTTGCCATTTTATTTCAGTCTGTATTTACCCTTGATCCTTCCAAGATTCCTCAATGATTCCATGGGGAATCTATTTAGAGTCATTAAAGGATCCGGTTCTGGATCCCTAATGGAATCCAGTTTACGGATCTTACATTTAGTCTTAGAATCTGATCCGATATCGGACTAGATCCCGACTGGGAGCCCGGGATACAAGTCAGAATCCAGCTGTATCCCTGCCAAAATTTCTGCACGGGTATACGCGTATACACATATAAAGAGGGAGAGATAAAGAGAAAAAGAGACAGTCCCATAAAATAAGATGACTTAACGTCGTTTCATAATCCAGTATATATTATTACCAGTTCCATAAACATGTACATTTTTGTTTATTTTAAATATTCAATACATTTGAATATATATATTTAAACAGACAGGAAGTGGTGACTTTGAAGACATTCGACATAAGGCCTTAGGCCAAAAAATAGGCTGTAGTTTCAGAAAAACTACAAGATAAATCAAGATTACAAAAAGAGTGTTTATCACACCCTTTAAGGCGGGAGCCTGAACGACAAGGTCGAAAAAAGCGTTTTTTTTTCGGGAATTTTTTTCGAAGGGAAAAAACAAGTGAGCCCAGTAAACATATAATATAACATACAATAAAACATATAATATCCTCTATAATATAACATGGAATGTAAATCTTATTGGGTCTTTTCAATTTACAACCCGGAGTCATTTTAGTGCGAGTGCAAGAATCATTTCGGTACGTTTAAAGTTCCAGCTGAAGGAGGTATCGAATGTTTCGATCGACCTCGACATTATTTGTCGACACACATTGACTGGACATTGTTTATGGAGGGGGAAGACAAGAAAACGAGATTTACCGAGGACATCGTGTTTTCTGTAACACGAGAGTGTTCGGTGCTCCTGGGACGCAAGGATCACCCCGGCGGACACCGGATCCCATAAGACGCATCGACAAGTCCGAGGAATTTCTTCGGAGCATCAGTACAGAAGCTGCCCATAACGAGAGCGCTATCTACTGACAGATCCGCGAAAGGGATAACCCAAGATGCTAATATGCTTCCTTGAACACGTGGGAAACGGCAAAGGCGCGTAATAAGCCGTCACTAATGTGCCTTTGTATCAAATTTATCTGCTAATTCGACAGACCGAAACATCATCGCAAGGTCGACGTCGAGTGGAAGCAAAATATATGTTTTTTTTTCCCCAGCGAGCGCAGAACGAACGTCAGTTTTCGTAAGAAAACAAAACTACGATGAATTTTATTTGGAGTACAAAGTCTCCGCTATTTGCCAAAAGATGGCCCCACCAGAGGTTATGGTTGAACTTGTCAGATGTAAAACGTCATATCGCAAGGTTGGACATTTGGCAAGACCATAACCTTGAAATATTAGCGATTTTGTATCAGCATCACATAATCTTTTTCGTGCGAAATTTCGATTTTTGAGCCGAATAAGCGTAATTTGCGGGAACTTTTGATTTACCTCTTTCATTTGACGAAATCCGCAGCTGAGGCGCATCGATTGCTTGTAGAAGCATATGGTGAGGCTGCCTTAAGAGGAGGTACCTGAGTAAACGGCGAGAAAAACAGGTAAACTGCGGGAATTTTTATATGAAAAACTAATGTTTCGATTCGATCCGGGTTTTTTTTTATTGGGAGATATGTACATTGAGGTATGTTTAGGAATTTTTAAAAATAAATTCGTTGAATCGAAGCGATTCAAACGCGATTATCTCGAAACATAGTTTTCAAAGTCGGTGCCAGATGTATCTCGAAAACGGCTTGTCCGATTTTGTCCAAGTTTGGATACAATGTTCTTCGATAGTTTTTCTCGTTCGCCACGTAGGATTTTTTTGAAATTTTCATTTTTGACGGAATTGCGACCGTTTTAATTTAACATTCGTTTTTCGTTCGCAATTTCCGACGATTTTGGATTGCATACACATTGCATAAAAAGGCAATGGTTCAATCACATGAAAAACCCCTACGTGGCGAACGAGAAAAAGTATCGAAGAATATTGTATCCAAATTTGGACAAAATCGGACAAGCCGTTTTCGAAATACATCTGGCACCGACTTTGAAAACTATTTTTCGAGATAATCGCGTTTGAATCGGTTCCAGTCGACGAATTTATTTTTAAAAACTCCTCAACATACCTCAATGTCCATATTTTCCAATTTCATAAAACCCAGATCCAATCGAAACATTAGTTTTTGAGATAAAAATTCCCGAAGTTTACCTGTTTTTCTCGCCGTTTACTCAGGTACCTCCCCTTAAGGCGTTACCCCCACTTGCGATTTTGAAAAAATCGATTTTTTTATTGCATTTTTTTGAGGTATATGTATCCGGGCCCATATTTCTTTATGGGCCCGGAATAGATGACTCTATGTAAGTTTACAAAAGAAATGTTTTCTTCGTGTAAACTGAAATTGAAACTTTAAACGCGTTTTTCTCAAAATGGCATTTCTGAAGTCGGTGACCAAGATTACTCGAACACTAATGAACCGATCTTCTTGAAATTTTGCAGGCTTATTTAATACATAAAAATGTAGTCTTTAATCATTCGATTTTTTTTTCGAAAAAAAAATGGACGTTTTGTAGTCAAAAAACGGCCGTTTTTTTTCGTTAAAATCGAACCATTAACTTTGACTGTCCGCCATTTTGTGAAAAATAAATATTTTTTAAAATCCTTCGATTAAAGACTAGTTTATACTTATATTTGACTAAATCCATCCGCATTTTTTTTTCAGATGATCCACTTCGCCGCAATGTTGGTCACCGCAAACCGTGTATATAAAAACATTATTTCATTGACGGCCATTTGCCATTAAACAATGTAATATTTTTCAATAAAAAAATTACTGAAAGTTCTTCAAGATGTGTTCTTTAAGATGGTATATTGATCGATTAAAAAAGTTTTGTAGTTTTCTTTAAAAAAATTCATGAAAAAGGCCTTTTTTGCGCTACAAGTGGGGGTAACGCCTTAAGTGAGAGAAGTTGTCGTGCGTGGTTTCAAAAGTTTGAGAACGGTGAATTTGACGTTGAAGGCAAAGAACGTAGTGGAAGGCGGAAAGTGTACGAAGACGCGCAATTGGAAGCAATATTGGAGGGAGATTCGTCCCAAACGCAAGAACTTGAACTTACATTAGGACTGACTCAATAAGCAATTTCACATCGTTTAAAGTCGTTGGGAATGATTCAAAAGCAAGGAATTTGGGTCCCATATGAACTGAAGCCGAGAAACGTTGAACGGCGATTTTGCACATGTGAAATGCTGCTTGCCAGGCATAAGCGAAAGGGTCACTCATAACACTCAATTGGGAAGTTTTACCCCACCCGCCGTATTCACCAGACTCCCTCTGACTATCATTTATTTCGATCGATGACGCACGGCCTGTCTGAGCAGCACTTCACATCATATGAAGGTACCAAAAATTGCATGGAGCCTAGATACCAGGAGGTTTAGCGGCAATGCAAAGGCGCTGAAAAAAGCGTCCCCGAAAATGTCCCGAAGTGATGGCGCTGGGGTGCAGTGGCACCTACATATATAGTAATATATTGGTCAACGAGGTGAAAGTGATCGGATGAGTTTCTAACCTCACGACAGACCGATCGTGACATCAAATGTCGAAATATCCGCCGATTCATAATTTCCTCATGACGGTTCGGGAAAAAAAAACGCAAAAGCGAGAAAAGATCTCAAACTCAAACTCAGAATCGCGGCGATACAGCCTATCTAGAAAAACGTGTTTTTTTTACATATAGCTTCACGGGAGAACGGTTTTCTCGTAAAATATAAGACCTGAAACAAAAACAAAAAAAATTATAATTTATATATTATTAATTATGAGACTACCTAGAAATTTGCTTTC
Organism: Ophion slaviceki; assembly: GCA_944452715.1. NCBI lineage: Eukaryota > Metazoa > Arthropoda > Insecta > Hymenoptera > Ichneumonidae > Ophion > Ophion slaviceki. The sequence continues at coordinate 13,626,755 of OX101786.1, read as the reverse complement.
AAATTTTGCAAAAGTAGCGCACTTTGAAGGAAATAAATCGATTTTTTGCCAAAAAAGCAGTAAATTGTTTATAAAAAGAAGTTTACATTTAATCAAAAAACGGCTACGTACTCCCATAAAGAATATAATTGTGAAGCTTCTATCAAAATTTCAAATCGATGCAGGCAAAGGTGGTCGAGTAATCCGTCTTCTGAGATCGAATAAAGTGGTTTCGAGAAAAACGCGTTTAAAGTTGTACGAGCAACTCAGCGCGCGTTCCAAGGCGCTGCGGCCAAATCGGTAATTGAACCTTTAAATAAAAAAAAATTGCTACAGGACCAATTGCATATTGTTTTTATGACACCGAAGTATTTTTAGGAAAGAAAACGTCTTTCCAAAATCCTAGTGTGGTGTTATCCCTTGACACTAATGAAAGTTAGGTACATCATCTGTGATCTGTCTCAGATCGCACCCATGTTTAGCGTATATCTATATACATATAGGTGCCGGAGCACCCCAGCGCCATCATTTCTTGTTCCCGTTTTGGGGACGAGTTGAAAGGCCTCGCTGAACCTCCTGGTATCTAGGCTCCATGAAAAATTGGCTCGATTTCTGGATAGCCTCAAAAGATGAAGCGTTCTTCCGACGCGGTGTCCATACGCTGCCAGAAAGATGGGAAAAAGTAGTGGCTCGCGAGGGACAATACTTTGAATAAAACATAAAGTACCGTTCTTTCACAATAAATGCCCAATTTAAAAAAAAACGGCGGAGACTTATTTGTACTCCCAATATTAACCAATTTTTTTTTACTTTTTAAGAAAGTGTGTTCAGAATGTTCCGAAGATTAAAAAATGACATTTAGAAAAAATGTCTGTGTGTGGGCGTGCTGTTTTATTTTGGGCACACAAAATTTTTTATTTTTTGGGCTACATGGCCGAGTTTTTGCGTGCCAACATGTTCTAAATAAATTGAGTTGAGAGAGGACACCAATGTAAAATTTTCGGAAAATCGTTTTGTTGGAAACACTTTTGAAAAATCCTGTGAACCTTAAAAAATATGATGAATATTCGTTTATAGCTGAAAAAAACACTTTTAAAGTAGTTTTCGAGCTATTTTTAGGGGAGTCACCGAGCTCCTCGTATATCTTTGGAGAAAAAGTTGTCCACTAAAAATAGTTTTATTTTTTACCACTAGGTGGAATTAGGTTACGAAAAAATTTTCATCAGCCGTAGCGTCTATGAAACTATTGACTAGACCGAAAACTTCCAACACGCTTTTACTCAAAACTGCCTCAAAACAAAAATGTCTTCGATGAAAACTTAATCGTTGGATTATCAGATGTCAAAATAATGAATATGAAGCAAGTGTCTCCAAAGAAAAATTCCCCTCAGTTTTCCAACCCAATTATTTATGATTATTTATACAAATTGAATACCCCATGGAAATACTGGAAGGAGGAAGGAGTGAAGGGTAGGGAGAAAGAATTGTGGGCAAGAATAAGATGTGGAAATGTATGGAGGGCGGGAAAGAAGGGGGAGAAAAATTGGCGGTGCAGGATTTGTGAGGAGAAATTTGAGACGGTGGAGCACCTCCTAATTTGCAAAAAAGGCTGGGAAATGATGCCAAAAGAGGCAAGAAAAGAAGCGGAGGAGTGGATACAAGGAGGTGACGAGGTTGCGATAAAGGGGGGATCATTAATATGTTAAGCGGGAAAATAAATGTGGGAATTTGCCGCTACTTCAAAGAAATAGAGGCATTATGTGCAAAAATGAAAAAAGAGGAAAAAGATGAGAGCGACAGCGATCAGTAGTGGTTAGGATATAGGTTAGAATCTTAGACGTAAGTTGTTAGGTGTAAGTTCGTGAATGAGATTGATTGTAAGAAAAGAGACTTTGTAAAAAACTTTATAACAAGTTGTGCAAATAAAACTCTATTATATATATACAAATGGAATAGCCCATAATTAATATCTAGGTTCGCATCATGGAAGCCGAAATTAAATCTTACAGGAAGCGTCAAATGATTATAGGGGGCATAAAAAAACTGTAAAACAAAAATTAGCACCCCAGTCGGAAGACAAAATAAAAATTGATATTCATGAATATAAACAAACAACTTCTATCCCATAAGTGTAAAGAGACCCTAGGCACAATTACCTCGAACTATGTATGTGTGTATATATATATATATAACCTAATTAGAACCATAAAGTAACTAACAAGAAAAGGTCGTGAGGTCGAACTCTCTCGAAATTTCTCGTGTGAAACTCGAAATTTGGCATGTGTGTAGAATGGGTAAAAATTGGTGACACGTATTTTTTTATGTCTGCGGAACCCGATTTTTAAGGGGTGAAACGCACCCTTGAAAATAGGGGTGATTTCGTTTTTTGTCGATAACGTTTTAACGGTACGAGATATGAAAAAATTCTGAATTGCAACAACGTTTGCAACATCATGTACTATACATTGGAGATGAGAACGATAACGTTATCGACGAAAAACGAAAAACACCCCTATTTTCGAGGGTGCGTTTCACACCTTAAAAATCGGGTTCTGCAGATATAAAAAAATACGTGTCGCCTATTTTTACTCATTCTACAAACATGCCAAATTTCTCACGCAAAAATCGAACGTCTATCCGCTTTTGTGACATCTCAGGTGTATGCGCGCAACAAAAAAGATAGCATCCATACTTCCGGGTGATCAGTTTTGCGTAAGTCAAATCCTGAAGCCAAAATACTTGCGCGTGCACACATAACATGTATTTCAAAACATAAACTCTCCTACCAGCAAGATATTCGTCTCGTAAAAACTTTCTTCGCCTATCGCCGGGCTTTCTTCGTCGTAAGAGATCTCGAACGATTGAGTGACCAATGGACCATGGTTTACGACGCGAATCGTCGTGCTACAACAAGAGGCACGTAACCTGCGAAGCATTTTTCCCGATGAAAAGGGCGCCAGCGAGCAAGATACTTACATCCCTCGCCTCTCCGAACCCTACAAATTTGAATCTCGATTTTGAAGCCATGTATCTCACACGCTGCGAAATTTCGGGGCGGTCACGACGGTATTGCAGAACTCGTAGTTTTTGGCTATGAGCTGCCGCAAACTCCCGCCAGATGTCGCAGCAATCGCCTGCTGCTCGCACTACAGCAAAGAGCAGGGCCCAATAGGCGACGCTTGCTGCAAGTCCGTGTGTGATGCGTGTGTGATGTATGCACGTCCACGCTGGATCGTCGCAGGTGGAAAAACTGGGAACTAGATTTTCAGGATTGTCGATACTATTTTGAGCTTCGTTGGTACAATTTTGCTAGTTTTATGTGAAAAAAAATAAAAGTGTAAAACCTTTTAAAAAGCTTTGATTTATGAACTATTGAACTATGAGGTACAAAATAATATTTAGTGTGTGAAATTAAAAAGAAAAGCTACAGAAGAACCCCATCCTTGATCACTGATCAAAGGCGCAGGCAGTACACACTTAAGGGGTTACTCCCACTTGCGATTTTGAAAAAATCGATTTTTTTACTGCATTTTTTTGAAGTGCAATTTGAAGTGCAGTTTTTTTTTATGCCCGGAATAGATGACTCTATGTAAGTTTACAAAAAAAAATATTTTCTTCGTATAAACTGAAATTGAAACTTTAAACGCGTTTTTCTCAAAATGGCATTTCGGAAGTCGGTGACCAAGATTACTCGAACACTAATGAACCGATCTTCTTGAAATTTTGCAGGCTGATTTAATACATAAAAATGTAGTCTTTAATCGATCGATTTTTTTTTTCGAAAAAAAAATGGCCGTTTTATAGCCAAAAAACGGCCGTTATTTTCGTTAAAATCGAACCATTAACTTTGACTGTCCGCCATTTTGTGAAAAATGAATATTTTTTTAAATCCTTCGATTAAAGACTAGTTTATACTTATATTTGACTAAATCCATCCGCATTTTTTTTTTCAGATGATCCACTTCGCCGCAATGTTGGTCACCGCAAACCGTGTATATAAAAACATTATTTCATTGACGGCCATTTGCCACTAAACAATGTAATATTTTTCAATAAAAAAATTACTGAAAGTTCTTCAAGATGTGTTCTTTAAGATGGTATATTGATCGATTAAAAAAGTTTTGTAGTTTTCTTTAAAAAAATTCATGAAAAAAACCTTTTTTTGCGCTACAAGTGGGGGTAACGCCTTAAAGCATTCCATACATCATAAAGGACTGTTGTGACACAATGTAAGATGTCTGTCACACTCTCTTTACTGCTTTATAACTAGTCGCCTGATCAAATTTTTTTTAAACTAAATAGTACGTGTTCCAGATTTTCGAAAATCTTTACGTTGTTAAGGGGCTATACCAGTGTGACACTTTCAAAAAATCGTTTTTTTTTGCCTTTTTCGACAGTTTATACTTTCAAGAATATCATTGTCATTTATATCATTTATATCAATATTATTTTATCTTGCAAAAATCGATAGTTAAATCTTTAAACGCGTTTTTCTCGAAATGATATTTTTCAAATTTGCTGACATTGTAACTCAAAGAGCAATCATCCGATTGACTTGAAATTTAAACTGAGTACTCTTGAATATATTTACTCTACAACGACGTAGGATATTTTTGATTGGATGAAAATTGACGATTTGGCATTGAAAAAAACGACCATTTTGTAGGCAAGAAAACAGACTTTTTTCATAACTACGCCATTTTGTTAGATTGTCATATTTTTCGAAAATCCTACGTCATTGTACAGGAAATACCTTCCAGTTTAACGACTTTTTTTCTTTTTCGATTTCCGCTACTCAATCGACCGAAATCATGTCAGAACTGGAGGAACTTTTGTTTGGCGCCTCCGAAGGCAGCGCACAAGTCGCTTGGATCTCAATATTTTTATATGAAAAAATTACGTAATATAGGTCAAATATAGCCAAATATATTCTTAATTTTCCAAAACATTGAATTGAGTACTTTTCTTCCAAAAAATTCCCAAAAATTATCCAAATTTTCAGCGTTCACACTGGTATAGCCCCTTAAGTTTTGAAGGGTCAAGCAAAAATCTCACAATATTCAAATTTCTATTTTCTGACACTCACAGCTTGCACATATCCTGTACGTACCTATAGATATCAACAAGTGCATTAAAATTTCGAAGAGCCATTTTCCCACAATCGATTCAAGAGCGATGCTCGGCTAGACGAAGCGGAAACGTCGATAACACGGTTAACCCTTCGAGTGCACACCTCCGCCGCCAACCTATAAGTGCATCTTGGGTCAATCTGACCCAAGGAGTTTTTCAAGTCGTTGTATTCCGTTAAATATGCATTTTTTTGTTTTTTTTTGTAGAGACGTTTTTTGTAGTAAATTGTTCATATTTTATGGCCCTAAATTTATTTTTTGACGAAAACGAAAATTCAAGGCTAAAACACTCGTTCAAAGTGGGGCATACTTTGAAAAATACGTTGAAAAATACTAAATTCGTACGGTCAAAACGGCCCAGTGTGCACTCGAAGGGTTAAATGTCCGAAAGAGAAATTCGAGTTGCCATTGAGGAGGATCGACTGGACGAAGGTAGGAATAAATAGGCGAATAAAAGCACAAACACTACTATTTTTTTACTTCGTTTCACCATTATCTTTAGGATAATGGCATTAAAAAATGTTTATTAATATGTATACTTTCCTTAAAATCATCGTCATACTCGTATTTTCATATAGCGTAATAATAATAATAATAATAATAATAATAATAATAATAATCGTAATATATCAATTCGTATATATAATATATGTATATATACTACATACTGTATGCAGATATATAATGTTTATATCTATCTATATATATATATTATTCTTACATTCGTATGTGTGTTTGTGTTGTGTTTCACGTGTAATTTTTCCTCGCATATTACAGAGAATAGTTACATAATAGTTGCGTAGATTTATCTTAACGTGGTATCCATTACTAAAACATACAAAAGCAGTATAAAGCTCGATTCTCACACGCTGTATTATTTTAATTATTCAATTGTTACTTTTATTTCTGTTTGTTCATTCGTTTCATATCTACTGTATCGTATAATAATAATAATAGTCACGTGGTGAATCGACCTTTGAATTGCGGTTACCGTCTATCCATTTGTTTATTTGTTGTTTTTTTTGTTAGCCCTTTTATTTTCGTTTTTGTTTTTCTATTTGTCTGTTTCGATACGAATTTACGGGATTTATCCGTAATGCGATCCGGCGCGATATCATGTCTATTACGATCATTTTTTTGTTCTTTTATATTTTATTCGCAGCTACTACACTGGTGACTCATCTCACTGTGCTCTTCACTCTTGCACTCTATGTGTACATATACATGTATATTTGTATATGGATGTGTGTGTGTGTGTGTGTTTATATAGGGTGGCGCGGTGTCTCGTTGTCGTCGCTGATGCTCGTTTTCAACTCTTTCCCCCTTTTTTACACGCGCTAGACTTTTTCTTTCGTGTGTTTTTTTTTTCAATTTGATCGCAGCGTGTGCAAGCCGTGAAAGAAACAGAATACGAAATGCCGTCAAACGCGCCAGCACCGTTTCGCAAAAAAAAAACGTCGATCGAGACCGGAGACGAACGTGTGCATGCACATGTGTGTAGACGCGTGCAGGCGAGACGATCGAAATTTGCACCTCGTTGCACCTGCATGCATGCACACACGTTTGGCATCGTTTGTACTCGTGGCCGGGCCTCGGACGTTCATCGTTCCTACAGATTGGCCGGCGGGTGAACAAAGTCTGCGGGTCCACGATAGCGGAATCGTCAACGCAAAAATTCGTGTCGATAATTATATCGGCGCTCATACGTCGTGAGATTTAAAAAAAAGCAAACTCGCTGACACCCTTGTCGTATTCTCGAAACATCAAAGTTCGCACTCAACTCGCTAAATTTCATTTTTTTCATTTTGTTTCCATCTGTGAGTTACGTCGATATTTTTGTTTGCTCGGAGCGATTACCTCAGCGGCAATTATTCCGTGAGAAGAGGGAAGAAAAAAAACGTAATTTTTCGTCGGACGCCCAGCGTTCGAGGCTTTAAGGTTGAATTCTCTTCTTCTTCTCTAGCGCAATTAAAATAAGTTCAGGTCACGAAACTCGATGGATAAACGCTTCGAGAATACTCGGGGATTTTTTGCCACGATTTGTTTTTTGTTTTTTTTTTTTGTTTTTTTTTTTCGATTGTGTACGACGAAAATGTTCACTACAGCCGTTCACCCGCCGGCTAAAGGTACAGCGTAGTAGGTATCTCTAATAACCCGAGTTAGACTCTCACCCTTCATTCCAAACAAACAAATCTATAGAGTGCATACAGTCGTTACAATACGAATTATTAAATATCAACTTTCATACTCTAACGATAGAATAATAATAATTATTGTAATAATCGTAATAATAATGACAATATATATAGTTAATAATGACAATGATAATAAGTTTATTAGTACGGATGAAATTTATGGCGCGTACATCCAACGTATTGACGTTTTACTTTTTTTTCTAAATTCTTTTTGTTGTTGTTTTTCAACTTATCGTTTCGTTCACACCTCACAAAAATTTAGGATTAATTTTCAAGCTCACATTCTACACGGATAAAAACCACACACAAATATTTTCACTCGACGCACGAAAAGTCTCATTCGTTGAATTAAATTTATCATCGAGCTGTTGTGAAATCGTCAATGGCAGTGGTCACCACGGTATGTCTATTTTGTTTAGTTTTTCCGAGATGAGGCAAAGAGCGAGCGATCTCTCTCGCCACGGTCTCCTCGTGGAAAAAAATCGGCCTCTATACACCGACGACGACAGGGCGAAGTTCAATCACGAATATCAAAAATATTGGCACGTCAAATTTATTTCGCCAATTATACTTTTAACTATTCTACGAAACGTCAATTTTTTTTCTTCGAAAATTCACAAAATTGACGCTGCCTCGTACGACCTTTCGTCGACTCTGGTCAAATGAATTTTTCAAACGCGCAACTTCGCCGTACCTCGTGGCCTCTGGAGAAATGTCGATTTTTTTTTCTTCGTTTTGCACGTATCGATAGAGACAGGTGAGTCTCGTTGACTACTGCAAGAGGCGAACTGCTTCGGGGAATCGGCAAATTCTGACAGTGAGACCCATCTCGTCGCGTGATATTATAAGATCTACGATCTAGCAGCTAAAAATCATCCTACTCTCTAATTATGTAAATACATTTCCAAAAATAAAAGCAAACAAATACCAGGATATACACGAGTATAATTTGCTCAAAAGTTTCGATGAATAGATTTTTATAAAAAATATACATGATCCAAATTTTCCGATCACTTCGTCCTTTTAGAAAAGATGAGAAAAGGAAAGAAATTTTTTTCACAGCGAATCTAGCTCATCCGGCACTCGATTCTCAACACGGATACTCGAACGTTCAAGCAATTCTTGAATTTTCGAATATGGAGCGTCGGATGGGCCAGGCTCACTACTTGACACATACACATGTATAAAGATATAAATATACGTATGTAAATGTATATTTATATATTTACATATATATTGTGATTTTTTAAATTCGCAGTTATAACTTTCAGGCGGCGAGATTGGTCTCTCCCGTCTGTCCGCGACAGGCCTTATCCACTTGCACACCCCGTACAGTGTCCCGAGAGATCGTACGTCCCTTGACTCATTTTCCCGACGTTTTTTTTTGCATCCACCACTGACCTATCGTTTTTCTCGTCCTCTCATCTAGAAACGGATGAATCGTCGTAACCGGTAAAAGTTCGTAAATTACTATCAAATCGAAAAACACATTATTGATAATCACAAAAACAGTGATGTAGAAATCGTCAAATATTGAGCGTTAAATCTAGTATACATTCGTCACTTTTTTTCCCCTACTGCATTAATTATTCTTCGTATGCAATTACACCTGAGAATAATAATTGCGACACCGATAATTGTTTAGTTTTGAATTATGTTTCCGATGTTTTATTTCCATGGCAGTTTTTGTTTTTCGAGTCATTGGGATTTCATTATTGCTGAAGTATACAAATGTATTTATCCACGAAGACAAACTGTTGTTCGAGTAACGCGAGTTTTCCGAGGATAAAGTTTGTCCGACAAAAAAAAATTGATCTTCGTTTTCCGGCAAACTTTATTCATCCCGGCCACATAATGTTCACTTTATTCGAACAAAGCTCCACTCTTATCATACGTTGGCATGGATTGAGCGTTTTTCGTTTTGTCCTTTCCAGCGGAAAAATTGAATTTCGTTGGAAAATGTACAAAAAAGTACCGTATAAGAATTGAACGTCGTATTGTCCTCCGTGTAACGACGAAAGGATTTGTACGATTCGAACATACGTATGAAGATCGATCAATCGGAATTGCTAGTGAACGAGACGAGTTTCGAATTCGTTCATTTTCCTTTCGTTATTTTCTTCGACCAAACGGATAATTCATTCATACGAAAATTGCCCATCTCGAAGTTCGTGTCAGGCATGGGGCTTTCCGTGAGAATCAACGTAGACGTAATGACGCGCGGATGTACGCTGTAACGCACGAAACAAAATATTTTCACAACACGCAACGATACAATGAGAGTGCACACGACCGACTGATCGTCGTCGCATAATTGATTGATGGGGAAAACGAATAGTTCGATAGACGAAAAGCCCACGCTAGCCAATATGGGAGATAGTTGCATATTGTGCACCCCCGCAGCTGTTATTACGACGAAAACAACGTTGTTATCCGACCCGCAAGTGTAAGTGCCAATGTAGTTCGTTTTTTTTCGGGTGTAGTTCGGAAAAGGACATACTGCCGATTAATTTGGAATTTCGCGCACCCATGTATTTTGACCCGCTGATTATGAATGTGATATGTGAAATACCGGTAAATTTTATTTTCAAGGTCAAAACTCACAAAAACTTATTTTACAAAGTTTTTCTACTTTATTTTAATAAACGTTGATCTTAGAGAAAATCGTGTCCTACAAAAATTGTAGCCTATAAAAAGGTTGATATTTTATGTTTTACACATTTTTTGTCTACAACCATTCTGTTTCGAGAAAAATGGGATAATGCTCCAATAAGTACATTTTGCTAAACTCCATGAGTTTCCACATTATCTAGTTACGCACTTTATAACGGGGAGGTTGGAGTTTGTCTGGGTTTGTTTGTTGTGTTGTGTGTTGTTTTAGTTTGTTTGTTGTGATGTGTGTTGTTTGAGTTTGTGTGTTGTGTTGTGTATTGTTTGAGTTTCTTTGTTGTGTTGTGTGTTGTTTAGGTATACGTGTATCGTTAAAGATCAAACTGCAACCTTCCCGCGGCAGAGTGCGTAAATAGATAAGATAGAAACTAATGGAGTTCAAGAAAATGCACTTTGTGGAACATTATCCCATTTTTCTCGAAACAGATTGGTTTTAGACGAAACTTGCATAGAACATAAAAGATAAATCTTTTTATAGGCTACAACTTTTGTAGAAAACATTTTTCCCTGAGATCAACATTTATTAGAATAAAATAGAAAAACTTTAAAAAAATCATTCATTGTGAGTTTTGACGTTGAAAATCATATTTGCGGATATGTTCACTATCATATTCGTAATCAGCGAGTATACATAGGTACACAAAATTCCAAACTAATCGGAGGTATGCCCTGGTCGGAACTTTATCCGTTTTTGTCTCCCTCCTCCCGTGTAGTGTCAATTACTGTTACGATTCGATCCTAAATGTACGCTCGTTACATCGTCGTTATAAAATCGCGTGTTAAAGAAAAAAACAACGCGTGAGATCGCGACGACCGTGACTTTTGCCCGCAAGGCGTTCCACGAGGATGCGTCCTGCGTTTGATGTTCGATGCAAATTGCGAGCTTCGACATTATCGTAAAATGCGAGCACGTCCCTCCCGATACGCCTTCCAGCAGCATATTTTCGGATTGAGGATTCGCACGAGACACTATCGTAGGAATTTCACCGTCAAATATGACGTTTCAACCCCCCTCCGACGGCCTATTTTCGTAACTTTTAAGCCCCCTTGAATTGAGTGATGGAACATGAATGAAGAATTTTACTAATTTTACGTGGGAGGAAGAATTGTGTTGCCCTCGTTATTAGTTATTTATATTGTTATGTCTAGTGTTCTGTTCACCTGTCTGTGTCGTCCTTAATATTTTTTTTTTTCGTAAAGCAACACGGTACATCAGCGTTATTTAGGAAAAAAAGTTAGATGGTAACCGTGTTTGTGTTCGTTTTTGCAATTTGTCCGGATGTCGGATAACCCGAGAGTGTTTACTTTTTATGTTTGTTTCTCTGAGGTGTAATATATTTATGTGTGTGTATATATATATATATATATTTAGCCAGTTTGACAATACGTAAATATTCAATTGCGGATATTATTATTTTTTTTGTTATTCGTTATGTAATTTATTTGTGAGTGTTTTATTCACTGCCCGCGCACGTACGACACAAGTGTACGCCTATAGATGCAATTAGATTAGGTTGTCGCGTAGGTATTATTTCGTACCCTTATAAATAATTTATTATTCAATATAATTATCGTAATAATTCCTACACCAGAGAAAACATCGTTAAACCTTATCTGTATCTCATATTTACTCTTTTCATTTTCTTCAGCTCAATAATAATCAGTATTTTGTTATTTTCACGTGTATTCTTTCTTTTCTTTGCCTTCTTCATTGCCCCCCCCCTCTCTCTATCTCTCTCTCTCCCTCTCTCGGCATACTCAATTGAATCGATTAATTCGTTACTCTTCGGGCTTTGTTGTCTTTCGTATTAATTTCACTTTTTTTCTTCTTTCACTCAATATTATTCATCCTTCGATATAATAATATTATTTTATTAGAAAATTTGTACTCTTATGGGGGAGAGGATGGGAGGTATTGTAAATGGACACGGATGCCGCGTTTTCCTGTTTTGCATTTCGGTCTCGAGGCTTATCGGAACATCTTACTCGCGCATGATGTCAATTCCAGTTCGTGATGATATTGATTCGGATTTTTTTTCATATTTTAGTTCATATCTCTCTTTTTACGTTACTCGCCATTTGGATGAGTTTTTGAAAACTTTATTCCCGTGGAAAAGAAAAGCGCTTTGATGTCAAGAATTTCTGCGAGTGTAGAATTTTTATTTTTATTCGGTTAAGTATAATTTCATTTAAATTAAATTGAATTTTAGTTCAATTTAATTTAGTCCAAATTAAACTGAATTTAGGTTCAATTCAATTTAGTTTGAATTAAATTGAATTTAAGTTCAATTTAATTTAGGTTAAATTTAATTAAATTTAGGTTTAATTTAATTTGATGTATATTGCTAAAAGCCAGTATACGTTATTAGAGTTAGTATAGAATTTGAGATCGGATATTTCGGACCTTATCAAAAACCGATGATTAGTCTCGTACCGTAAGGTCGAATTTCCCTTTTGAATTTCCACGCTTTTTCAAACATTACTCTGCTTCGAAACCAACGGGAGATCACGCGTCTTCGAGCCCTTCAGGCTCACCCAGTAAAATGTTCCGCTCGAGCCTTCATTTGCAGCCAGGTCTCTAAATATGTATTTGTAAAAACGTGCCGAAGTTGGCCAGCCACGAGATAATTTTGTGTCGTTCGTTATCTCGTCGGTGTGTCGATCAAACGCACAAAAAAGAAAAACAGTCAACTTCTCGTCTGAAACTTCGATCGGACGAAAAGTTTAGGCCTTTTCACGAAGTACTCTCGGCGTTTGATCCAACGGGATGGGAGGGAATGGCGAACCGAACAAAAAAAAGTAAAGTGAATGAGAGGGTGAATATCTATGCCGGAACGAGAAAGCGCAGGATTTCTCAAAGGGATCCACAGGGATATGGGCGAGTGGAAGGTCCTGTGTCCTCTCCGGATGTCTGAACCCTCGGACAAACGACGAGATTCACTTCGTTTGCCCGAGTCCTCGAGACGTCTCTCCCAATTAAATTGAGATCTCGAGGAGGTAACGAAAAAAATACAATGTAGCACGACACAGCTGTCATTGCTTTCAATCGCAAGAACTGAAAAGACAAATCCTGACCGCTACGATTCACAATTGATTTTTGCCTCGAACTTATCACTCGTGACTCTCGTGGCTGGTCGACGTTTTTTTTAATCCTCTTGACACGTTTTTTTAAATCCTCTTTGTAATAGTCGATCGAAGTAATCTGGAACGATGATCTCACTAGAGGCATCGAATCGATTTTATAATATTTGGGAATTGTTAATTGGATCGATCGTCGAATTGTTCTTTTTTTTTGTCTTGGTACACAGATGAAAAAAACATCGAGATACGGTCAATATAGAAGATAGCAGAAGTTGAAAACTGGTCTAACGAATTAACAGCTGATAAGAGGATATCGTACATTCAACACTCACGCGACACACGCACACGGGCGCCACTACGTCGAGCCACTATGGATCAAAGCGATCAAAATTCAAATTCACTTTACATTTAATTGCTGTTAATGTCGGGCACACCGCTCGTATACGCCTGAATCGTCGAGGTGTCAAGTCGCGAAATCCACGTGGGTGGCTCGTTTCAACCACGGTCGTCGAATATCCTTAAGTGAATATCCATAAGTCGAATATCGATAAGTCGAATATCCATAAGTCGAATATCCATAAGTCAAATATCCATAAGTACGATTATCCGTAAGTCGAATATCCATAAGTCAAATATTCATAAGTCGAATATCCATAAGTCGAATATCCATAACTCAAATATCCATAAGTCGAATATCCATAAGTCGAATATCCATAAGTCGAATATCCATAAGTCGAATATCCATAAGTCGAATATCCATAAGTGAGTACAGAGTAAAAATGAGTGCCAGAAATGGTGGAAGGTAGAGATAAGCGAGTTTGTTTAGGTTTGTTTGGGTTCCCTCTATACTCACTTTTCCTCTACCTCCCGCCATACCTGGCACTCATTTCGACTCTATACTCACTTATAGATATTTGTACTAATGGATATTCGACTTATGGTTATTCGACTTATGGATATTCGACTTATAGATCTTTGACTTATGGTTATTCGACTTATGGATATTCGACTTATGGATACTCGACTTATGGATATTCACGTATGGATATTGGCACTTATGGATATTCGCCTTATGGATATTCGGTTATGGAAATTCGACTTATGGATATTCGACCGAAATCGTTTCAACAGCTAGTGCGATTCGACGTTGATTATTTGATACTTTACGAGACCAATTTGACAAATACACGAACACGAAGATTAATTGAGGAACGCGTTACATTTTCGTATTTATTTTATCGGGATGACATTTTTTTTGCAAAAAACTTTTGTCATCCAACTCTCGAGCTCTAACATCTAGGCTATCCTAATCGTTAATGAATGCTACTAATGATTATAATCTATTCGAACCATCGCCCTTACATCACACGTGATCTCGCATGGTGTAAATAAAAGCTCTCGAAAAGCTCCGACCTCACGATGGCGTCTTGTTTTTCCCTTGTATATTCTTTTTGCTTCGTTTCATTTTTTTCCTTCAATTTCTTGCAAATTCCATCCATTTTCGTCCAAATGTGCAGTCTATTATCCTCATCAAATATTTTTGCCTTTGCTCCCGTCGAGAGACGTCGCTTCAATATTTACCCACGGAAAAAGCCGTCGTCCTACGACGGCAACAGACACGTCTGCCGAATGAAAAAAAAAGCAACGTTACCCGCAAAATTTCGATAAGAAGCTTCGCAAAAAATGGCCTTTTTTCCTCGTCCGTATCGTGGTCAGCAAATAATCGCGCTCGTACTTTTTCTTCGTTAAGAAACAAGTCCGAATCTCTCGACGTGTCTTTCGCGAGGAGTCGAAAAAAAGGCCGGGAGCGGTGCAACAAGGCGTGGAGAAGCTATCACAATAATTGCTTTTATTTTCGTTAAAATACCGGTGTTTGGTAAAAATTAATAACTCACAAAAGTAATCGTGAAATGATTTTTACACTTCTCGTGCTGGAAAGAAACTTCTGTATATGAAGATCCATCAGGATCATGTCTGCAAGGATTTTGTTCTCATTACGATATTGATGTATTTTTCTTTTTTCAATTTGACATAAGCGATTCGTTTTATAGACTGGACGAAAAAAATTATTGACTCGAGAGAAAGTAGTTTTTTGGTTTAATGTGCGATATGGGAAGTGAAATTTTTCGTAAACCAAATGGATTCTAAGCCTAGGGGGATTTGCACTACCACGCCCACCGATTCCAGCCTTCGTCATTCGACTTCTTACCCGCGAGTTATAATAATAAAAAATTCGTATAAAAATTGCATCAAAAAGACGTTTTCAACTTGACGCCATTGAATAGCCAATGCTTTTCAATAAAATTACTTAAACGTTAGCGTATAGCTTTCGAATACCACGTAGTCAATTATGGTGCGCTTTTTTGGCGTTAACCCTTCACTATCGAACGTCCCTTATCGAGCTGACGATATAGAAATTACGAGGCTGTCGTCAATCCTTCGTATCGATATTGTAAAGAAAAATCAACTGTCCTGTAATTGAATGAATTTTCGCATCTGTTTTGAATTTGTGTCTCGTATGGATATATATTTGTTGTCTTTATCAATAATGTCCTGAGGTATGACGAACGTTCGATCGTTCCGGGCCGTTTCTTGCGTCTTACGAGTTAACGACTATATCATGAAGGACTTGCATTTTCCGATGGAGCGGCATTTATTTTCTTTATGCTTCTTTCACTTCTGTCAGTTGTCGCCGTTTGGTCCGCACTACCAGCATGATTTGCATTGCAAAAAACTTGTTACTATTTTTTGGATCGATTCCATGCCTGCCGTCCGATCGGTTTCGAATTTTTTTCCCCCTTTTTTTCTTCCATTTTTTTCCTCGTTATTCCCGTTCAGCGCACTCGCGTTTTTTTTTCTCGCTTTTCATTGTTCACGAACATCGGTGACTTAACGATTAGGTGTATTAGGCTTGACTATAAATTCGGGCTAACGCAGTTGTCCCTTACGCGTACGTCTAATTCTAATCGTGATTACTATCGCTATGGGTAATTTAAAAAATTTCGTACGTTCGTGTTTTTTTTTCCCACGGATATCGACGTTCCGAAATATCGAAGTTCGTGGTTTTTGAAAAATCCACGAACATTTTTTTATTTCGCTTCTCGAGCTCAACTTTGACGTTTGACGAAGCCTCGTGTATTACGTAATCGTATAGACGAACAATTTATCATTGTTTATTTATTGCAATTGGATAGAGGCTCGATTAACCGACGATTTATCGTTATTGCCCGACTTACATTAATTCCGAGCTCGCGCGGGCTCAACCGAAATACAACGTTATTAGAAAATTATGACTCGATTTCTACATTATCCCGGACGATCTAAAAAATCCTTAATTCCGAATAGTTTACCAATTAACACCGCCGAATAGTCTCCTCGTTCGCGTCTAATGATCGACTTTGGATCGTTAAAAAAATAGAGTACAAAAATTATCCTACTAATTTTGAGGCTTATACCGAATCTTAAGTTTTCACTCGGAACTTTTTTGACGTTTATATTAATTTTTTTCTTCCCCTCATTCTCTTGCTTTTTTTCCTCTCGATCGATTTACACAGCCGAATTAAAATGCCCAATTACGACTAATGAATACAAAAATGTTCACTCGATTTCGAGGTAAATTTAATGTTGCTCGTGTCTTCGACCACTTCGTTGGGCTCTCGTCCCAAAGGTCTACCCCTTAATCCGTACTTATCGAAACGAATGTATGTGCGCGATTTCGTCGCTTTTTATTTTGTCGATAACGAAATTGCGTCAATTGCTTTCGCGGTTTGTCCGAAATTTTTCCGGACAGTCGTCAACGTCAAGAACCGATCGGATCGCTCGTCGATTTATTTTCCTTCGTCGAATATCAGTCGCGATGGAATTTACGTACGGTCGCATCGTTGCAGCCGCGATATTTCCAGCCCCGTGTAATTGTTGTGTACCCGCGCATCAAATTCACCGATGTCTCGAACGGGCAAGTGCGAATTGCCGTCGTCGTCACTGCTATCGATTATAGTGCGAGACCTGCGTTATCAATGTGTGTGAGTGTATGTGCTTAATCGTATACGCACTTATATATGTATATATCGATGCTCCTAAGCCTAAGCTCGACTATTGCCATTAGTCAAATGTCATATTCGCAATTGAATTCGAAGGGAAGTAGCACATCCACACGCCATTCAGACAATGGTCAAAATTTCACGAAAAGAGGTCAATGTTAAATACGACGTAGTGATTTTTTTTTTCGTCAATCGCGAGGACGCAGAACAATTAATCTAGTATATGAAAAACATGGGAGTCGTTTGGAGGAAAATGTAAGATCAACGGTGTACCCGGATAATTACGATTACGTACGACCCTACTCGGATACAACATTACGTACGATTAAGGACGATGTATATATATATATATATATATTCGTGGGATTCCCTATAGAATATTTCGTGGCCGTTATAACGAGCCGAAAAATTAATTACCGACGGAAAGTCCTTTTACAGCTATTCATCGGAACGACAATTTTTATCAATATTTTTGCTTCTATTTTCTTCAGAATAAAACTGAGAATTTAATAATTAACCTTAAGAAACCCTTATTTGTTTCAACGTTTTTTTTTCTCGTTCCTGTCGTTCTTTTCTTCTTATCTGTTTCACGATATCGATATACGCGCGCATTAGCAGCATGTTTGTTTTTTTTTTTTCGTTTCTTTTTGCTTCTCATCAACCAATCCAGTGGTTTAGTAATCTTCGTCTATAGTGAGATGAAACGAGAACAAAAAGAAAGTATAAAATTGAGGAATAAACAATCAATTGAGAGACCGCAATATACAGTTTAACAATTATCTTCCTATGTACATTTGTACCTTTGCCAGCGATTCGAGACGATTCAAATTTTTTTTCTTCAAGTGCTCAGACGTAACAATCGGCCGTCGTTCATGAGGCTGGAAATCCTAGTTACCACGATCATTTTTTTTTCACGATGTACACTCCCTCATTGGTGCAATTGGCGATTGCATATTCGATCATTTTTTTTGTCACGGCAACCTGTGAATGACAGCCGATTTATTTGGATGTATCGAGCGCAATAAACATCCGAGACTCCCTTGCAGCTAACAATCGTTGAGGCTCATTTCGTTCAACCGCAATCGCTCTTGCGATTCTCCAAAAGCAATTTTATCTTTCCACAACCCTAATTGCTCTTGATCATGAAGAGAGAAACAAAAATAATGGCATTCGTTAAGGGGTTAAGCCTAGTTGTAAAAGTCGAAAAATCACTCTTTTCAAAACCAATATATTTCGAAAATATATCATCTTATAAATGTTCCCGGAAGATTTCAAGATCGGATCAAAATTGACAGATTTATATAGAATAGAATTTTTGAGTCGTTTTTCTAGATGTAAAAATATAGTATTTAATCGACGGTTTTTTTTTCCTATGCATACTTTCGATTTGATGAACGAAAAGTGCCCATTTTTTCGCAAAAATCAAGACTCACTTTGAACACGCGCCATTTTTTTATCTTTGATTTTTCAATAATTCCTTTGATTGATCATGGGATAAACGAATATACTAACGAACTCAGTTTGATTTTTTGATATTAGATAACCTGGTTCGGAAGGGCTCAGCGTAAAAAACGTTTTCGACATGTGCTTTCCGGACATCGACTGGAAATCGATTATAATTGAATATTTTAATTATAAGGCAAATACCTAATTTTAAAAAAATTTATAACGATATTCTAAAAAAATCCCAAAAATGAGCTGCTTTCGACTGTTACAACTAACATAACCCGTTAAATTGAACGGAGAATCCGTATACGAGAAATAATCGTTGGAAGCCAAATGGGCGAATGTTCCACTTGACATTTAGAGCGCTCGAAAAACCTTCGCGTCAAAAAAATACGACAACTCAATAAATCAAATAAATATTGAAAATAAATCTGAATCCTCGACAGAACGCGCCGAAACCTCGTGTATTTTTTTTTCTTTCCGACTCTCTTCCCCGAGACGTTTCGAACTGTCAACGAGACAAGTATTCAAAAAAAACTGCCAATAAACGAGTATTTTCAAGCGGAAAGTGTGCGAGCTTCAACAAGGAATAATTTTCAACAGATATTCTTTAATACTCTATATACTTTAAAATGAGATATAAAACGAGAATGAGGTCCGATATAAAGTCAGCCACGCGCGTATCCCAATTACTAATAAAACTCAAATCGCTCCCCAGTAGCGTTCCGCGATATAAAATTTGTCCTCTGCCCTTCTCACCCATTTCCTCTCATCTCGCTTACCCGCAAAGACTCTCGTCCCTTTACCCCGCTCATTTTCACTTCCGCGCTTCGTCTAACCAGTAACAACGGGAAAATTGTACATAAATCGCGTTCCGGATATACGAAATACCCCCGAAACGTATATGGATAGTTTTTCTTTGTTCTCTCTTTTCTTTGTCGTCATCTCTTCCTGTGCTCGCGGTCTATATAGAAACATGTGGGTGTCTTTTGCATCTTGGGGTACAATGAGGGGCTTAAATCTGTGAAAACTTAATCGGGGCTGTGCGCGAATTACGATGGCCCACATATCGTTCGGGATGAGAAAACTCGTCGATAATCGCGCTCGTTATTTCCGGCTAGCGGAATCCAAGACGCGAAATCCACATTCGATTATCGCGGTAGGTCCTATTCTTTTTTTTTCTTCTGCTTTTACGGAAGGTCATCCGAACGGAATAAATCGGCAATCGTTATTACGCGCCATGCGAAGGTCTAGTCGAAGGTATATAATATACATATATTATACACAGGGTGTTAGGAAGGTCGATGCAAAGCCTTAAGGGGCTGATAGGTCACCTTGTAGGAATATATCTAACCTAGGTTACCTTGGCCCAAAGTCTACGAATTTCCAGTTATCGTGGTGAGTATGATTTTTGGAAAATTTCCCAAAATAGGTACTAACTCGTTTACCTCGTATGTTAATGCTATTTTTTAAATAACATTAACATCAGAGGTATTTTTATTTTTTGACAAGTTTTTAATTATTCAACACGTCCCATTTAGTTGGTTGTGTGGATACAGATAATTCTATTTGTGTTTGTCGATTGAATACACATTAAGGCCTTAGGCCACTCTAGAGGTCGAAAGGTTAGGCTGTTTGGGGATTTTTTTTTTCAGAAAAACTGCGAAATAAATCGAGATTACAAAAAAGGGTGTTTATCATACATACCAGTGACTGTATACAATAATTTTTTTGAAGCGATTAATTTCAAAATGGCGCCTGTGCAGCGTTTATCTCGAAACTGCATTTTTCAAGTTGGCCGTAAACATAACTCAGACAATTTTCAACCGATTCACTTGAAACGTTCAATATATCTTGAAAAATACATCGTGAAAGTACGTAGGATTTTTTTTTATATTGCACTGTTCATTTGTTATTAACAATTATCTGACGATTTTTTAGGCAAATTTTTGGGAAGTGTAAAATTTGCCTAAAAATTGTCAGATAATTGTTAATAACAAATGAACTATGCAATATAAAAAAAAATCCTACTTTTGAAATTAATCGTTTCGGAAAAATTCTGTATACAGTCACTGATATATATGATAAACACCCTTTTTTGTAATCTCGATTTATTTTGTAGTTTTTCTGAAAAAAGAAAATCCCCAAAAAGCCTACTTTTCCGGCCTAGAGGGGCCTAACCCCTTAAGCTAAGACGCAAATAAGTTTTTAGTTGACAATTATTGTCTGTTTGAACATTACGAACGAGTGGGTACCTAATTTTGGAAAATTTTACAAAAATCACACTTACCGTGACAACTCGAAATCCTTAGACTTTGGACCAAGGTAACCTAGGTTAGATATCTTCCTAACGAGGTGACCTATCGCCCCCTTAAGGCTTTGCGTCGACCTTGCAACACCCTGTATGCACTATAACCACTTTTTTTGCTTTGTGAAGATTTCTCTCGCCTTTTTATCGACTTTTTTCTTTTGTATTTCTGTTCATTCTTGTTCTGCGTCGATTATAATATTTCCGGGATTCGGTTAGGTATGCACAGCTTCGTGATTTGTACATACGTGAAATACGTTTATCGATGGGATATTGCCTGTCAGTATCACCAGGCGCGTTACTTCCTTTCGCTCTTTTCCTCTCTCTCTCTTCTCTCACTTCAATTCTCACATTAGTACAGCGCACCTGAGGTATTTAGCGTTCGAAAAACAGAAATATATATATACATATATGTACTTGTGTATACACATATATGTGTGTATCGATATAATTGTGGAAAAAAAAACGAATTGCCGCTTTCATCTAAACAACGCGTGTGCAGTCCCTACGTATTTAAAGTAGTCGGTACTCGGATCGAGACTCAATGTTTTTTTTTTCTCATATATACGTGTTTACGTGTATTTATGCATATATACTTATGTATATGTATTCTCACTTATAAACGTGTGGCCACTTAGTCAACACACAGACATATCTATATGTACTTTAGTGAGTGATCGCGCTCGTTTTGTCGAATCACTCGCGCGATCGCTGGAGCAAATTTACCAAACTGCTTACACCGTGACGGAATAATCCCACTTTTTCCTTCGAGCTACTCGGATATCGATATTTGAAAGTATTTGAAGAAATTCGACTCTTGCGTTCAAATGAGAACTATGGGTCAATGCAAATGTGTCGTTGACCATGAACAAAAATATATTCGGAAAAACATGTCGAAAGTGCAAAAAAAAATTATTATCGCTACGGTCCTACTTAACCGTGAGTCCCAATCATCCGGAGTGTATTCAAGCGCGCCAATGAAATTTCCTCCCACGCGTTTCTTTTGGCGCAATTTCGCAAACGATTTTAACATCACGCGACACTTGAAAAAAAAAAAGAAATTCTCTAATCAGACCCCGAACGTCAAAACCTACGAGTGTCGCTTGAAAGTCAATATTGACGAAAAAAAAAATAATCGAATTGATAGCCGACGAGGATGAGAACGATTTTATCATCGCGGTGATAATCACACGTTCGAGATTACCTACGATTCTGCACCCACGGAAAAAGCTTATATCAAAGGGACGAATAAATGTTGTGTCTTCGTTTCATCGACTTATTGTTTTTTGTGTATATATATATATATATATATATAATTTTTTTTTTTCGTTTTTCACTCATTTTTTCACATTTCCATCGCAATCGTATTTCGCGCTTAATATCTCTATAGATCGATCGATCTTTCCCCGTTTCCCTTTGTTCTCGTTCTAAATAATTATTCAATAATCATCGCACAATATTCCTACCTAAACATATGTATACGTTTCATCGTGTTTGCCGAGTTCTTCGCATAACAAATATAGTTGTCTACCACAGCTGAGAACCTTAATGTTCTAAAGTTGTTTGTGTTTTAAGCCCTAACTATTCTCTTAATTTATTTTACCTTATTATATATATATATATATGAATTAATAATAATAAACACTCACGAGATACTTCGAGCCTCGAGAGTCTGTGTATGTGTTTATATATATATATATATACACACACACACACACACACTTATGTATGTATCGAATTGATGGGCTCGACGAGTCGTCCTAAATTCACAGAATTACGGGAGAATCTTGTATGATAGTTTTATTAATTTTTAATTGATTACTCGAGAAACTCGTACGTACGGATATTTCCTTAATTGGCATTGGGCTATGCTACAGTTGTGAGTTATAGGTCTTTATTTTCGTTTTTTTTTCTCTTCTTATCGATTTATTTATGTTTCTTCTTTTCGTTTCTTGGTCTTTTCGTTTTTATGAAATATGACACGCTATTGCCGGTACAGCCATCAGTTACTTTATCCGCTCGATGCGATTTCGACAATATCAATTTCCGATACATTTTCAATCTGAATTTTTCTCTCCTCGCCCTCTCTTCGTTATTATACTCGACTCGAAAACGCCCGCTCATTTTTCCAGCCCCTCCCCCTTCTCGTCCTGAGATTCACTATATAAATATATCGTAGAATTAATCACCATTACCCGCGCAGACGTGCCCTTCGATGAAATACCACGAGAGAAAGATGAACGCGGGAGGGAGGAAAAATAATTACGGAAATTTCATTCTTCTTTTTAAGCCCGAAAACATTAGCTGAGAATCCTTTTTTCACTTGACAATTCCTTCGTCCCGAGACTCGAGAGCCTTTCACTGGTAATGATAATTTTAAACTCTATTCATATTTCAACTACTCATAACCACTCTCGTACCAGATGTGACACCTTCGCCTCTCAGCTCTTAATTCTCCGAGTGCTCTGCCTCGCAGCCCTTGACAACACTTTGCCTTCCTCACTCCGCGGAAACGCGCGACACTAATGACCAGGTAATTTTCACAGTGCCAGCTGTTTCGCTTACAGCTCGCGAAAAGCCACTGACTGCGGTTTTGAATGATTTCGAAGATGAGAAAAAAATCCTTTTCCACTGGAAAGCACGTTTCCTCGATGATTGAGACACCCAAGCCTTTTTATCGAAGTATCATTGCGAAAGTTCGTAATTGCAATGAAATAGCTCAAATGGAAGAATATTTCGATACTAATTGCCCCAATCGACAGCCTCGATTTTTGATTTCGAAAGCTTTTGATTTCAAAAGCTTTTGATTTCGAAAGCTTTCGATTTCGAAGGCTTTTGATTTCGAAGGCTTTTGATTTCGAAAGCTTTTGATTTCGAAAGCTTTTGATTTCGAAAGCTTTTGATTTCGAAAGCTTTTGATTTCGAAAGCTTTTGATTTCGAAAGCTTTTGATTTCGAAAGCTTTTGATTTCGAAAGCTTTTGAATGCGAAAGCTTTTGAATTTGAAAGCTTTTGAATGCTAAAGCTTTTGAATTCGAAAGCTTTTGATTTTGAAAACGTTTTATTTCGAAAGCCTTTGATTTCGAAAGCTTCAAATTTTCAAACGGTGGACCGTTTTTTTCAGAATTTTTTTCGGAAATTTTCCGCATCTCGTCAAATCTCTCAACGGATACAAATTTAAAAAAATGAACAACCACAAATTCTTACACTATTTTTTTCCAAAACTTTGCTTTTCGAACTCCTTTCAAACTAAAACCGTCATCCAGCCGCTAATTTTTCTCCGCGCGACGACGAAAGCTCGTGAAAATAAATTCTGCTGGTGAGATCGTTGGTTCACATCTGGTGAATAGCAATCAGGGGGTACCGGCCGGCGAATATCGTACCCATAAATATCTCTCTCTCTAAAAACATCGATACAAAAATTTTTTTTCCTGTTTCTCTTATACATACCCGACGCCTCGACGCTGACGAGGCTCAAGCGGGGAACGAAAGGGTTTCGACACTCTGCGTAGGTGTGATGTATATACTTGTTTTTTTTCTTTTCTTTCGTTTGCGTTTTTAATTATGGCTTTCGATGCGTGTCCGAGGCGGGACAAATTGATCATTGGCCCTGGAAGATACACATTCGAGACTCTTCACAGATATATGCCACACTATCGTCGACGTCTCTATCCCGTCGAAACATATGTGTACATATATATATATATATATATATATATATATATATATATATATATATATATATATATATATATATCCCCGGGGCTTTCTCATGTGGTACGTGTAATTTCACTAAGAACGATGAAAAAAAAGGTTAGAGAGAAGAAAAAATAACAATGACGACGAAATGATCCTCGAAGCGTTCCCGTTCCCCGTATAAGACCAACGTCTTCTACGACACGCGTAGATTATGTATATATACATATACATATATATATATATATACATATACATATATATATATAAATATATATATATATTTATATATATATATTCATACATCATGAATAGTACTATAAGTTTATATAGCAAAAGGTACAAAATCGTATGGTGACCGTAGTAAAAAAGTTATCGTAGCTATATCCGTAAAATCTTACCTATGACATATATATACATACATATATATATATATATATATATATATATATATATATATATATATATATATATATATATATATATATATATATATATATATATATATATATACGTAATTTATTCGACATACCAAAAAACACTATTCTTATATCAATATTTGTTCGCTTTAATTATATGTATACTATATATATATACCGGGTGTCCTGTTATGACTGGATAATCCTGCAATTGTCGATAGGTCAGATCATGTCCTCCTATATGCTGGAAATTCAGTTTAGTAAAGGTCCCGCGGTTTCCTCGATTTTCGGCCTTAGGTTAGTTTTTGAAAAAAATCATCTGCTTTTGGTTTTTCGCATGCCATTTCTACAAATGATATGAATCGACAATAACTAAGCAACTTCGTAAAGTTATTGCCACGATATGCGTAGTACATTTTTTTACACCGCAGGCTATCAAAGTCAGATGTTCGAATTGGTTTGTATGAAAATTCTCCATAGGATCTATTTTCATAAAGTTTCCTTAACATTTGAAGTTAAAAAGAAGACTTTTTTAGACAAACATTTAAGGTTAAAAAGGAGACATTTCTAGATGAAACAAATAGCCAAAAGTATTTTTTTTTAAACCGGGTCAAAAAAGTTATCATTTGTAGAAATGGCATGCGAAAAACCAAAAGCAGCTGATTTTTAACTCGAAAACCGTGGGGCTTTTACTAAACTGAAATTCCAGCATAAGTGAGCCATTATCTGACCCATCGACATTTGAAGAATTGTCCATTCATAACAGAACACTCTGTATATATATATGTGTGTACGCGGGTATGTTGTGTATGTGTGTGCTTCAGTGCAGATGCGTGCGTCTGCATTAATTTTGTGTCTCGTTCATTTATTCCGAATTTAGATCGCGGGCACAACGATCTTCAGCAATTGTTTTCCGCTTAAGCGAACGGGTGGTGACGACGCGCTTATTTATTCGCGATCCGCGTAAGTAATTATCGAGGTTTCGAAACCCGAAGCCAGTACGGCTTTACCTCGTCTGTACTACGTACTCGCCTTTTTTTTGCCGATTTTTTTTTCTATTTTTATTTCGAAAACAGACTTTTTCCTCTCGCCCAGTGTTTTTCATTTTCGTTCGTTCCTACGTTTCCGCGTGAATCTCTATATCGTAGATTTGAATCGTCGCCTCTTCCCTGAGATGAATAAAATTATGCCACACGTAGCAGAAGAGGAGATTTCGCGGGCAATCGCGAGGGAACGTCACTTGGACGATAAATTCGTTCAATCAACGAAGAATCGCGAGGTTCCGAGAGTCGCGCAGAATTCGCGAAGCTCAACCCGTTGAAATTTAAAGAGAAAACGGAGTCAGAATCGAAACTCAGTTTCCATTCTTTATCTACTTAAATCGAAGGTATTGTTTTATATTTATTCGTTTACTTTTTAGCATTAAAAAAACACACGCACACAATCATTTACGTTAGGTATGCCGAGAACGGTATTCGTCTCTCGTAATTCGCATTCTCTTATTAAAATGTAATAGTACGGTGGAGTACCGGAGATTACGTTACTATTTTCTTACGTTTTCACGTACTCGTCTCGTCTTTAACGCTACGTTCCTTACGCTAAACGCGGCCTCGCTCAACGATCTCAACGCCTCTGACATTCTCGTCGTTGTCCGACACTTAATTTTCCACTTCTATTTTTTTTTTTTTTTTTAATTTTTCGTCGATCGCCCAAAATCGCGACAAAATTGGGAAAACGAAAAGCAGTTGAGGGGGAGAAAAAATAAGGGTTGTATCGCGACGATTCTTCGGTAGACTCGTCGAGGAAATTTGACTCGGTGATGAGGATCGTGCGAACGAGAGTATTGGAAACTCGAACTCGGGTGTCGAACAAAAATGCCTGCTGCAGATTCACGTCCATCTTGCACTTTTTGCTCTCCGACATTTTTCAACGTGTGCTCAATGAGTACACGTAATCGTGAAAAAGTCGATTTGCAAAAGGAACGTGCGTTTTTGACATTTGAACGTTGGGCCAATTTGTGTGTGACTGGGTTGAGGTGCGAACAGTTCGCGTGGATCCTTCGTCCTATTTTTACAGGACGTTCAATCGAAAAATAAAAATCCGTGCTTATTTTTTTCGCAACCCCAAAAAAGCTCACGTGACCATCGTGCACGAGTGGGCAGCCATTTTTGTTCCACTGCATCGCGTGGCTAATTCGCGTATCCAAACTCGTCGAGCGTCACGAATCCGTCTGAAGATCGAAATACCGAAAAAACGTTGCGGAAGTGTCGCGACGCAAAAGTCGAAATGACAAGGCGAGAGAGAGAGAGAGCACGCGCGTACGATCCTTCGCGATCGATTTGACTGTCCAAAGTTTGCCGCGCGAATGGAAAGGAAAGAAGAGGAAAATCAAAAGAAAATACAAGAGGGTGATCAGACGAGGGAGAACGTCTGTAGTGATATTTGGCACTGTGAGAAATGGTGGGTGAACCGACGAAAAAGAAGAAAGAAATACCGCGCTCGTCCCTCAATTTCCCTACCTGCGCGATTATTTATTTACACCGTTTATGATTGTGTTATTTGTTGTTGTTTTCTTTTCTGTTGTTGCTTATACGATATTCGATAATTCTTACGTCCTGTTGCTATTTCATTTTTCATCTACACGTAACCTACTTTGTCCTTACTCAATTTCACCTTTTCACCGAAAATTCTGCTTTGCTACGTGTACGCGTGTGGGTATCAGTGTCTCTATTTTTGTTTTCCATTTTTTTTGCGCAGCTTGATGCCACCCACGATCGCGACGTTCCGGCTTTGAAGCCGGAAACGAGCTGCGTCAATCGTGGATTTTTCGACGTCAGCTGCTAGTCTACTGCTCTCCTACGCCGGTAGATTATTCCTGTTATTATACGTTATCACGATTATAAGCATAAAAGAGGTACGCACGGTCGATTAAAAACTACCTCGGAACCCAAATCGGCCTCGGAGGTCTTCGAATCAATTTTTTTCCGCTCTGTTTCGTTGGTTTTCTTGATTTTCTTTTTTTTTTTTGTATCGGAGCAAGGGGAATCGAGGTTAGGGTGATTATGTTTCTCGGGACGGCCGCTATGGATGATCAGCAACTACCAGCATCGCCGGAACCAAAGTTTTCGACCTCGGAGTCTCGCTGAATTCTTAATATGTACAATTTTGCTTTTAATTCTCGGTCTCCTCTTTCTTCCCATAGATTTCGACTTTTTTCGGATACGTCATTTTTTTTCTTCATTTTTCCCCCCTTTTTTCACTTGGGACGAATTATCGAATGGCGGTGCAAGCTCCTGGCCGAGAAACCAACCTCCGTCTCTCATCTTCACCCTTAAACGTCGGTGGCTTTTGTCCCGCTACGATTTCAACCGAGAGCCTGAGAATCGCCGGGCCTTTTTCTCTCTCTCCGGAGATCTCTCGTCCTATCTACCGCTCAGTGGAAATTGACGTTACTTTTTTTTCCCGAAGAAAACAACGAAAGTTTCTTCCTACGGGGACAATTCGATAGGATCAGCTGAAGACATTCGTCTCGGCCAGTGTTGGGCGTAATCGATTAAATTTCCAATCAGTTCATTAATTGAATAAAAAAGTAATTGCATTTAATTTAATTGCAATTACACTTTTAATTGCATATCGCAATTAATTTATTTGGATTGATCCATGTTAACTGAAACTCGCAATTGAAAAAATTGCAATTGACTTTTCCAATTGTTCTGAGAAGCAATTAACCTCATGTACGTATTTCAATAACTTACACATTTGTTCTGACGCCACTACGCGCCTACAATGATCAGTTTTAATTGTTAGTTTTTAATCAAATACATTAAAAAGATTGAAAATTGATTACTTTCTAATTGTGGAAAGTCACGATTACCAAATGGTTAATTGTTAATTACCATAATCGTGATTAACAAATAACGAATTGTTAATCATTAGTTACCCCAGCAATGAAATTTTGCCCAACACTGGTCTCGGCCCGTTTTATTACGATCGAGCGTCAAAATGATAAACGTCAGGTATCTCTCATCGATAAGTGTAGTTTTTTTACCGTTCTCTGTTGGACAAAATTTTCCGTCCCGTTGGTACGAAGATCCATTTTTTCTCGAATTGTTCCTTCAGGAAAATCGTCCTTCCTTGTTCTCCCTTGAAAAAAAACTGCGACGCGAAACAAAGAGACCCAATACAGACGTCGATCCTTCGAGCTTGATCAGCGCAAGAGATCGCAACGGATGCGCGGATCGACGATCCAGTTTGCTCGAACGACCACGCTCGGTTTTGAACGTCGTTCCTTCAGCGTCCCGCGATATCGCC
The DNA here is from genome assembly GCA_944452715.1 of Ophion slaviceki. NCBI lineage: Eukaryota > Metazoa > Arthropoda > Insecta > Hymenoptera > Ichneumonidae > Ophion > Ophion slaviceki. The sequence continues at coordinate 13,597,482 of OX101786.1, read as the reverse complement.
AAAATGACGGTAAGAAAAAATAAAATCGACATCCGACAAACGGAAAGAAGAAAGTACCTCGAGAATCCGGTCGCATGGCGGTTACTTCTCTAATGGAAACAACGATGCTCGCCTAAACGCCGTACAAACTAATAAAATGTTAAAAATGAAAACAACTTTATCGATTATCTAAATAACAAACAATAGTATTTTTTTTTCTTTCTTTCTTTCTTTCGTCTTTTCGCACGTCTTCCTCTTTAAAAAAAAACGCCCTAGCGAGGGTGTGGCTTCGTACATAATATATAATGTTGTGAGTTAAGTTGGTTTATCGCTTAATATTCTATTTAGGTATATTGTTACCGTTCAATCAATTGTTATTAATAATTCGACTAACTTATTTAGACGGTTGGCTCTGCCGGTGGCATTATCGGACTTTCGTCCCTCGTTATCGTCGGCGGATGGTGTTTTCATCGTTTTTTCTTTTTACCTCCTTTTTTCTCTCCTCTCTCCCTCGTCATTCCATGCTCGCGATTCGTATTCTCTCCTTGACCCGTGAAACACGCGTGTTCCCTCGAATTTCGCAATCGCCCAAACGAACGAACAGAATTTAGACGTTTCGGGGACGAAAAAAGAAAAAAAAACTTCCCGACGCAAAATTAATCAAAGAAAAAATGGGGGAATAATGATTTTCTCTTCGTTTTTTGTTTTATTCGATGGGGAATCTCCTCGCGAATCAGGGTGTATCCATGACTAAGCCCGAGCGAAAAATATTCGCCCAATCGATGGAAAGTCGCGACCCGTCGATCGGCGAGCCTCGGGTCTTTGGATTATCGGAAATGCAATTCGGTACGCGCGTATTATTATCGTTGTCGTTCCCATCGCCGAGGACATCGTGCCGGGAGTGACGAGTCGTCAATTTCTCTAATGGTTACGGCCACTGACTGTAAAGCTGGAATTGTTCGCGTGTGTAGCAAGTCGAGAGCGGCTTGACGAAGTGCGCGTCGACGGCGCGACAATGAGGACACGGAAACACGCGACTGTAGTCCGAATAAAAGTTCAGCCGTTGATGCGGATAGATCAGCGGCTTTTGGCAGCTGTTGCACTGCAACAGATAAAAAAGAACGGGAAACGTGTATTGAAAGTTCCAAGTAGGAGGTACTCGCACGCCAGAGACTTGCTTTTGACTGGAATTTGGAATGATTGGGAAGATGGAAGAACTCTGGTATGTTTGAGGCCTGGAAGATCGAGATGTTAACTAATCAGTATCTAGCAGTTTGATGTCACATGTCCAATTATCATCGAGCCTTATTGCAATTTCATTTTAGCAGTGTTTACTCTCGCTGAACAATTCCTCCCCTTTGGCTGCCAATCAGTCAATCAGCTAATCAGTCTTGGCTTGCTCAGATGATTTAATTGTTCATGTTGTTCAGTGTGACCAATTTGATCAAGTTGGCAGTATGCTCTATAGGGAATTCCAAGTGCCCATCTCTGCTGTACGTTTGGAGAATCCATGAGAACAATTGATGCTCACCTTAAGACGTTCCGTGCAACATGGCATTGCAGCAAATATGTCATAGCTGTACATCGTGCCAAGCACGAGGCTCGAGCCGTCCCAGGCTTGGGTGCAACAGCGACAACGAACCGGAGCTCCACCGCTGCCCTCCAAGCAACTCATGCAAACGGCCGATAAAAATTGTGTGCGGCCCTCAACCTTCACCTGTAATCCCACGAGAACATTATTCCCATTGGAAACATTACTCTTCCATTGTTGAACTCACGTCCATTGTGTCCACTTCGCGAGCGCGACGAAAGGCACTTGCGAGGCAAAACAAATTAAACGTCAATGTACGAACCTCAGCGCACGAGTGAGAGTGTTGTCGAGGCGACAAGAAGAAGGTACCGTCAACCAGAGGATACCTGTCGAAGACTAGCATCGCGGCCCGACAGAGAACGCACGAGACCCTTGACCACTGGAGAGCAGCGAGAGTCGATAGAATGAAGCATCTTGTGTCGTCGTTACCGTGATTGCCCTCGTCTTCCATCTGTGATTCAAAGAAAGAACGAACAAACAAGTCATTAGTTAGTGCTCTCAAAAGCTTGCACATCTGCTTCAATAACGTTGACGCTTTTTTAAATTTCATTTTCAATCCGTGCAAAAATTTGTTGGGGAGTCCCCAGATCCAACGACATCCCTACAGGGATTTGATGGGGAGGCCCCACGTAGGGAGTTCATATTGGAGTCCAAGTGGATGCCCCGCTACTTCCCGATCGACGTCGGCTGAGAACTTTTTATTTGGAATTTGTTGGCTCTCCCAAAAAAAATATCCTTTCGTGATTCCGTGCACAAATTTCTTGCGGAGTACCAAGATACACGAATATGTCTATAGAGATTTCTTAGGGACAAAAACAACAAATGATAATTAAAGTGGATTTTCTGTGATGTGATTCTAATCGATTTATAAGACATTCTTTTCTAAGATAAGATGTATACTTTTTGAAGATCCACTCATTTTGTATATCTATATTTTTTGTTTAGAAAATTCAACGTACATAATGCAATTAGATCCATAAAAATCTTATCGGATTCTGTTCGATAATGTGGGAATCCTCTTGGATTCTAATTGGATTCGTACATTGGATTCCAATAAAGAATTCCGATTAGAATCCAATGTACGAGCGTGATGTTTTTGGGTAAGGATTCAATGTGATGACCGATTGTATCCAATGTGATGATCCATTGTATCCAATGTGATGATCCATTGTATCCAATGTGATGACCCATTGGATCCAATGTGATGAACCATTGTATCCAATGTGATGACCCATTGAATCCAATGTGATGCCCCATTGGATCCAATGTGATAACCCATAGGATCCAATGTGATGACCCATTGAATGCAATGTGATAACCCTATGGATCCAACGTGATGACCCACTGTGTCCAATGTGATGATCCATTGAATCCCTATCAGGAAGCGGAGACACGTATGGGAATCCAATTGGAACCTTAGACAATTTCTGCACGGCAATGCGCATGGTACAGAGCGAAAGGCAACGATGGCCCCCAAGTGATGAAATACTACATATGAAGCTTTGGCACAGACTTTGCGAACTGCCAAACATTCAACATTTGACACTGTGCGATCCAAGTTTGTACCCTGTCATTGCACACGAGAAGTGACAGCAGTACGTTTACAGCCGGTATAACTCAATGTTCCCCTTTTTTCTGTTATAATTAACAATGGCTAAGGATGCAACAGCTCTGAATAACGTGGAGATATTTTCTGCCGGGGGTCCTTTGATCCCTTTATAGTAGTGGTAAAATAGTTCGCCCGCGACAATAATATAAATGTTCCACGGGCGTCTAGCGGCTCGAACACACACGGGAGATACAAGGTGACGTTGTATAGCATGTAAAAGGGCGCTATTGCGCGAGAAGGAGAGGACACGTCAACTAAGATCGCCTTCGCGTATCCTGCGCGCTCAGGGTCATTAAGTCTACCAAGAGGTGCTCTGTGGCCGTGAAACTGTCGGTCGCACAGTTTGGAGAACAGAGTAAAGGCCTCGGAAGCATCGTAGTCCTCATTTTCATCGTCCAGGAGACTCCCTATTGTTCGCGAAGGAGAAAGACTCTCTCTCTCTCTCTCTCTCCCTCTCTCTCTCTCTCTCTCTATCGCACTCTCTTTGCCAAGCTCCTTTTACGCCTTGCGTATACGCGGACATTTACAACCACCGTAAATTAAATACGGCCTCGATCGTAAGCCGGGTTATGCGATAGAGAGTAGATGGCTGCGGAGGCCACGTAGCTTCTCGATTCCTTTTCTCCCTTTCGCGTGAGGGATCACAGTGATTGGGAGACGAAAAATGTATCCCACCGCGAAGCCAAAAAACAGAAGACTCGAAGGGCTTCTCTGCTCGCGGAAATTTTCTCGTTGAGGGCACAAAGCGATGAGACGCCGTTGGCGTGACGAGTAATTCGTCTGTTAGCCACCCAGGTCTCTGAACCTTACCTCTCGCCTTGTCAATTATCAGTCTAGCATTTCGACGAACTTACAGTCGGAGGACAACGTGAAAGAGCGATTCCTTGATGTTGAAAAAAGAGTGAAATCATCATCCCGCTAAGTTTGGTTTTTGATGTCATCAAAGAATAGGGTAAGTTGCTAAAGACTGCCTGGCCGAGACAGACTGTAGTCAAAGAATGTGCGCGCGTCTTAGAAGGGGAGGAAGCCGTTTTCATAGCGAGCTTTTCGAGCCCTCGCACTATTGTTAACGACCCGATAACGTCACGATACTGCTAATTCCGCAAAGCTCGCTTACGAGCCGATTGGACGATGCCTCCTCGTTTAATTACGATCTGTCGAACGTCGAGGGTAAGTATTGCGAGAACTCGCCTGGGCGGAAGATACTGGAGACATGGCATCTATGTACCTATATATAAGTGTATAGTGTATCGGATTAACCGCGCGACAGAAGTAGATCTCAACCGTAGTGCCTATGGAGACCGGAAGAGCAGGTTTCGTGAAGCGTTCCAAATGGCGCAGGATAGAGGGACGTTCAGGGGGGATGGTAGTCTGGAATGCTCTTTGATTAGCTCTCACCTCTCCCTGGATGTGCGAAACAAACGGACGACTTTCCGAAGGTGCTACATCAAGGCAAGACTTTGATCTCTTCAGAGTCTTAAAAATCCCAATACACTTCAATTCGTCACTGACGTCAGTGGTAGAATTGCAAAAAAATCTTCTTCGTGAGGTTATCAGTGCTGATGATAACGAAGAATCCATCAACCGCGCGAAGAGACAATTGAAAAGCTTCGGCACTCGAAGTAGCTGAGCACCCTATACGCGAGCACTAGTTCGCCGCTGTGTACACAAGGACCTCTTCAAACTCTGCAAATTTGGAATGCCGTTGTATTGCTTTAGGAAAGTTTATACGCTATCAAAGGGCCATAGCTGGGTACGCGGACGAGCCTCGCGCGAAAAAGTATCCCGTGACCGTGACCAAATGGGAGGCGAGGGTTCCTTCAGGCCTGTTTCCCAACGTCAAACAGTTTGCCTTGGTTTTACGGGATGCCAGAACGATATACGTCTGACGGAAGAGGTGTAGCCCCGCTGTCGGACGTAAAGTAAAGCCAGTGAAAATATAAGAACGTAGAGAAAATGACCTGCCGGGGGTGAGTTCGGCGAAGGGCTCGTTCTGGAAGTACAATCTCTTCTGTACTCTCTCGCTCTCTGTCTTCTTCCAAACCCCCCTCATCCACCAGCCACCTTTCACTCTCTCGCCCTTTCTCCTCAAAGCGTTCCGGTTCGTGAAAGACCGGCCTCCCAGAGGATTTCGTGAAACCATTCCTAAGGAAGTTCTTATTTAGAGCTTTAACGCCACGAACGACGGTCCATAGGTCCTGGAGCCATAAAAGAGCGTTATATGGACGCTTGTAAAATGATCCAAACGTGTGTAGCCCGTCACTCCCGCGCTAAGCGCACGATATACAACACAGCCGACGATCGGGATAAGGAAAGATACGAGCTACGGAATAGCGGAGAGCTAAGGATGTAAGAGTGTGACCCGAGAAGCTGCGCAAATAATTGGTTTGATCCGCCCCTGGTTTTTCGTGTTGCACAATGCAGATAAGTCTTCATGGCTTTCCGTGAACGATCTTTTATCCCATCAACGATCCGGCCACACCAAGGAGCTTCTTTTACCACGTTGTAACAATTTCATGCACATGTATGACTCTAGGATGGGAATGAGGAGATAGCTTCGCACGTTCGAGTACACTTGAGATCGGTGATGGAGTTTCCTTATGCGCGATGTCAACCTGGCTGAGAAATCGCGAACCCTGAATGTAAAAGCAAAATCGTTGACTTTTTCTCCTATATGTTATCCTTATCACGTTCGTCTCGGCTAGATCCCTCCAACACGAATCCCACACGTACGTACGACGAGTTCTCAATCCTCGTCCATCCTCTTTTCAATGGTGCGTTCACCCGTGCCCCTACTGTAAGTAAATCTAAGGCCGGCTGAGACAATGAAAAATCCACCGACCAAATTGAATTCCATCGAACGTACCAGCGGAACAACGAGGAAGGCTCGCGGCGAGAGAAAAATTATCGGTTCGTTTTCGATTCTACGTCAGCCCTGCGATGACCTCGAGGGATCTTCAGAGAGGTATTTGCATCTTGTGCGCAAGTCGAATTTCAATTTCGCCTGTATCGCGTTGCACATTGGCAGGCTTAGTGAGAAGAAGAATCTCAAAATTCCTGTCATGGTTGAAGACCACCGTGACTTCGTCGACTATTTATCATAAACCCAGCAGCCAAATGAGCGCGGTAGAAACGATTCATCAGTCGGAGAATCCCCGGCGCTTGTTCGCCTCCAACACTGGACACGATGAAGAACGCTAAGTGACTTCTCCGAGGAGAAGAAATAAAAGTTTTTCTTCGTTAAGTCTCTTCGGCCCTTCTCGTTGGAGGCTCCCGTCGTCTGATTTGTGCGCTAGGGTGCAACCTAGCCGTTACAAGAAGACGGGATAAGGGAGACCCGGACTGTACGGTGACAAAGAAATCAGGGAAAAACCAGCCCGAATTTATGGACATCCTCTTCTTTCGCACCGGATGAAGAGATAAAGAAAAACAGTGTGAGGGTCTCCTTGTCGCCTGGCACCCTCGAATTACCGAAAGCGACTGCTTTTCTTTTTCTTCACAGCCTCACCCACACATCACGAAAACAGCGCCGAGCCGAGAATACCAAGATGGTGAAAGCTTTAATGCCTTTTTCAGTGTGTTTACCGTTCAATTGGAAGCGTCGAAAGCTACCCTGAAGTTTTGCGTCTGCGAACGTGGCCCAGAGCTTTGCAGCATCTTGCCAATGCATGAAAGAAGGTATACTGTTTGGGGGGGGAGGGGTTATAGTGAAATTGCAATAGCATATATACCCGCATATATACTGCAATAGTATATATACTGCAAATATGCTTGTATCTGTACAGTATACAAGTATATACAGTATGTATGTGGTATCTACATTTGCCAACGTATGGGAGAAGGTATACTACATGGGGGGAGGGAGGCTACTGCAATATCATACAAAAAAATACTATCTTATAGTAGTATCTTTGTTGTACGCTAATACAATTCCCTCCTGGTGACCCACTGCTATCCCCACTGCCCTGTACTGGAAATCCGGACAAAGAGCGCGATCACTGCAGACGCGCCTTCTTGCTTCGGCCACCCACCCAAGTACTCAAGGGTGCTTGTTCGCGCGTAGAAAAATAATCGATGCCACCCTGCAGCCTCTAGTTCTGGATGGGTTGCAACTACCTATATATCAGTCGACGAGTTACTGCAGACGACAAGCCCTTCGTCATGACGTCTCGCTTCCCGACGCAACGGAAACGGAAGTCGACGGTCCTGGGGCATATCTGGCAAAGGGGGAATGTCGTAATGGCACAACAATGAAAAGAAGCTCCAAGTGGGGTGTAAAGAAAATACCAAAAGCCTCGAACAACCCCAATTTTTTTGAACCTCGAGCTTTGGGAATTCTCGAAAGAGGGCTGTGGACTCTGACTATTGATCCAGAGTCTGGAGGGACAAAAGTAAAGTGTATTGGTTGTGTTTACATCTTGTAGGTATATACAAATATGTCGATACTTTTCGATCTTAAGATAACCCTTGTGGTAGACGTAAAAATTGTTATTCGAAGAGATGAGTAGCTCAAGAGTTGACGGAGAAAAACAACCGAGGAGATGTACTCCAGGGGATTCAACGTCCATCAGGCGCCGTGAACCCGCGGAGCTTCGAGAGACTCCTACATTCGTAACAAGGAGACTCTCGTGAGATTCCGAATTCGCGTAATCCAGTTCCATCTTACCGGATGTAAGCGCCTTAGGAGGCAGCAGCTCGCGAAAAGGCGATTACGAGTAATTGGGATCTGCAAAATTCGTTTCATCTCTTCTTCATCCCCCAGTGACGTTTGTATAGGCAAAGCGAGATAGTTTACGTGCGGGTAGGGGGGACACATTTTCCTTTTTTCCTTTGTCCCTTCCTTTGTTCGAATTTTTTCGCTATTGCTCGTCCACTCTCCTCCTCCATCTTGATATTATTGTTGGCAGTAGAACTAACTCTCGATCCGACCCTCAAATATTTCCATTTGTCTTCGATCTGCGGCGGGAACAAAGAAATGTTTTCTACGAATGAGATAAGGGCTCGCTATCCGAGTTTGGCACGCGCACCGACCCTATGCGGCACTGCGGAACAATGAGAGGATACACCGAGAGAGAAGTATAGGAACAGCGAGAGAGAGAGAGAGAGAGAGAGAGAGAGAGAGAGAGAGAGAGAGAGAGAGAGAGAGAGAGAGAGAGAGAGAGAGAGAGAGAGAGAGAGAGAGAGCGAGAGAGAGAGACAGTCAGCTCGGCAGCACCCCCCGAATCGACCTTGGCGACATTGACGCATGGGGTCTGCGAATGCAGCTCGCGAGTATTACTATCAAGCCCCCTTTCGATGCGTTGTACGCAATATAGTATCCAACCCTGAGGCCAACGACGCAGTTTCCCGCGCTCCCCATGCACACCACAAACCTCCCCTTGCAAATGCGCGCCCATTAATTATGCAACTCACGAGGGTGGCCAGAAACTCATGAACACCCACCAACGCGAATTACCGGATTTGCCAAATGTTCTCATTAACAAAAAAACAAAAGACCATTTTCTAAAGTAGGGCGTATACTGGCTGCAGCTCATGTCTCTCACTGTTTTGGACACGATGTTCCAAAGTAGCTTCCAAAGTTATAGGAAAAGTTAAAGCACCCACCATCGCGAATTACCGGATGCCCCAAACGGGCGCGATGGAAAAAAAACTTCATATTGACGCACCTCGTAATTCTGATACCAGCTCAGGTCTCTTATTTTGGGAACAACATTCAAAAATTATCTTTGAAAATGGAAGGTAAACTTGCAACCACATACACTTCCACTGCAAAAAACATTTTCGTGATGACGTCAATGTTGGATGGTTGATGTTCCTACTGAAATCACGAGTGAATAAAACAAGTGCGCCATGTGGAAGAATGTGATCAGAGTGACAGCGTTGAAAAGATCAGCAAGGTCCACCGGAAGTATGGGTCGGGTGTTCCATCGACATTTGCACGGATAACACAGAGGGGAGCGGCAGATCGATAATACAAGCAGGGGAATCCAGCTATGTGTGGTTAAAATGCCATTGCACGTGTGTGCCAATTTCCGCAACGGTGCGTTAACAGGAGCGGTTGAAGGTGGTACACCGCTTGTCAAAATCCGGAGCCTATTTGCTGCGAATAATGTGTCGACTGTTTCCCACTTTGTGGTGAACTGTACTGCACATAAATAGTCACGTACAGCCACTTAACTCCACATCCACATTCACGTGGACAATATTCGCTGGGATCGTCGATTAAATGTGGAACGAGAGAAGGACGCACATCCACAGAGGACAGGGGGATGGCGTGGTGGCCGGATATTTTTCGACGTAGAAACAAGCTCTCAATCGTTCACCCGATTCTCTTTGTCCCAGAGATCTTCTTCCGACTATGGCAACAGCCAGGGGGGGTCTATATCCGATTCACGTGATCGCATAGCTGAGGCTCCAACTACCGGAAACTAACAGTCCCTGTACCTGGGAATGAGTGGGATTACCACTGGAATCTTCCCATCGCCGGGAGCAATAACATGCCAGTTCTCTGTGGTGAATCGATGCTATTGGATCTGAAATTGTCTGACGGCGGCGAACAAACGTCTGCGTGGGCAAATACACCAAATGTTTGGATCCAGATTTTGATCGGGCCGCAAGGATATTTGTATTCTTCGCAGAATCTTAAATCGAATCGGTATATCCGAAACTATTGGTATCGTGGATTGGCTAAAGATTCCAATTGTTGATAAGCTCACTTCATGAGTCTGGATGATCAGAAAGCAGAAAATCGAGCTGCGATATGAAGATTGAGCCTGCAGAATTGGTCAATTCAGTTTGCAAATTCTTTTTTCGCAAGATTCTTAGAAACGAGCGAATATATGGCATATATCTTGCCCTTTCGTGTAAGCATTGAACCGTCTGGTGATAAAGAAAAGTAGGGCTGCTAGACCTGATCTTCAAGAGAGGGAAAAGAAGCCCGTATCATGGGCGTTTCCACTTGCCAGTTGCTCCTCTTTGCCTTTTTTGTGCCATATGCACTGATGGTGTACGCCACCCACTTGGTTGTTGGTTCGTTGGGCGTGTATAGTCTGCTCTATGAGCACCTACTGGGTTAGTTACATAGAAACGTTGCGTTCAAATGAACACGGCATACAATCGACTTTTCGATGGATCAGCCGACAATACGATCATCCAGAAGCTCGTCATTCGTTCCAACTACCACTAGAGACGATGTAAACGTTGGACCTGGATATTATCAAGAGAACATCGTGATTACTTGAGGCTTTGAACAAGCTTCCGTGTGTACAACAGTCACCTCTTTGACAACGGCGAAGCGCATATTTTAATATTGATATTTCCGACACTTCCGCTGTTCCGAATCGACCCCAAGTTTTACGCTATATATATATTTATGGCGCTGTCGTACTACGACCCCAATGGTACACAAACCGGAAATAACGTTGCTGACAGACTGGAGAGCCTCGACGACCCCTTCGCCTCGTCGTCCTCTCCCTGAGAGGAACCCTCGCGACTGCTCTCCAGCTTGCAATCCCTCCAGGCTTGGAGGCGAAAAGAAGCCACCCTGTAAATCAACCACGCGTCGACGAAGAAGTTAAGGATCTGAAAGAGAACTGTGTAACCCAACCGGAGATGCCTGCCGAGTGCAAAAAGCCGAAACTCTCTGCTGTCGGTACCACGAAAGCATGGAATACTTACACGCGGCACGATAATATACTGCAGTGTTACTAAACAGTTCGGTATAGCAATGAGGGAAGCGACGAGAGGACGTTACGTATACCCTAACACAACACGAAGGGGATGATAAAGCTTTCGATCAACTGCCTTGCTCGACTTTAACGCCCACTCCACAATTTATGTGCCTGGTATACCAGGCCTTCAAAGAACGATCTTCCAGTGGAGCCTCACAGCGGTCATTCAATGGGAATGACCGCTGTGATGACAAACATCGCTCTTAATCATTGATCGGAGTCTCCGGTCACTCGCTTGTCAATCTGCTGTTTTTACACGCCTGAGCGCATGTCTACTTCAAGCTGCTTATACACGCAGACATCAAGAGGTTATTGACTGTTCATGGTGAAGTGAAAAGCGAGAGGCGAGTAAAGCTACCGAAGAAGATTGAGACACGACGAAGTGCACCAGCATCAACAGAGGCAGGGAAGTAGCGGGACAGAAGAAGAGATAGAGGTTCGGAGCAAGAGCACTCAGGCTAAGAAGCTTTACCTGCACTCAGCTTCTTGATATTTTATTAATTCTTAATCTTCTCATGCACACGTAATCTTCCTGAGAATATTCACAGGATTTCACCACCTTCAGTTCGCGAAACATTATTCTCAAGAAGAATTTCACGGACAAGTCAATCGAAGCCAAAGTCCAAGAAAGTACTAGGAAAGTACTCTGCTAAAAGATTATCAGCCGGTTATGGCTTGATGACATCCACAACGGTAGAAGTCAAGATTGAATCGATATTTGATTATCGCTAGGAAGAAAACGTGGTTTATTGATTAAAAATTTGGGTGGTCAAGCCGGGTTAATGTGACAGAGTGAGCTTTCAATTCGTGAGGAACCGGCGGCCAACGTCCCACACGGCATTCCCACGTAGTTGGCAATTTCCTGGAGAGTGATCGATTTTGTAGGAGATTGTGGTGCGGTGGGTTTGCGGGGCGTGCCGTTGACGGGTAGTGTGTGACATTGGTCGTGTTCCCCTATCGCAATCTGTGCTTCTTTGCTCTTACAGGCCACATCCCACCATTCGCTCTTCAAGTCTTTTCCATTTCACGGTCTTCTATCTTGCTTCTCTTGTCCCTTGAGGCTTATCAAGCAGGAGAGGAAGAAAAAAAGGATTTCTACAACGCGTCTCGCTTCACGTTTCAATATATGCAAAACGGGCGACCACTCGAGATTGCGATCTTCCACGTGCACCTCTTGCCCTCCGAGAAGCCTCGAATGGCAGGAAGATCCGTATCGCAAATAATTTTCATTCTTCGTGGTCAGTCAACCCGGGGCTACAGATCCTCAGGATGTGCTCGAAGGCTTTCCGGCGTATCTCTGCCCACATGATTGCTTGAATAGACATTGAACTATGGTGAAGATGGATAAGGAATCACTGATGAAGGAAGCTCGGAACGTTCACGAGGACAACGGTCGCCTGTTTTTTTCCATCAATGTGGAGGATGCCTCGAACGCCAGTACCTTTTGGGCTGGTCCCACACTTTTCGCATTGCGAACCAATATATTTCGCAGTTCTGCTTGTTATCGACTATCACTAACTGTTGGAAAGCCAGCAAGCTCGGCTTTATCCCGTGGTAATGCAAATCACAATGAAAACGCTAAGAAGGTGAAGCCGTTGGGGGTGTCTTTTTTTCCACCGAAGAGAAATCAGAATGCGGAAAATGGGGTCTGTTCGTCTTGGGAATAGCGAAAGCTGCGCCCCTGTATAAACCGAGATAGGTGGATCGAGGTGAATATAAAATGCTCCGCGAAATTGCACGCAGAGACACCGAGATCGCTTAGCGCGTATATCCCCCAGTCTGGATGTCGACCTTGAAAGCAAATAGAGGGAAGAAGAGAACGGCGTGATCGACAAAAGCAGAAGCCATCTCGGGAAAACTGTATGCAGCCTGGATTACTATTAAGATACATGAGCGTAGCGCCATTTGCGTTGCCTCTTTGGGCATCCGTTTATGCGCGCGCGTCAGACAGACCTTCATATTTATTCCTGCTTATACGATACATCTTATATGCAAGAGCTATATGACACTGTTGCACACCCTGCCCGAGACTCACGGAATTAAGTATTCATTTCAGCAGACAAGGAGTGCCGTGTCTGGTAGACCTGACAGGCCAGACTCGGAGATGGAGAACGGGGCGGAAAAGAATAGCTCGACATTGTGCGATGGGATGAAGCGAGCAGGCGTGATCAGGGGAATGGAAAGACGAGTGGCAAACGGATAGTTCAAATTGCCCGGTCTTCGGGTTAGACCCAAAAGTTAATGTCAAGCGGTCTGCGTCAGCTTGAAATTTCAGACGATTTTTTTATTGCTTAGTTTTATAAGCCGACGGTCTTGACTTCATCTTGCAACAAAGATTTTCTAAGAGTTCCACAAATGGACCGCGTTATGACGATTTTTGCAAAGACTCGGACCATGCCAAGCCACCACCGTCATGCAACAACAGCGGCTCTCTGTTCCAACAATAATAACAGCAACGTTTATCAATATCTATCAGTTTAAAAAAACCTCAATCTAGACAAGACTATGTATCAACTATGTAAAAAATCCCAAGCTCTCCACCGCAATACTCCCATCGGAAAAAAACATCAAACACCCATCAGTCTTTTCGGCCCCAAGATTCTGCGAGCCCGTTAATTCTTTTCCAATCCTCCCCGAGAGTATCTGCAAACGCGGCAATTTTTCTCCGCAGCCTGTTGACGCTTGATAACCAATTCTAACATGACATGATCCTCGCTTCGGAAAAGCCATAAGCTTTCACTGTGCACCTTGCTGCCTCCGGTGGAGTAGTGTCACGTAGACGGAGTCGAGTCTCGCTGTGGTTGACGGGGCGCCATAAACTGATTCGGGGAAGTGGCTCAAATGTGTAGAACGAACGAGGAACAAAAAAAAGGAACGAAGAAAAGAGGGAAGAGTTGAGCGGAAAGAGTGAGGAGCCGAAGAATGAGGCAAGGTGTGTTGAGCCGTGTGCACCGATGCGGGTACCCTCTCAATATCCACGTACACGCATACGTACGTTGGAAGTTGCAAAGACATTCTGGTCTGGTCCTTTTCCAATTTCGCGGTTTGAAATGCAACACAAGGTACGCGTTTATTGTGAAGTAGTATATGGCTACTATTATGTGACTGGTATACGGTATGGATTGTATTGTTCTATATTGCATTATAACGTGCACCGGGCGGAGTGACCCAGCGCACACGATCATTGTAGTTGGCTGAACCCATATCGCGAGTTCTGGCAGTGGATGAGGGGTGTACGCGGGCAAGCCGGCGGCTTGCAATAATCCGACCGTAAAATTGCGACGTTGCGTTTTGCCAGCGGTCCGGGTGGTGCTCGAGAAGCATCCCGGTACAACGAAGAAGGTCCTACACGACTTTGCGTACGTGTGAGAGATGTCCGTGTCCATGCATAGTGTACATACACACGTGTACACGTTACGACAGCTTAAAGCGACCCCGTGCTCCGCTGGCAAGCGCTTCTCATTCCCCCCTGCTCGCCAATGCCGGGCGATAAAAAAAATATTGCCCGTGCAAGCTCTCCCCTCCTCTGGCTCTCCGCGTACCCTTTGCCGTTGCTTGCCTGACGAGTGCTGAAATCCACCGAGCGACGTGAATCGGCAAAATAATATCGGGGGTATCCGCCGTGTCACCGAAACATTTTTTTTTTTCGTAATTCTCATACGGCAGGGGCGTGTATCGCATACGACACAGACATCCGGCGATATTATTGGCGACATAAAAGGCGATGATGCGAATCCTATCGAAGGAAACGGCGAGAAGCTCTTCGTCACCCTTGCGCGCATTAACATGTAGAGTGGAACAGTTGGCGGTTGTGATCTACTCGCGAGGGGATGCTGGGCGGAATATCGTATCAGGCCAGTCTGTGCTACGAAAGCTACAGGGTCCAATCAATGAGCAGAACCTTACGCGACTGCCGCGCACTGCTGTCATGCTCGAGCTGTCGACATCGGACACCTGGCCAGCCCCCATGCTCCTTCATCACAGCAGCTTTGCTCACACTCAGAAAAAGATTTATTATGTTCTGATGAATTGGCACATTAGAACATTATTTATTAGACATTAATAAATGTTTACTCGTATGGAGACAGTTTTTAGGTGATTGCAACTACGCTTTTGTTCGGCGTCACTAAATATGTTTTTTTCTACCGATTTTTCACATCGAAAGCTATATTTAAAATAGAAAATTTGAGTAAATGTTTCCTCAAATCAAATAAATACTACTTTCCAATCACGAAAACCTCTTATCTCGCGACTATGATAGTAATGCGCGCATGTGCACTTCGCCCTTTAACTTGACGGGCCCGACAACAAGCCGCTCGTTAGATGGAACTCACGCATTTACTTACCATGTAGCTTCTTCCTATGCCAATGCTTTTGGCACAAGTGTCAGTGTTGCGTTTCGGAAGTGAGAAACTCGAATGCGAGGAATCATTTAAGTGTAAGTAAGAATATAAAGTGAGAAAAAACGTTCAATTGAGAAAAATAATGACGGACGAAATGACACAGTGCCTTGAAAAAAACCAGCTGGGGGATTATGAAGAATCCTATTAGATGTTAAGAACAACTCTATTTGTCGGATATAAAACACCTATTTCTTCTAACTTATATATCCTACTAGATGTTAAGAAAAATTCTTAGTAAATCTTAAACATAAACTTAAATAAAACATTTTCTTAGCTGTTAATAAAATCGTAGTAGGCCAACATACGAATAAGAAAACTTATTTGCTGGGAGACAAACTTCTTTGTTCTTAATAAATCTTTTTTCTGAATGCAGCACGCGGTTTTTCCGTTTGTGCGTATCAGACCAGTCTGTGCTCCAAAAGCTACAGGGTCCAATCAATGAGCCGATCCTCACGCGACTGCCGTGCACTGCTGTCATGCTCGAGCTGTCAACATCGGACACCTGGGCAGTCCCCATGCTTCTTCATCACAGCAGCTTTGCGCAGCACGCGGTTTTTCAGGCGGTTGCCTGTGACCAGGCAACGGCCTGAATGGCGACCGGAAAGAACTGGCTGCTGGCGAGGCAGGCTGCTTCCAGCAGATATGGCGGCACGGCAGGCAACGTTGCGGGTGAATAAAAAAGCCCGATTCTTCGCGCTGCTCCTTGGCATGGCGAGAAAAGACGGAGAGTGAATTCGAGCCGCGCCCAGAGTCGTTCGCAGCCGCTGCACAGCCTGCGTCTCGCATAAACGCGACCGTAAAGCTCAGGCGCTATACGACGGCGTTAACTTTAGTACCCCCGCGGTAAAGTTTACTCAGCTCGCGGAGCGGGGCGAGAAAAACGACGTGGAAAGTTCGCGATGTTGCGTCAAGCCCGCATCGGATTTTCGCTAAGAGGCGCAAGATGAATGTACAGTGTCGGGCGTGAATGTCCGCGTTGGGACTAAATAAAACGCCACGATGAAAGAATTGCCCGGTCTGCATTATTAAAACGCACGGCTTGGCCAATTCTTTTGCGCTCCCAGGCCGCACTCTCAAGCTTCAAACGACGGGGCTATTACGCGAGAGAGGAAGAACCACGGCGGAGAGAGAAGCTGAAAAGAAGTGAGACGTGGACTGCGGGGGAGGAAACTCTACCTCCGTTACGTATACCTCTCGCAATCCTCGGGGTCATAGGTTATTACACCCCGAGGAATCTGGTATCGAACGTCGCGACGACGTAGACTCAGAAGTACCAGAAAAATAAAATAAATAAAACAGCACACAGAGGCAGCAGCGATATTTTCTCCTTGTATACGTACCGTCGGAAAAATGTACGTCGCGCCGGGAGAGCCGATCGAACGTCATCGAGCACACCGTGGCCAGTACCCAGGGATCAAATTACCCTGGGAATTGGATTATCGTCTTCGAGCCCGAAGCTGGCAGACACGCATTCCGCACGGAATTTACCAACTTGCTGCACTACGGATTTTCTCGCCGTCGTGCGTAACGGGATAGGAATTTAATACTACGTCCGAGAAATAAACCGCAGACGCAAACACACGTGTATAGATATACGAGCTTTTAATCTGCCGCGCGTTCCTCGCAGGGGTCTTTAAAGAAAAACAATAACCGATGTATCGGTATTTTCTTGGTACACGAAGCTAATATGACAGCCTGTCAAGGCCCGAAGAATACAGCAAAAAGTATTGGACCTCTTTTCCGAATGAGGAAAATTCTTTCGTTATCAACGCTCCGGGAAACACATAGCTAGGCAGAAATTGTCGTAGGGATCCAGTTGGATTCCCATGCTTGTCTCTGCTCCCTGATGGGAATCTAATGGGCTATTGGATCCTTATACTAAAACGTCACGCTCGTATATTGGATTCTAATCGGAATTCCCCAGTGGAATCCAATGTACGAATCCAATTAGAATCCTAGAGGATTGACACATTATCGAAGAGAATCCGGTACGACTCTTGATGGATCTCATCGCATTCTGTATGTTGAATTTTCGAGAAAAACTATATAAATATACAAACGAGTGGATCTTAAAAAAGTATAAGTCGCTTAAGGCCTTAGGCCACTCTAGAGGCTGAAAAAAGGCTTTTTGGGGATTATTTTTTCAGCAGAACTACAAAATAAATCGAGATTTCAAAAAAGGTTATTTATCGTACATATCAGTGACTGTATACAATAATTTTTTTGAAGCGATTAATTTCAAAATGGCGGCTGTGCAGCGTTTATAGCAAAACTGCATTTTTTAAGTTGGCCGGAAACATAACTCGGACAATTTTCAACCGATTCACTTGAAATGTTGAATATATCTTGAAAAATACATTGTCTATGGAAGTACGTAGGATTTTTTTTATATCGCATAGTCTATTTGTTATTAACAATTATGTGATGATATTTTTCACTTTCCAAAAATTTGCCTAAAAGATCATCCTATAAATGTTAATAACAAATGAACTATGCAATGTAAAAAAAGCCTACGTACTTCCACAGACAGTGTATTTTTCAAGATATATTCAACATTTCAAGTGAATCGGTTGAAAATTGTCTGAGTTATGTTTCCGGCCAACTTAAGGGGTTACCCCCACTTGCGATTTTGAAAAAATCGATTTTTTTATTGCATTTTTTTGAAGTGCAATTTAAAGTACAGTTTTTTTTATGCCCGGAATAGATGACTCTATGTAAGTTTACAAAAAAAAATATTTTCTTCGTGTAAACTGAAATTGAAACTTTAAACGCGTTTTTCTCAAAATGGCATTTCTGAAGTCGGTGACCAAGATTACTCGAACACTAATGAACCGATCTTCTTGAAATTTTGCAGGCTTATTTAATACATAAAAATGTAGTCTTTAATCGTTCGATTTTTTTTTCGTTAAAATCGAACCATTAACTTTGACTGTCCGCCATTTTGTGAAAAATGAATATTTTTTAAAATCCTTCGATTAAAGACTAGTTTATACTTATATTTAACTAAATCCATCCGCATTTTTTTTTTTCAGATGATCCACTTCGCCGCAATGTTGGTCACCGCAAACCCTGTATATAAAAACATTATTTCATTGACGGCCATTTGCCACTAAACAATGTAATATTTTTCAATAAAAAAATTACTGAAAGTTCTTCAAGATGTGTTCTTTAAGATGGTATATTGATCGATTAAAAAAGTTTTGTAGTTTTCTTTAAAAAAATTCATGAAAAAGGCCTTTTTTGCGCTACAAGTGGGGGTAACGCCTTAACAAATGCAGTTTTGAGATAAACGCTGCACAGCCGCCATTTTTTAATTAATCGCGTCAAAAAAATTATTGTATACAGTCACTGATATGTATGATAAACACCCTTTTTCGTAATCTCGATTTATTTTGTAGTTTTTCTGAAAAAAAAAAATTACCAAAAAGTCTATTAGTTTTGTAGTTTTCTTTAAAAAAAATTCATGAAAAAGGCCTTTTTTGCGCTACAAGTGGGGGTAACGCCTTAACAAATGCAGTTTTCAGATAAACGCTGCACAGCCGCCATTTTTTAATCAATCGCGTCAAAAAAATTATTGTATACAGTCACTGATATGTACGATAAACACCCTTTTTCGTGATCTCGATTTATTTTGTAGTTTTTCTGAAAAAAAAAAATTCCCAAAAAGTCTATTTTTTCGGCCTCTAGAGTGGCCTAAGGCCTAATAAATAAAAATGTCAGGTCATTTTGAGACTACAGTACGTCAGAAAATAAAGTTGATGAAAGTTACAATTGAAAAAAATGGCAATTTCCAGTTGTACGAATATTGCATTTCTCCGACACCCGCAAATGCTCGGGTACAGGCTCAACGTGCTTGTACGCGAGAGTACGAAGCTGCGCGCGACTGCTCGGTTGGGTGTACTTGGCACGCATGCCGATTCTTTGACCCCGCGACGAGTCCACAGTGCATTAGCCTGAAGCACGCGGGCGCGCATTAGCGAACTGGCGATGCTCGTGAAGACGAGCGTCCACACACGTAAGATTCCCAGTGTGGTCCAACTTCTTCGGTGCATCCCTCTAGCGTCAAGACGCGATCATATTTTTAGCACTGTCGTTGCGGAGCCTGAGCTCGCTGAAGCCCAGCTATACTCGTTGGCCCGAAGTGAAGCCCACATTCGTGAAGTGCATAAATTGTACATTTCGTTCCAGGGCTCTCAAAAATCGTCGTCCTACCATCGCGGATTCACAAGGCGGGGGTGTACGGGTGGCAACGAAAAGCTTCTCATAAATTTCGCGCCTGTTTTCAACGGCTACCATCGTAAAGTCAAAAAAAATCGCAACATCATTAACGTCCGCAGGCACAATTTTCAAGCTGCCCTCGGTAACATCTGTTCACCCAATTTCCCAAAAGAGAAAGTGCCATTTGTATTTCCACGTGCCGGCTCATTTTTCAAGCGGGTCGGGTCCGCGAAATTGGCAGAGGATACAAAGAAGTGGAAGAAAATTTCACGTGAATCGGAAGGGAAAGACGGCGGATGAATGGAGAGGCCCGATGCCAGCAAGATGAAGATTCGTGGGGCCAATGAACAATACGATATTTCGGCGCACCTCTGCCGCGGCATGCGCGCACACAGCACACACGTACATCAGACTTTTGCGAAATAGCCGAACTCGAAAGAAGGTATTGCGGTAATTGGCCCAACGTGAGTTACGGCGCGAGCGATCTCGTCTCGTCGTAAAGTGCGGACGACGGTACGTTGCTGGTTGGCCACGCGTGTGTGTACGTGTACGCGTGTATGTGTGTGCGATTCACGGGCTACTTTTGCTTTAACGATTGTTCGTTTGGCCTGGGCCACGAGCAAGACGAGAAAGACCCACCACTCCTTATTTCCTCGCCGCTTCAACCGCTTCTTCGTCTTCGTGTATAAAGCCCGTACACCCTATCCACCCACGACTCTTTCGTTCGTCCCGTGCACGTGAAGGGAGAGAGGGGCCGAAAGGGAAAAAACGGTCTCGTTGTTTGAACCGTCGTTTTCCTCGTCTCAGCCGCTACTCTCTTTATTGCCAAGAGCTTCGATTAGGTTTTTCTTATCGTACGTACAAAGAATGGTACACAGCCATCACTTTTTCCTTCTGTCTTTCTTCGTTCCTTGCAGAGCTAGCGAAATACCAGAAAAAAGCTTCCCCGTCTCTCCCGCGCTCGCTTTCCCTGGGTCGTTCTCCATTAAGGGAGACTTACTTTGCTCAAGAAGATCTTTAACGACCGATCTCAATTCACAGATTCGGTAACAGAGTACACTTTGAGGTTACACGAACGAGCCAAACGAAAGCGTATATTTCCTCCCGCTTTCCCCTCGTCAGCCCCCTAGCCAACATCGTCGTTTAATGTTTACTCTCGAGTGCCCCGTAATTACGCCCTCCCCCGGAGCCCATTCCGCTTCGAGGTTTCTCTCCTCTTCGTTTTTCCCCCGATCAAATGTCCTCTTTCGGTACCACTTTATGCGCGCAGCTCATACGGGCAATTATATACCCAATGCTCGAGACCTGCTCTCTCCTTGCCTCTTAAAAAAGAGCTCGCTTCGTTTCGGACACTCTCGATGCACGTATATTGGCATGCCATCGGGTCGCCATCAGGCCTTAACAGCATGACTGCGTTGAACCCCTTTAATCGGGTTATATAAATTTACCGGTGTGCCCTAGTTGCGTCCAATGAGAGGCACCTAGGCACAGCACTTCGTTTGTGCTCGAGATAACAGTTTACATCGGATAGCTGCAATTCTATGATGGAGTCACCACGATGAGATCACTCTGGTGCTCATCGTCATGCTCGAAGTTGAATGGGGAATTCATTTTGAAAGATTGCCGCATCTGTCGCGAGCATGAAACATTTGCAAGACACCACTCGGGTTACGATTGAGATCAATCCGAGAGAACTCAAGTTACTATTGAGATCATACCGAGAGTCCACAATCAGGCCACTCCACGCGCTATCTTGAAATTTCGATGCAATCGCAAAAGGCAATCCACGCTACACAGGTACAACCTGTATGCGCGAAGATTCGAGAAGTTCGATTGGCCTGTCGTCATAGAACTTCTTGAAGTCTGGTCGAGAGATCCTCTAGCCGCCTGGCTGGTACTCGCTATTCGAGAACGAATACGACAACTACGACGAGGAAGCTGGACAGGTCGACTTTTTCTCGCCTAACCGGCTAGGAGACCACATCTCCAGAGACGACTAAACCAGTGCGTCCGGTGAACGGTCAACCGTTCAGATTTGGTCTCGCCTCAGCGATACTCATATACGAGTACACACGATCCTCCCAACGCACTCAACTCCAATGTGGAAACAGCCAGGCTGGAGGAGCAAGAATCATTGGATTGAAATTCACCAAGCATCAAAGGATCGGACATCATGGTCTCGAACCCGCCTCCATTGAGGGGAGTGCATTATCGAAATGGGCAATAGGCAACAAGCCACTTACCTAAAACGCATCTTTTGAATGTGGTAACCATTTTGTCCTTCTTTACTGACCTGAAAACATAAAACATAAGATTCTCGTTAGGTACATCCATATTGATTGTAATTTTGAATGAAGATACGACACAATAATAGAAAAAAAACTGCCAAACTCTACTTTTGTCTGAAAATATCTTGATTCGTTTCTTGATGCTATGATTTTTCAATCAAATGTTTCAAGATTCCATGATCGCTCAATCAGTTTAATGGGTAGGAGGTTCGAAATGAGATACCGATTCCGTTCCATTTGTAAGTTCGCCATATGTAGATGGCGATAAGTACAACATGAATACCTGGGATGCCGCGGTATTCGCTCGCCTTCAATTAATCACCGGAAGTCTTGAAATCGGGTACATAAACCGTGTCAGGAGATTGCAAACAGCATCTCTGTAGAAGATGCATCTCGACCAACCATGGACCCAATAGATGTGTACGCGTGCACTCACATACGCACACACGTGCGGACACGTACACGAGACACTCAAAGGACAGAGGAACGCCGAGTCACGTGGGTTCGCATTCGCGAGAGCGAAGATTAAAGCCTCTGGGACGTTAAATCTCTCCCACGTCCTGGCCACTTCCTGCCATTCATAACCATTAGAGAAATTTATGTATCTCATCTATTGCTCCTTGTGGTATATCACTAACAGATACGCTACGGTGTTCTTTGTACACTTTTTGTCCTGTACCACAAGATTTCCGTTTGACTTCTTTACGACGACGATATTGTGCTGGGCTGGGCTGCAAAACGCCGTGCACCGTTCCTGCTACTCAGACGTATGCGAGTCGGCCTCATTGCGTACGAACAAAGAGTCTAGGCACTCGAAAGTCTCTGCAAGCGAACACCGCTACGTCAAAAGCAAGCCAGCCAGGTAACTTTGGGTAATGAGAAGTCCCAACTTCAGCATCATGGCAAAAGTGCCTTCAAAGCTTCATTGTACGATACGAGTCAGTGGCAACACAGTTGAGCAGAACTTCCAGCGAAATGGGCTTTGACGAGTCGAGCTATGATCAGCAACTGATGTGTAAATTCTCATCAAGATCACTCATCAAGATCGAATCTCAACAGACAACACATTGGAGTATCGTCGAATCCAAAGTTCATGCCGACCAGCAACGCTCTGCTTTACTTCTTGCTGTGGGAAAGTGCCAAAAGTTGATACATTCCAAGGCACTGTAGCACTGAAATGCCTCGATAAGACTCAATTAATGGCCGAATCTGTACTTTCCAATCTCCGCCTTCATAGCTGCGTTTCCCGGCAGGCTCCACAATCTCCCATTAGTGTCTCTGGTGAACTGGGCGATGAGAATGCACGGCGTAACATCGCTACAGCAGACTCGTGCGATTTATCTGTTGGTACATGCGCGTTCCTTTCGGACATAAAGCAAAGCTTTCGAGAGACCCGACATCTCGTTTAGGAGATACATGCCCTACAATGCTACACCTCGCGCGAAATACCGCAGGGCCACGATTGCGTGACGAAGGATAATAAATATCCTTCGCGGACGTTAATGCCGTTGCAAACGTGCGCTCAACTTCTACGCGACTATCATTCCATGAGGCCCACTCCCCCTCCTCTTCGCGCTCCTTCCTTCTCTCGTGAAATCGCATCTTGAGATGGAATTTCAGCGAGCGACGGTAACACGGTACGATGGAAAATTTAACGAAGATTAAAGGCGTTCTGTCGAATGATCATGAGAGCGAAGCGGGGACACAATGGCTGCCTTTCAGGTCAAGACGGAGGCACGCCATTGTGCAAGCCAAACTTGAAGTTTCCGGAACGGAAGTATCATGAAAGCATGTCAACCCCAATCGGCGTTGTCATCTTTCCAAATTGCTTGCTAACTGGCGATCATCAATGGAATTCTCAAGCCAGCGATTATGACCTGTCAAGCTGCTGCGCACATAATTTTTTCTCAATTCTGTGATTTTCTCACAACCACTATTAAGAAGGGGCATAACCGTGAAGTTAAAAAAAGCAGATTGATTTTCAATATTTTTTTGCGCCTCAGGTATGGAGATGATAAGGTTGATTTTTCGCCCACAGATAGTACAGAGTCTTGACATGATGCCGTTTTTTTTTAATTGCGAAATATACATAAACAACGTAAGCATTGTCATTTAATCTCAGGACTCAGCCTCCACGCCGCTCGGTCGCTTACTTGATTTCGGTAACTAGATTCATCTAGAGTAAAAAATTAAAAAATATACTTCTAGTACAATGGTAAAGCTACAAACCCACCGGGTACATTTTCGAAATTTGCACAAATTGCACTGGTTTGAAAAAAAAATGACGATTTTCGACAAAAAGTAACGACTTTAAACGGTTGTTATTAACAAACGGAGGAACATATGAAAAAATCATCCGGTCTGTCGATTGAAAATGTTATAAAATATGTTCAGTCCAAATTTGAAGTAAATCGGACGATTATATTTTGAGATGTGACGTACGCCAAATTGCAAAATAGACTTTCGAGATAAACGCAAGAGAAGAAAACGTACTAAATCTACTTTTTCCGTATATAATTTTCGTATAAATGTTTGGGTCTGCTCAATATCTTCGGTGATTCTTTATGGTTTCGGGTACGGGCGAATAGAACATCAATTTTGTTCTAGGATCGTCTTTTTTCGTTATAAACAATATAATTGTTATAATGACGGTTGTGACGAAAAAGTGCATTTTGTAGAAAAAAGTTTGAAATAAAAGATGTTTTTTTTTAATTGACAATAAAAAATGTCTCTCATTTTTTTTGCTAACTCCATTAGCAATGGAGATATGAACGAAGAACATTTTTATGAGACAGCCGGAACGATGAGTGAAGGGGACAAAACGACGAGTGAGAGGTGATGCAATTAATTTTCGTCGCTTATATTTCCATTACTAATGGAGCTAGTAAAAAAATTAACATCGTTTATTAAAAATTTATATCTGTGAAATGCACTCTTTCGTCCCAATTGTGATTTGAAAAATTTAATTGTAAAAAAGTGCGTTGGTGTATGGACTACTTGCTTGTATTGTAAAACAATCAAACAGCCTGGTTGGACAAAGTCATATCGATGTCCTTAGAAATCATACAATGCATCGCGCAGCGCTAGAACCGTAACGCAACGGGACGTTCTGACCTGCTCCACTAAAATCGTCATAACTCGGTCAATTTTTGAAATGTTTACAAAATTAAAGTTAAGACTACGCAATAAGTAAACCAATTCAAAGTTAACGGAATCAAAGTTGAACCAAATTAAAGTTGAACCAAATCGAAATTAAACCAAGTCGAAATTGAACCAAATCAAAGGTGAACCAAATCAAAATTGAACCAAATCAAAATTAAACCAAATCAAAACTGAATCAAATCAAAGTTGAACCAAATCAAAGGTGAACCAAATCAAAATTGAACCAAATCAAAATTAAACCAAATCAAAACTGAATCAAATCAAAATTGAACCAAATCAAAATTGAACCAAATGAAAGTTGAATCAAAGTTGAACAAAATCAAAGTTAAGACTCTACGCAATAAGAAAATGAAATAAACTAAAAATCGATTTTCTGTAATTCTAAGGTTATGCATACCCCTTAAACCGGAGCGCAAGCCGCTGGACGATCTTGTTCTGCCAGTCTCGCTGAAAGTCTAATCCGAGGCGAATCGTATCCGCAGTTGCGCTCGCACGGACCAATATCACTCCGTCTGGATTACTCTGCATAAAGTCTCCTTCGAACTGTGTATTGCATTTACGACTTAATTCACCGAGGGATACCGTACGAGTAGCCGGTTAAACTTCATGTACTGCTCGATCTTGTACAGCGCGGAATGAGAAAAGGGGGACAAATGCCTCAACGTGATAATTATTATTTCTTGCTAACAAGGTGCTCGTGAGCGCGTTTTGTAAAATATGCGAATAAATGGGGAGGGTCCGGGCGGGGATTTTGTGCTCGTGCGTTTATCGAAGCACGTAACGCTATGTACATACATACATTTACTGTAGAAACGTACATACATTTTTGTCAAGTTTTCCAAGAGTGCGCGGACACTCGAGTCCGGAATATTCATGCGTCACGCTTCATTCCGATTAATTGGCGCGAACGAAGCCAACGACCAAACGATTCGTTTTACTTCCCGGAGAGACGTTTTAAACCGGTGACGCATTTAATTGGGTCCGCGAGTTTGAGATACCGTGCTGCTATGAATCAAACAATTTTTTTTACAATATTCGCTGATTTTTGAATCCGGGCAAATTTATACGTCGCGTGTTCGTATCATAAAGTATCATGCGTAGAGAACTGGATAGCTGGAGAGGACATACCGGTTGGAGGCATTCGAGGCATCGATGACGATGAGGTGGAATAATCTAGGCTTTGTCTATTCGATGGTAATGAGTCGTGGAGAATATCCCATTAACTTCATCCCTCCCTTCTGCCTCCCCAGCCCTCAACGCAGCAGTTCCTCTTTCATCGGGAGCGAGACACTTTGGGAACTTCAGCCCTCCGACGCAATTATACGAAACGAATAATTCGTTTTCCCTCTTTCCCATCCTCCATCGGAGAATTCTTTTAATTGCGATTTGCATAGTCTATAGACCGCGGGAGGACTCGCTGGGAGGAATAATCAGTCGGTTATACTTGATGGAACAAAAAAAAACGTATATGAAAAGCCGGAATACGATAAAGGACGAAAAAGAAAACGAACCCGCGCTTTTTACGTTTCTCTTCCACTTCGTTATGTTTACGTGATTAATTGAACGGTCGATCTCGGATTGCGAAAAAACGTATGCATATTTGACACACCGGATTCCCCACGAATTCCCAACTCCATTTCAGCCTGTCATCAAGAAAGGAAGCCTTCGTATTGCGAAAAGAATTTCGACCGGAAATCCGCCGAATCCCCAACTTTTTTTCCACATCAACGAAAAGTCCAACTTCCATTACCTGGAATCACCGTTTCCAAAGTTGCCTCCAGCTAGAACCGGTGTACGACGTCGAAGCTGCAAAAGTGCACTTCGACTTCCAACATCTTTGTCGAAAGTTCCAGTCTCGTTGAGTCGACCACCATCGATACCGATTTCTCGATATCGATGCCAAGCGAGGAAAATCGTATCATCTGTGCAATTGAATACGTGAAATTACGTGGGTGGTTGGGCCCTCTCGGATGTAGTCGGAGTGCGCGCACTGTACGTAGTGAGGCTCATGAATAGTAGACCCATAGTACGTAGCCACGGTTGAACGCGGTGTATTACGCATTAGCAATCAATTAGGGAAGAAAGCTGGCGGCTGCCGGTGGCTGCGAAGTGAAGTGAGAGCATATGGAACCAACACACGTGACATTGAATGGGCTGTCCAAGAGGAAGCAAAGGAGGGACTGGGTATAGTAGGTGTTTCTTGTACATACATCCATCCAGCTAACCGAATGACACCTATGGACGTAACTTGACGCTCCGGGTGGTGCAACTTTGGCCCTTTTGATGGCGGTTAAGGTGGACATGTGGAAAGAAGGAGAGTCGGAAGAGGAGAGCCGAGAGCACCGAGAGTTCTGGTGGCTGTGTTGCCTAGGCGGTTCTCGGTTCGTTTGGAGAGTGGCACTCCCTGTCTGGCTGGTCGACTGGTCGCAACCACGACGACCCACACGCCGCAAACTCTCTCTCTCTCTTTCTCTCCCTCACCCAGTCGTTCCACCAACTGTCCATGTACAGTTTGTACTCTGGCCTGGGTGCCTTCAACGTGCACAAGAGCTCCACTGTATCTTGCACGAGACTCGCTATACGTCCTCCTGATATTATTATATCCGCTTGGTCATCTATCACGACTACCAGGCACATATCTCGCGCATATCACGCGGCCTACACAGCCCATTCGCACACGTACGTGGTGAGCTTTGGAAGAGACGCCAGCTTTTTTCCACTCGTTTCTTTTGCCTCAACGAAGGCCACAAACGTCCAAGGACAAAACAAATTTTCTTTGAAAATCAAGATGGTGCTTGCTCGCGAGTGCTCGAAAACAGCCCATGGGGAAACTCTTCGGAAAGGAAAATTCATCAGTGCTCCATCAATATTTGACTTGGGATTTAATTAAGCCGCGGTGGAGGAATGTCTCGCCGGGTCTCGCGAGAGGAAGAAATACCGTGGATATTTTCATTTTCATTCGCAAGGAAGTCAGGGGGGCCTTAAGGTATTCCAGCAGTCTTGAGAACGAAGATAATCCTCGCACTCTTTTTTCCCTCGCGAGCTTTTCTTTGCTCGCGACCTTACTGGCTTGCTTCACCTCTTCGTCCCACTCGCAGTCGCGCTTCCCTCGATCACACAGAACCAATATTTCGGAGTGCAAAGCTGGGATTTCCGATTTTCTTTTTCTTCCTCTCTTTCTCCTCGTCCTTTGTCCCAGCGAGTGGTTACAATTAAAATCTCCTTCTGGCACCCCATAGCCCTGCTTTGCGATGCACGATCGCCTCATGGGACACGGCTATCTTTATGGCCCATCTCATCCGACCGTAATAAATCATGCCTCGATTACGAAGATCGTTTCGCAACACCCACGATCAAGAGAAACGCACGAGTGCCGCTGTGGAGCACGCACACACTCGCGACTTTTTATATCGCCGTCCCTGTCTGACGGGAACCAGCGGGTATGTGCCAAATACAAATTACTTGCCCACCACCACCCGCCCCACCGCCCCGCTGTAGACCCAACCGGCCATACACGTACGCGAATTCGTGGCGTTCCCGTATTTTTTACCGTGTCGAAATTGGTCGATTGCGACGGGGTGAAATCGGTAGACGAGAAAGACAGGCTGATCGAGGAATCCAAGGGGTCCGAGGGGCTCGTAGTCGACGTCGCCACGTAGTGGCTCGCGTGGAATTGGATCGATGAAGTTTCACTTGGTGTATGGCTTTCTGAGTGTAAACGGAATCTGGTATGGCACGCTGCATATAAAAATGGGTATATGCATTATATATATATATATATATATATATATGTAGAAGCTACGCCCTCAGCTACGTCCACGATGAAATCCGATCGATCGCAATCCTAGCCCTTTATTTAGATGGTACTTTGTTCGAAGACATTGTTGCAACTTTACGATGTTGGAGTTTGCATCGTTGTTATGCAACGAAAGTTCTCTTTTATTTCCTCATTTCCATTGTCATCCAATATTTGTTTTTTTATGTTTAGGCTGAAGATCTCTAATAATGACCTTGAAAAACGTCGAAGCCTGAATTAGAAGATCCAAAAAAGCGTTTTTTCGAGAATTCTTTTTGAATGAAAAAAACAAGTGAGCCCAGTAAACACTGAGGTATCTTTTCATGAATATTTGAAATGTATGACAAAAAAGTTTCAACATGAAACAATAAATGACTGCAGATCAGCCTATTCCATGTCCGTCTTGCCACTGCAGTCCCCAATTGGCGGGAAAGATGTAGCTTGTCATTCTTCACTGATCCAAATAAACCAATACAATTTTCAATTGTCATATATTTTTCTTCTGGGTGAATTAAGAAAAAGCTGAAAAAATCGTGAAATTATAACTTTTCTCATGGATAAAAAAAAATGTGTTTAAAAAAAACACTTCAACATGCTATAAAAATTATTCAAAAAGACTTTTTCAACGACTTTTTTTTATTCACTTAGAAGAGATTTTTGTATTGATGAAAATAAACTTTGGTTTGATCGATAGGTCGTTTAGTTTCATTGCTATCACGCCCGCCAATTTGGAAACATCGTGAAAATGAAAACTGGAAAAAACCCGCTTCAAAGTTTCCAATAGGAGGAAATATCAAATATCAATCGCTTCTCGGCTTTTGATCTTGTATCTTCGAATATATTTACAATTGGCCTCCGTAACTTTGTAAATACATTCTTGGATAGTTTGTCTAACGATTTAAGCAATTAAAAAAAAACGATTTTTCGGACCTTCTAATTCAGGCTCCCGCCTTAAGTGATTTGGGAGGCCTAAATGTGCTAAAAAAATTGGACTTCGGAACTTTCGTTGAGTTCCAACCATGCAAACTTCAATGTCATGAAACTTATACATAAGACACTAAGGAGAGTCCGCACTGTGTAATTGTGACTCCCCCACCCACATAGTTTGTTTTTGGTTTTGTAGTTTCATATGGACTCCAATTTTTTCAATTTCCCTTCCTAAAAATAATGACTCTCAAAATAGTTTACAGAAATTTGAAAATTACACGACCCCTGAATATTCGTAAATTTTTTACTGCTTGTTTGTTCATTTGTTCATTTCTTTGTATGCTAGTTTATTGTAATTGTAATTACCTATATAATATAATGCTCGACCGTCCAAATTATACCCCACACCCTAAGCTGTATTTCTGTTAAATATATGACGTTGAAATTTGCATCGTTGGAATGCACCGATTGGTTTTTTTCTTCATTTATGATGTCTTTATTTTCATCAAGATCAAATACCTTTTTTTTGCAATCTGTGGTGGTAAATCTCTAATGAAAATACGTAAATGTATTCCAGTGATGTTCATAGCTCGAATCAACCAAAAGGGAATTTTATCATTTAAACGGAATTAATGTTCTTTGCGTCCCAACTATGCAGACTTCAAGACCCTTCAAAGATTAAACAAAACAGATTAAGTACTTCTTAAGTTATGAATGCGCAAACGTATAGACAAATTTTTTTCGCAGATTACAATTTTTTCACTTGGTTTGGACATTATAAACGATATGGGGAGGAATTGTTAAAAAATTAGCGACCAAGCACTTAACAGTGTTTTTAGATATTATAGATATGTAGATACGAAACACATACACACATCTATATGTATATATATATATATATATATATATATATATATATATATATATATATCACATGGCAAAGTAGATCTCGTCTGCAATACAAGAAAAAAAATTACCCGCTCCAAGACCGACACGTCATTCCCTCGTGCCTAATTGAAGTGAAAAGCTAGGCCATTTAACCATAAGCCTCCATGTTTAATTGATAATTGGCCAGGATGTAATTAATATTAATAGCTGTTGTTCCGCTGTTCGGAAAGAAAATAATCGGGAAACCAAGCTATCATGATCCTGTAGCATCGACTCCATAATCTATTTATAGGCAACGGATACATAGCTTTTGATAAAGCCGAGTCCTGCGTTGTGCAGAGTTAATTAAACTGCTAATACCCCCATGTACTAGAATCCGACACAACGTGGCTATTTATCTCGCCATAAATATCGTCCGATTCATTTGAAAATTCGACGGTAGAGTCCAATGTTGGATATTTCTATTTTTAATACAGCTCCCCTCGCGTTAACACCCTACGGGATACTTTGGCTCCCCGTCGTGGCACAGCCCTTCTTTCGATGTTCTTTCAATTCTCCCATGTCGTAATATACCTCATATCTGGCATTATTCCTTCCTCAAAAGCTTTCTCGTAAGCCGAGGTTAGGTACTTCCATTCCACCCAATAAACGAGAAGGCGAGCGAGGCACGAAGGTGCTGTAGCGGCGAAAAGAAAATACGGTTGGTAGCGTGAAACGACCCGTGAGCCCGTAGATGTACTTTCGGTACTATGTGGAAGTACGGAGAACGAAGGGTCGAATATTATCTCCGTGGCCTAATCGAGGTGAAAGCACAGAAAGCGGCAACGAAACCCTGTTCCAATACTCAGGCGTCAGGATGGAAGACACATTCCGAACCCTCGGGCCAGCCCGCGATGCTTCGAGAGATCGCCAAGGGTCGACCGTATCCATGCGAGCGGCGCATAGAAACCGGAGGTGACGGAGCCTAAGGTACGTAATGAAAATAGCCCCCCCTAATTTGGACCGACCCGACTGACCGCAAGCGGAAGGCTAAATGCCATCGGCGCACCCGCCTCCAACGTCCAGGTCTCCGGCATCAAGGTTCTCTTATCTAAAGATGATTCCGCTCTCTGTCTGTGGCGTACAAAGCCGTGAACCAACAACTCGTATGACCTACCGCCTTTATCTGTCTCTTACCCTTGCGTTCTATCTCATTGTGAGCTTGTAACAAAAGTGGATCTTCCTCGTTCCCGTCAGAGAATCACGGACTTGCCTGCTGCAACGCGAAGGAAAAGGTTCAGTACTTTTGGTGGTGATCCCGAAGTTATGAGATGATGATGATGATGCTAAAGTTGGGCTACATCAAGTTCCCTCATACTTTGTCATTGTTTCGACTGCCGACATCCCTCAAGCAGAGTTTGCCTGGAGTGACGCACCGAAGATTCGCGTCGGTAATTCTACTTCCCGATTGGGAGTCCGTTCCATCCCACACCGTCTGCGCACGGGCATATTGTATTTCTTTTTGGTTTCCCCCGGAGTATCGCAGACTTGCCAATCTTATTGACGGCATCAATGGACATGTCTGCTGCACCGCGAAGGAAAAGGTTCAGTACTTTTAGTGGTGACCACGAAGTTACAAGATGATAATAATGCTGAAGTTGGGCTACATCAAGTTCCCCCATACTTTGGCATTGTTTCAACTGCCAACATCCCTCAAGCAGAGTTTGTCTGCAGCAACGCAGCGAAGATTCGCATCGATAATTCTGCTCCTTGATCGGAAGTGTGCTTCATCCCACACCGTCTGCGCACGTGCATATTATAATTCTTCCGCCTTTATAGTCCGTCTCTGGAAGATGCCCAAGGATTTTCCGCTGTGCACAGGATGCATCGAGATGCGCGGGGATGAGAAAAAGGCTTTTTGGCACGCGGCAAGCCAGGATGCTAGGCAATGATAAATACTTCCGTTAACCTTGCAGCCTTCGACCTCAAGGTAGACGAGATCGTGGCGTGTGTCGGAGTTGAACGATGGGAGGAAGAGGCCCGTAACGTTCGAGGCGGCAGGAAAACGCCAGCACGGTGAACCCGGTAGGTGGAACACTTATGTCGGATAACGATCTTCGCCTCAACTCTCGTCTTTGGCTGCTCTGGCTCTTTGCTTGTGGATTAAGAGGTCTACCAACCGGGAATAAGCAGCACCGTGAGCACGTGTTGTCTTCCTGAGTCTTGATCGGCCATTATCGGGAACCCATTTCGTTCGTGGAGTTTCACAGTCCGATCGTTCCGAGGTGTGCTAATTCACTGACGTGTAAGCAACCAGGTTCAACGTTCGCGAAAAAGGAGAAGCACGAATGCCAACGGACGGAGTGATTAAAGGGTGTTAGTTATCGCGGTACAGCAGTGCTGAAAAGCCCCCGCGTGAAAGGTAAAGTTGAAAGGTGGGACGGGAACGGAGATTCCTCGAAGAGACTGCCAGATGAATGTAACAGAACGATAGAGGGCTGCGGGGAGAAGAGTTCCCAAGTAGAGGGCGAGGTTGAGGGAAGAAGTACCATTCGTGTAAGCCCCGTGCCGCTAACAGTAATTAGTAACATTTGCATATCTTGCGTATTAACGTGCACGACAAGGAGGGGATGAAGGAGAGACGAGGGGAAAGAGTGAGTTTCGTATTTGCATACGAATGCCGGTCTTATGCTTCGTACAAAAATGGCATTTCGCCCTTGCTTCAATCCAACGTCTCATAAATAACGAAGTGTTTACGAGCTTCGAAAAGAGGTCCTCTCTTTGTTCCCGACGAATTGCGACGGCGGGAGAAGAAAAAACTTACGAGGCATGCAGGTGAACGGGACAGAGAAGAAGTGACGTGACGGAGGAGCTGAGTAAAGAAAACAAAACGCCGGAAACATGCGTCGGTTTGGTCGGAATATAAAGACGAATGCAAACATCTTCGTACCGAGAATGGGGAAGTGTACGTGAGTATAAATCAATATGTGCAGAAAGTGCCTTCGCGAAATGAACAGCAATTGAAAGTGTTTTTACTTTTAACTCGTTCGGTCCCTTTCAAAACTACGTTTTATCAAGCACAAAAGTCGCCACGCTGATGACGTGGCAATGAATCCGTATTGGACCAGCGTTGAAATACGTCATCCTGTTTGAGCACCTTCAGCAATCCAGCAGAGTCTGTGAGATCCGGTGGTTGAACAGGGCAAAGAGGGAGAAGCGGACATTCGCACAAAAGAAGCCACGTGCCACTCGGCTAACTTCCGGTTCATTGCGCTACCTTCTAAGCCCATAAACTGGCTCTTAAAGCGCTCCGGTGCAACGCTTTACGATATTAAAATACCTAAATCACTATCAGGATAGTAGGAGGTAAGAAGGTAAAATAGAGGGTTGGATGTGTTCCAGTGAACACTAAAACCTAATGCATTACATCGGACGCCAGATTGAAAATATGGGAGTCCGAGGATCCCAGCCTCAGCCGTCTTCAGACAAAGGAAGTAGACGATGAAAGTTTTCTACGGCCACTGAAACGTCCAGACTCTAAACGACTGTATTTACATTTTCTCGTACAGCTCCTCGTCTTCTTTTCAAGTATGGGGGCGGTTATGGCTTCTATTACACGGGATTTCCAACCTTTTTGCATAATGTTCGAATAATTCGGTGGTGCTGTCTCTGTTGGTAAATCGGGGCAAATAAGGGAAGGAAGAGTTTCTCCCCCTGGCTTCGGAGCTTCATGGTGAACTTTCCGGCGCAGCATTAATGACAGGCCTGAGAAGCTCATAGGCCGGTGGACAAAATACTGGTGAGACAGCAAGGGGTCGCCGGAATGTACATCGTCAACGACAATGTCTCGTTAGCCGCTAACGTTGCCCGACGAAGAAGTGCGATTAAAAGTTGTAAACCGTCTTGGAAATTAGCGAACGTTCTCCCAATTTCAACCCCACGTAATACGTTTCGCTCCTATTTTTTTGGCGACCGACGTGCCAGCCGACTACAACCGAGAACGACGACATTAGCGGCTCACGCCGACGATGCTACCGCTGATGGTGTTCCGCGACTGCGGCTCCTGCCAAATGGCTCCTGTACTGTCTCTTTCCAGACCAGGGCGCAAAACTTTAAGTCGGATAATCGCTGGTGGTTGGTGAACAAGGGAAAAGGCCTTTCCTAAGTTCCGCTCAAGCGAACCGGCTTCAATTCTACAAGACGTACTAATACGAGTATTTAGCCTGGCCTTTGGGAATATTATATGGCCTTGGGAATCGAGACGTTGTGCAAATATAGTTGACTTTGGGCACCAGTCAGAACAGAATAGATGATTTGAGTAGCACCTAACCAAGAATACCACTAATATCCAGGAGAATGGAAGGTTCATCTGTGGCTGCGTTCTTTTCCGACCTCGTCAAATGATGTTCATCAGACCCTACCTACGCGTCGAAAAATGAATAAATGTGACTGAACGAATGTCGAGCATTGCGAGGAGGTGTCAAATATTGCGTAGACGAAAGACTTTATTACCCAATATAGCGTACACTCGAATCAACCGGAATATGGGGTGAGAGGGGCAGGGTGGAGACACCTGCTTTATTGCTAATGGGGTGTCGGGGGCCAACCCGCAGGTTCTCCAAGTTTCAAGAGAGGGTGCTTTTAAATTTCATTACACCTTCTTCGCTCGGTCCCAAGAAGGCCGTATGCGCACCACGCTGGATCCCCAAAGAAATTTCCTCTCCCGGCTACGGCAACATCGCTCGCACCGCTGGTTGAGACATTGCCCGCGATAACGACATCGACTCGCCGGGTGATAAAGATTTTTTCGATTACGTCGCCGACAGGGCATAGCGTGGCAGAGCCAGGCAGAACCGGCAGAAAGAAGAGAGAAAAGCTCCGAGCTTTCTCTCTTCGTGTCCTTCGCCTCTTGAACTTTCTATGGAAACAGGAACCGATAAATTATCCCTTCGAAAGTTCGGCTAGTATCGAGCTCTATCGCTACACGGAGTACCAGCAGGGCTCGAAGACGTGAGTACTTTGGTACCACGCGCGTCAAGATTCGCTCAGTTGGCGTACCGAAATGACAGAGCCTGCGAATAACCTCAGAAGATTCATAGCCACTCTGGCGAAGCGGTTTTTCCTCGTGATGGATGTGCCGCAGATTTTTCTTCCCGCAAACTTCCCGGCTGACAATGTAGTTGTTAACTCCAACTTTATCAACGGGCAACCCGATTACCGCACCTAGAATGCTCAACCGGACTAGTTGGATTACAGCTAGTGCAGTGCAGAGCAGACGGCGCACCCTTGCGGTTCACCACTTTTGCTACTCCTCTTACCGCTCGTATAATCTTCTCTCGTCTGAGAGGGAGAGAGAGAGAGATAGCAAGTGAGAGAGTTAACCAACTCCATAAAATTAGCGAATGTGTGCTAGAGGCTTTCCGACGTGGCGGGGAGGCGATTACACGAGAGAAAGCAACACGGAGACGGTGTGTTAGTTCCGGTGCGAGGGCAGAAGGCTAGACTGTAACTACAACTCCTACAGTTGCATTATAGATATAGATCGCGGATACACGTGCCACACCCGGAATCGTAAAGCGGCAAAGGATAATGCCCGTGAACTTGAGCGAGACTGGATCGCCGAGCCTCTCGCCTTCGCACGAGCCTCCTGGTGCTTCACTCTTTCGTTTTCTCACTTCGGAATTTATAAAGGCGGCAAGCTTTAGCCGAGATACTAAGGACGTAAGGCAACCCTTGTTAGTGGCTCGAGAACGTCGTAAACCAAGAGACAATTTCTACTCCGACCTTCCCAAAGATAAAGTGGTACTTCACTCCTTCTTCGCTGCTGGTCCTTGGGTAAAAGTATTTTTGAGTGTACTCTTTTATTTACGCGGCGGGATGTTCATGATGGAAGGTTGATGCGGCAGTATGGAGATGCCTCTTGTCAATCCCCTGACATACTTTGATGGTCGATTATGGCGATTGTGATAAGCTTAAGGGGTTACCCCCACTTGCGATTTTGGAAAAATCGATTTTTTTATTGCATTTTTTTGAAGTATAAGTATTTTTTAAGTATAAGTAAAGGTAGCCCGGAATAGATGACTCTATGTAAGTTTACAAAAAAAAACATTTTCTTCGTGTAAACTGAAATTGAAACTTTAAACGCATTTTTCTCAAAATGGCATTTCTGAAGTCGGTGACCAAGATTACTCGAACACTAATGAACCGATCTTCTTGAAATTTTGCAGGCTTATTTAATACATAAAAATGTAGTCTTTAATCGTTCGATTTTTTTTCGAAAAAAATGGCCGTTTTATAGCCAAAAAACGGCCGTTTTTTTCGTTAAAATCGAACCATTGACTTTGACTGTCCGCCATTTTGTGAAAAATGAATATTTTTTAAAATCCTTCGATGAAAGACTAGTTTATACTTTTATTTGACTAAATCCATCCGCATTTTTTTTTCAGATGATTCACTTCGCCGCAATGTTGGTCACCGCAAACCGTGTATATAAAAACATTATTTCATTGACGGCCATTTGCCACTAAACAATGTAATATTTTTCAATAAAAAAATTACTGGAAGTTCTTCAAGATGTGTTCTTTAAGATGGTATATTGATCGATTAAAAAAGTTTTGTAGTTTTCTTTAAAAAAATTCATGAAAAAGGCCTTTTTTGCGCTACAAGTGGGGGTAACGAACTAAGGGAAGGTTCTTCGTTGTTGGGCCAAAAAATGCTCGATTTTTCACCAATTTTTTATGCGCAAAGTATTAAATATAGAATGTTGATATTTGGTATGTTGACTAAGCGGTCTTCATTGAACATCAAAATATTTTTTAAAGTTTGACAAAACATGGTGGTGGGAGTGGGAGCAGTCACGTATGTCGGTGCGCGGGCGATGACATTCTTCGCTTGCGGAAGTTCTAAGTCCCGGACAGGTGATCTGAACCCAAAAATCAAACATATTTTTACTTTGTACAATAATTGTGTATAAGTTGACCTAGAATCAAGAGGAAAAGTTGAAAAATAAAAAAATAGTGAGCAAAAGACTGCGAAAATTTTTGGGAAAAAAACAAACGTCCTTCCGATGACTCACTATTTTTTTATTTTTCAATTTTTCTGCTTGATTCTAGGTCAACTTATACACGATATTGTACGGAGTGAAAATATGTTTCATTTTTTGCCTTCAGATCACCCGTCCGCGACTTAGGACTTCCGCAAGCGAAGAATGTCATCGCTCGCGCACGGACATACGTGGCTCCGCCCACTCCCACCAGCATGTTTTGTCAAACTTTAAAAAATATTTTGATGTTCAATAAAGTCCGCTTAGTCAACATACCAAATATCAACATTTCATATTTAATATTTTTCGCATAAAAAATTGGTAAAAAATCGAACATTTTTTGGCCCAACAAGGCAGAACCTTCCCTGAGCGGGAGATGACTCTTCCGTGGATTATCAGGTTTCAGGTAATCAAACGCCTGGACGTTGCTTTGGGAAGAAGAAGCACAGGAAAGAAAAGGCTTCTGGCAGGAGGCGCCCAAGAGTATGGTACCATTTCTACCAGGGAGCAATCCGTCTCGTTCCGCGCTGGCGTTCCGCTGTATGAGTAAGCACGTAACAGGAGGCTGCCTCGGTCCCGTCCACGTTTTCAATGCAGACTGGGACAAAGAGTGGCAGGGAAGTGGGGTTGGGATTTCGACGTAAATTGCAGTCTGAAGTAGAAACAGAGGGAAAAAAGAAGGCGCAAGTTTATCCATGCGTCTGTCTGTTTCAAATATTTATGTCGTAAGTTTTCTTGCTGGAGGGTCGGGAAGAAATACCATCCACAAAGTGGACTATCATTGGGGATAACGTTGCTACGTTGATGAAAATTGAATTGTTTTCCCCTCGTCTCCCACTCGCCCCGCTTTCCTTCGTGTCTATTATGGCCGTCGCTTGAGTTTTCTCATTTCTCTTAGGTATATAAGCAGCGGAATCTCAGGTATGTCTTCGTTCGCTGATTACCGCGAGCTTCCACCGCGCTGAATCCTCCACAGTATTCCATGTGCATGTTCCACCAGCCGCTGATAAACTTTTCAACCACCACTGGTTATTCATAGTTTTTTTTCTTCATCTACCAATGTCTAGAACTTTGAGATTCAGCTTCGAGGATTGTTCTTGTTCTCCAAGATGACGAAGACATTTATTAATATGCATTTATAGACCCGAGAAAGAAAAACGGAATGAAGGAACAAAGCCAAACAAACTTTTTCGGTTTTCCAGTCACGAGTGATATCATTGTGAGCTTCAGGCCCTCCGACGAGGCGAAGAAACTTCACGGCCAATCAAATTGACTTATCGTCTTTGTACGATGCTACCGGTGAGATATTCACTCGTTTCGTGGCCTCTTGGTGCGTGTGCAACCCTTTCTAGAATCGGCCTCCCCTCGTCAGGGACGAGAAACGAAGAGAAACCGTCGGGCAATGAAATTAATTGGTGGGACGACGGAAAAGGTGCCCGGCCGTCTTAACTGAGACACGAAGGATTCGCCGGTACACTTGGCTCGTTCATCGCTCCCTTCCCTCGCATCCCATTTGCATTGTAAAAGAGTAGCCCGATAATAAAGCCGGCGGTTTTAGTTAACGAAGTGCCTTTCCCCGATCTTTCTTGCCACATTGTACGCTTGTACGGGATTCGTGTTTTCAGAGCCCAGAGATGAAGGCAGTCAAGCTACATTGACAACAATTTAGGCGCTACATTTGAGTAGATAAAAAGATGTTGACTGTTTTTTTATTGTCTCAAATTATGTATAAACATCACAAGAATTATATGCAAAACGGATTTTCCGCGGAATTTTTAATTTTTATAGCCCATTTTTTAAGCGCCTATTTGTCCGATTTTTTTTATTTTTTATTTATCGATTTGCTTGAACTTTTGACTGCAGCTTCTCAGATAGTTTCTCTAAATAAGTATATACAGCTTTTGCGATACATCAACAATTCTGGCTTTTATAAACAACCTAAAGCCAATTTCTCAGCGAAAAAAACTTTTTATTTCAATTATACTATTTTGCGGAAAGTACCATTCTTTCTAATAATCTTTCTAATTAATTTAGCGCAAAAAACAATATTATCTGACAATTGTTTGTAATTCGCTAGCAAAACTAATGTGAGTGACGAAAAAAAAATATTTTTCTGTATCAAGTGCTGATCAATAAAAGTTCTGCGTCGTCCCGCAAAGGGCCTAAAAAACGCTCTCAGTGTAGCTACGACCGAGCTGCCGTTTTCCATTTTCTTTTATACATTTTTTTGTGCACGTCAGCCCATGTATAATAAACCCTTGAAGCCTCATTTTTATTGCTTTTTTGGTATTCCCAAGAAAAAATGTCAAAAACACTCTCTTAGTGTAGCTACGAAAGAGCACAATGGTCTATTTTCTTTCATCAAATTTTTTTTCTGCATACAACACACGTAGAATGAACTATTCAAACCTCATTTTGACGGCTTTTATAGTATTAAAAAAAATCCCACAAAAGTCTCATTTTTCCGGCCACATGGATATAACGCCTTGAATTTGCTTTCCATCTATGCGACTTTCATGGTGTGAAGATATACAGGATGTCCCTCTTATCTCTGCTACCCGAAATAACTCGATAATTATCGACGTCACAAAAAAATGTTCCAGACAAAATTTGTGCGGTGTGAAGGGGGTCATCAAATGCGACCAATTTCTTTTATTTCATTGGAGGCACTCACGCACAGTCAAAGTCCACTTCACTTTTTTAAATGGAATGGTACATTTTTTCAACCATCTTGTGGAGCACCTCAAGCCGCATAAATAGCATTAGGAGGTCAAAGTCATTCAAGGTCAAGCACGGTCACCTATTTAGCTTTGTATTATCGATACTGACCTTCAATGACCATGGACGACTTTGACAGTATCGATAATACAAATCTAAATTCAAGGTCAGTATCAAGGTCAGTATCGATAATGCAAATCTAAATATCTCGGATCACTACCAAATATTTGGTAGTGATCCGAGATCTTTAGATTCGTATTTCATTTTAATAGGTGACCTTGAATGACCTTGAATGACCTTGAACGACTTTGACCCCCAATGTGTTTTATGCGGCTTGAGGTGCTCCACAAGATTGTTTTTAAAAAAGTACCATTCCATTTAAAAAAGTGGAGGTGACCTTCACTGTGCGTCAGCGCCTCCACCGAAATAAAAAAAATTCGGTCGCATTTGATGGCCCCCTTCACAACGTACAACTTTTGACCAGAACATTTTTTTGTGACGTCGATAATTACGGAGTTATTTCGGGTGGAAGAGATAATAGGGACACCCTGTATATAGACATACGAATGTTGATAAAGATATTACTGGAGCAAATGTTATTTTCTTCCCTCTTCACACTTTTCTGTTCCGCAATTTTCGCCAAACTGAGAATACAAACAGGCCCGATAAAATTGAATTTCTCGATGAGAACGTTGACCAGCCATCGTGCAGGGTACATTCAGCTACCCTCTTCTCTTCCGTGGTGGATACGACAACCCACGTGTCCGCTGGAGTACTTGGCGCGAATACGACAGAGCTATGTAGCAACGACAAGCGCAAGCGTTTCACGAACGTTTCCTGGCTGAGCCGGCGTCTGCGAGTGACAGTATCGCTGCTGCGCGACGTCGAATTCGACGCCGGCTTCGGGGCGGGGGTGCCCCGACGTGTCGTCACATTCATCCCCCGCCCATACTCATCTATTGCGCCCGAGTTTCGCGAAGCTCTATCACAAAACCGACACGGGGGAAATTCCACGCCTATCCCCATTCGCTCGTCTATCCGAGAGCAGAAACATCTATTCGCTCGGTTGGTGATGTTGGGGCGCTTTGTCGCCTGCATTGTCATTTCTCCAATAATTCCCCGTGTCGCCCCGCAAGCGCCGCGACTACCAACTGCGATAAAATTCTATCGAACACGCCTGTCAACGGGTACGCGTATTTCCGGTCGCGGAACTCTGCCGTGCGAGGCATCATCGTCGTCTTCATTGTTGGATCCTTTGGGAACAAGTTGGGCCCGCGGGATCGCTGACGCGGAGAAGTTTGCGCGATGCCTCCAACTCGCGTCAGATCGATGAGTACGTTGGGTAGCTTGGAAAATCACAAATAAAAGGTGTCCCGAAGGGAATTGGATTTTCACGAAGCCGAGTGTAGTCAAGATGGATGGCCATCTTTCCAGACGTTTGCATCCACAAGGGACAGCTGATTGTGATCACCCGCGATAATGTTACAAGCCGACGAAAAATGCCGTGATTTTCCCGCCGCCATGTTGGGCTC
The DNA here is from genome assembly GCA_944452715.1 of Ophion slaviceki. Taxonomy (NCBI): domain Eukaryota; kingdom Metazoa; phylum Arthropoda; class Insecta; order Hymenoptera; family Ichneumonidae; genus Ophion; species Ophion slaviceki. The sequence continues at coordinate 13,555,620 of OX101786.1, read as the reverse complement.
GCAAATGTTCCGTGCGTCCGTTGTCCAGCGGAACAAAGAATGAGGAAGACGATAAATCGCTGCGATATGCAGTTGTCCGAGCTAAAAGTGTTCATGAACGTCCGCTCGAATAAAGAGCGAAGAATGCAAAAATAAGTAGCCGAAATTTGGTGCAACCGGATGCCGAGTTTCCTGCCACGCACACGCGAAACTGCTAAATCTCAATGGCCCTACAGGCCTGCTGCGTTGCATCCACATGCCCCTCTCGTCCGCTTTGCGATAATTACACACGTACATTTTGCGCGTACATAGCGTACCCGCCGCGTATGTACATTCGGGGAGTATTTCGTGGGTCCGTGAAGCACGGAATTAACAATGCAGTCTGCAAGTGCAGACACCGTGACGCCGAATCCAATTGCACGCTGCATTTTGGGTGCTAGAGACTGCACCCAACAGCCTACCTGCTGGAACTTACACGGAGAGACCCCCACGTGACCATTAATCACCACCGCTGACGTTCCTGACTCCCGTGCTGTTCTTGTCCATTGTGGGGTCGCCGAAGACGGCGCGGCAGGTTCTCACATGTGAAGTCTCACCTCTTTGCGGTCTTTGCACGTATGCACAGACTGATTTTGTCTCGTACACGGACTTGAGGTCTCAACGTGTATTCGGCACCTACGAGACCGGGCAAACAAGTGTCTTGGCTGCATAAGACGCCTTCCTACCCCACCAAAGTGGGAGGACTCGACGCAATGTTACAGACAGGTTGAACAGCATGTATCATCGTTACGTGCGTAGCGGACTTCTTCCGACCGTTCTTGCAATTTCTCATTCGCCTGCATGCGTGACTACCGAAAATACGAACCCGCGAACGGAAAAAGGCGTCTTCGGGTTCCACGCTGTCCCATCCCCGGGGCATGGACAACTGCAGGCTGAGATCGGACTGAGATCGCTGGCCCCGAGGAAATATTCCGCAATTGGGTGCTTGAGTTGTACCAGGATAGAATTTCATTACTGACAATTCGAACGAAAAGCCAACGAAACATGAATATTGAAGTATCAGAGTGGTGGCGCCATGTGGTCATCACCAATCCGAGAGGGCTTTTAAAGGAGATTTCTTCATTCAACCAAAACTAGGGAATACTGCGAGTTCGTATTAATTGAGCAATGGAGAAGAGAGATTGGAAAAATGACAATTGAAGAGGAAACTGGGGGAAAAGAGTTCTGGAGTGGCACGAGCGGGGACAGTGAAATTATATTCTCCACTCGAAGGACAGAAATATAGCGATTGTCAATTAATTCTGTAAGCCGGAATATTCCCTTTCGTTTTAACCGTATGGATGTAACGTCACCCTTCGCTGGACAACCGTCACGTACGACGAGTCTGTACAAATTTTTAAACACCCAGCTCGAATACGTCCTACACCCAGTACTATCACGTTCATCGATCCTCCCACTTTCGGTATACCTGTGCACTGTACACAATCGTCGAATCTTGTTAAACTGGATCTGAATACATAGTCCGTAGCTATAAACAAAATGGTAAAGCCCCAATATAGGAACGATTCTGCATGGTTGATCAACTATCCACCATATGTTTGGCTCCATCAGGCATCCGAGTAGCTGATACCTCCACGAAGTTGGTGTGCCACCGAGTTGTGGTCTTCTTGTTGTCTTCTGTCACTCGTCGATTGTTTTGGCCAGCCAAATCTCTCATCGTCAGTTGAGCATTGACGTAGAACAAAAGCCTGCCTCCAGATCCAAGAAATGGGCTACCAAAGACTATTGTCTTCGGGTGTTGTTGCTGAGTGGAAATGATTTCCAAGGGTTGCTCGCAACGACGATCACCACGGGCGAAATGGGCCTTTTTGATGCGAAATAATCTGCTCCCGACAGTTCGCCCGGTGAAAGCAAAAGCTCGAGAAAGAAAGAGAGTCGTGGCTAATTGGACGAGCGATAGGCCTAAATCCCTGAAAGCCAGAAAGCTCGCGCTTTCGGGATGGAGGGTTGGATATCTGCTTGTATACTGTGTGTAGCACCAGTTACCATCGGGACCTACCGCGGAGTTGGTTAACGGCGAGTGCTTCGTCGAAAATTAGAGAGCAAGCTACATACCTGCTTGTGTGGGCGCAGCATCATCTCCGATGCTAGCCCTGCCTCCATCACCCTATACAACCATAACGACCTAACTCGCGTTGGAAAAATGTCCGGGTCGCATCGTACATAACGCGGGGTTGCAAAAAGAAACGCCTGCGAGCTGTGGGGTATGAAAGCATGGGGTGGAGTCAGTTTCGTTCGAGATACTGCGAGGGTCTAAAAAGCAAGAGAGTATTAACCCTCGGCAATGGCGAGGGCTAATATCGTAGGGAGAGCCAGGACCAATGGACAACCAGTATGCGTCAGTATGAAGAATCGCGCTACCGTATCCAGTCAAAGTACAAAAAGCCCACAAAACCACATCACATCTATTTGATTCCCAGGCAAACGCGGAAGATCGTAACACTGCTGAGTAAACGCAATCAAATCTCAACACTGAGGCAGATAACTCATGACATTGGAGTTTGCACCCAAAGTGTAATAGAACCAACTTTTTGTTGTTGATAAGTTTGGACTACAGAAATCACTCAACCGTTTTTTAGGATCCTCATCAGTCTTCAGCCCAATTTGCATGATGAGATTTTGCATGATGAAGGAACTGAAGAAACAAAAAATACAAAAGACTTACATTCCAACGATGCAAACTTCGGATGATGACTTTACGATAATTTGAGCGACAAACACGAGACTCCCAACGATGCAGATAAATTCTTCCGATCGCGGGTCTGCGAATATCATCGGCGATTGTTTCCACTGCTTTATCAATTCCCAAAGTGGGCATCGTAATACCATCTGCTGACGAGAAATCGATGAACGTCAATTGCACGATATCCTTATCGACGTTCCCCTGTCGGAGACTCCAGCCTTCTTATCCACAATTTCGCAACAAACACTTCAACCAGAAACTAAATTGTCCAACGATTCACGTTTTACCACTCAAACACGTTCGTGGACACACACACACAGGCACATATGTCGACTTGGCAAGCGACAAGACATTGTATCGAAGAAAGTCTTGAGGGTCGTGCGCCGATAATGGAAGACGTGGTATCCCGCGCTCATCGAATATCGGCCCACGCTCTTTTTCTTCTCTTTTCTTTCTTCTTTACGGCAAAGCCATCACGCTTCTTGCCTCACGTTCGTTCCTATACGTTCGTTCGATCGTCAGAGGCCACAGTTCTCCACCGATAAGCTTCAAAACCACTTTCTTTACGACACGCTGCCGTCGGTCTCGTTTTATTTTCCGGGACTCATCCATGCACGACCATACATAAGTCTCACGCGAGTAATACAACTTCAACCGCGTACACCACGTAGATGGAACTTTTTTTTCGTTTTTTTGTTCTTTTACTTCGTACCATCGCAAGATAAACACGTTGACAGTGCGTTACCCTTGCATTGTTGCAAAACTTGATTGCGGCAATGCAAATCATATTCACGGGTGATAAAGAGCGAAACGCAGCGCCTCGCAGCCAGACGGAACGTTGGCGTGAGCCTCGATTGGAAAAAGCGCGGGAAAGAAAGTGTGCGGAGAAGAAGCCGTAAAGCGAGACAAGTCGACGGAGTGCATGAAGTGGACATTCATGGGAATGGTGAAGCGGGAGGGTGATTTATGAGCGATCAATAAGCAGCCGTTGGATTACTCGGGTGCATGTATCGACACACATACAGGGTGTCCTTTTGTGAATTGATAATCCTGCAACTGTCGATAGGTCGGATCATGTACTACTATATGCTGGAATTTCAGTTCAGCAAAAGTCCCACGGTTTTCGAGATAAAAATCATCTGCTTTTGGTTTTTCGTATGCCATTTCTACAAATGATAACTTATCTTGACCCGGTTGAAAAAAATACTCTTGGTTATGTGTTTTATCTAGAAAAGTCTTCTGTCTAACCTCAGGGGGAGGTACCTGAGTGAACGGCGAGAAAAACAGGTAAACTTCGGGAATTTTTATCTCATAAACTAATGTTTCGATTGGATTCGGATTTTTTTATTGGAAAATATGTACATTGAGGTGTGTTTAGGAATTTTTTAAAATAAATTCGTTGACTGGAAGCGATTTAAGCGCGATTATCTCGAAACATAGTTTTCAAAGTCGGTGCCAGATGTATCTCGAAAACGGCTTGTCCGATTTTGTCCAAATTTGGATACAATATTCTTCGATAGTTTTTCTCGTTCGCCACGTAGGAGTTTTTCATTTGATTGAACCATTGCATTTTTATGCAATGTGTATGCAATTCAAAATCGTCGGAAATTGCGAACGAAAAACGAATGTTAAATTAAAACGGTCGCAATTCCGTCAAAAATGAAAATTTCAAAAAATTCTACGTGGCGAACGAGAAAAACTATTGAAGAATATTGTATCCAAATTTGGACAAAATCGGACAAGCCGTGTTCGAGATACATCTGGCACCGACTTTGAAAACTATGTTTCGAGATAATCGCGATTGAATCGCTTTCAGTCAACGAATTTATTTTAAAAAATTCCTAAACATACCTCAATGTACATATTTTCCAATCAAAAAACCCGGATCCAATCGAAACATTAGTTTTTGAGATAAAAATTCCCGAAGTTTACTTGCTTTTCTCGCCGTTTACTCAGGTACCTCCCCTTAAACGTTAAGGAAAGTTTATGAAAAAACTTACTTCAAACTACTTTAAAAAGTTGCTTAGTTGTTGTCGATTCGTATCATTTGTGGAAATGACATGCGAAAAATCGAAAGCAGATGATTTTTTTTCAAAAAAATTAAATAAAACCCAAAATCTCGAAAATCGTGGGACTTTTACTCAACTGAAATTCCAGCATATAGCAGGACATGATCTGGACTATCGACAGTGGCAGGATTATCCATTCATAGCAGGACACCCTGTATATGAGTTGATCGTTTTTTTTTTAATTCGCTGGTATACGCGTTGCTGGTAAACGTTGGAATACGAGTGCATGGCATGGCTTTGTGGAGGAACAATTCGAGATACCGACCTCGGGAGTACATGCGACAACTCGAGAGAGCGAACCTCTATCTGCGATAACCTCGGTTATTTATATATATTTAATGTAATAATATATAATATGTAAAAGCGACGCAAGTGGATGGGCGGACGGGGTCCGGCTCCGGCGCTACTTAGAGTTAAGCAGCGTTGAGCATGATCAATACTCGGAGCGGTGACCGCTTAGCCTTGCACCGGCTAGCGCATCAACCAGCCAGCGGAAGACCAATAGTTCTGAGACCTTGATGTAGATAATTGAGTGGAACGTCTGTACACCCAAAAATAAAAAGAATATGGGGCCGTCTATACCGGCACGGGTTTTTCATAGTTTCCCCGCAACTTCGGTAAATGCGTTATGGCGTACCTTAACGGCGTACACCTAGCGCGTAGCCGGAAAAAAGAGGAATTTTCGTGAATTTATTCTGGGAACAAATGTGGAGATTTAAAAAAAAAATCATCCTAAGAAGTATTCGAATGGCTGATGACGTTGAAGTTTCCATCGTTGGAATGCAACGATATCTTTTTTTATTTTTTTTGTTAATGTTTATTTATTTTTTTAAAATTATTATCTAAAGCTTTTTTCGCAAATTGAGGTCGTGAATTTTCAATACGAATATGTAGAAACGTATCAGCGATTTGCACGACCTAAATCGAACAAAAAAAAATTGAGTTGTTAAAAAGAATTCATTTTTCGTTGAATTCCAACGATGCAAACTGCCACGCCATGGTTTTAAGTATCTTTTACAATTCTTGCATTGAAAATATTTATAAATGTGGTAGACACAATGGTTCGTTTGGGTTTGTTTCAGAAACGTCCTTCGCGGTGACCACCGCTGCTCGGAAACAAATCATCCGAACTAAAAAAATCAAACACATTTGGTTTTTTCATGAAATAATCTAGTTCTTGGACGAAGGAATCAATAAAATATTGATCTTTGAGAAAATGGCCGCAGTCCAAAGATTAGTTATCAATTTTCAGTGAAAAACACTCTATTTTCGTTGATAAAGAAAAAAATATGCAGCGAAAAAAAATCCTTCATTCTAGAACTGCTTTTTGATGTTCAAATGTACCTTGTAAAATTCGAAGTTGATCGGTGCAGTGATTTTTGAAATATCGTGATCACTGATTGTGAAAAAATCATTTTGAGAAAAACGGGTTTAAAGTTCCGGTTCGTGGAACCTACCTATAAAAGCTCATAACTCGAACTCCAATTTCCAACAGATCGACTTGAAAGTTCTAGAGAATGTTTTTTTTAATTATATATTTTTAATACCAAATTGCCGGTAGGTGGTGACAGGGAAGGGTTCGATTGGGAAGCGTTTATCGGAAAAACCCACAAGGGTATATTGAAATATACTTTATATATATACTTTATCTAATATATAAAATAAATATAAACTTATATATGATATGAAAATATAAAAATATATAAATACACATTTATATAATATATAAAAAAATACAATACCATCATACAGTATATAATATAATAAAAATGCATAATAAAAAAATATATATATTTAAATGGAGAAAAGACATTTTGAACTCGTTATAGCGATATAATTTTGGCTACTATCACACCGAGCTGTATCAAGGACGGCCCTCGGATTCAAATGTCTTCAAGATCACAATTCCCCATGTATATAATATAAAATGAAATAGCACCCTCTTTCATTTGACTTTCCCCGGACTTGCTCGGTAACGTGATAGGGAAAAGTTCGAGAAATTCATCCCTCTCGTGACACAGAGACGACAGCCCTGACCGTGACGACAAAGCGAGCAGCGAACCGGTAATCGTCTTCGTGGAACATCGCACGACGTTGAACGTCGAGTTAAATTTCACGGGTTATAATTCCGTCGACGCTACGCCACCACTCGGTGCATAATTATACCTAAAAAGTCAGCGAGAAGTGGAGAACGACAGGTCTATATATATATGACGACCCAGGCGTGAGATACGATGAAGAAAAACGATCAGATTAGCGTGGCTCGAAGTACCATCGAGACTTTGACGAATACTCTCGATCCTTCTTGAATGTTATATTTTTTTAAATGCATTTCCAAGTCACACGCTTCGTTAATTATTTGTTCAGGGACCTGTCACACGGCCAACATAGGTAAAGCATGCTCCCAAGGCGATATATGTAACGCTGAAATGGCTTTAACAAGTTATGCCTAGTTGTAACAGCCGAAAACAGCTCATTTTTTGAATTTTTTTATAGAAAATCATGGTGATGAATTTCGACAGTAATTAGGTATTTGAAAAAGTATCATCTGAATAACGATGTAATTTTGTTGTGTAAAAATATCCAATTATAATCGATTCACAACCGATGTTAAGAAAACACATCTAAACTAAAAAAAATTAAACAGATTTCGTTCGCATATTGGTTTATCCAGCGATTAATTCAAGGATTTTCCGAAATATCAAATTTGACAAAGTGGTGCGTGTTCAAAATGAGTCTTGATTTTTGCGAAAAATGGTTTTTTTTCGTTCATCGAATTGAAAGTATACATCGGAAAAAAAATCCTTCTATCAAATTCTAAGTTTTTAAATTTGCAGGGCTCTAGAAAAAGCCCTACAAATTTAAGGAAGATCGATGCAGTAGTTTTCAAGATATTTTGCTCGCCGACTTTGAAAATGTACTTTCAAGAAAAAAAGTGTTTAAAGTTTCGAAAAACGCTTCGAGCGTTCGGACGGTCGTCAGTATAACAACCTATAAATTGGTCAATTTTAATCCGATAATCTTGAAATTTTCAAGGGACATTTATAAGATTATATACTATCAAAATATATTGCTTTTGGAAAATAGTGATTTCTCGACTGTCACAACTAGGCATAACCCCTTAAAGTTCACATCGCTTGAATGCAACTATTTTTCTGTTCATTTTTTATCTCTTCCTTTTTATGACCATCCGAAGTCTATTTTTGCTAATTAGGATCATAAATCTGTACCAAGAATAAAGTGCTATACTCTTAAAAAGTTGAAATAATTTTCACGGTCAAAATAGTTTGAACAATTAAAAAGAATTTTAACGATGCAAATCCAGCATCACACTTGGAATAGATTATAGCAATACTCGATTCGCACCTTTATTATTATTCTTTACAAAACAAAGTTTACCGAGCGAGTGCCTTGAAAGTTGAAAAAAATGGACGTGCTCCTGTCAAGAATTTATTTTCCTCTTATCGGTATTTTATCGATGAATTTATTTATTGCCATCATCGCTGAGTTTCGTAATCTCGAAAATTTTGTCGAACACCGCGTACGCAAACAATCTCCTAATTATCGATTCAACGCGGGTCCTGGGAACAGACTGCCAAGGAGTTCAAAGTATTGGAACAATCCTCGACCGTCATACATTCGCACGATTTATCTGAGAAAAAGTACGAGTAATTGAAAGAACAATTACTCTGATGCGGAATAGTACTGCTGTGTCATTATTCAAACGCGACTGTATATCAGACAAAGAAAGTGTCTTCATGCATTTATGGTTCGTTCTCCTCGCTGCAACTCGCGATAACGTAGCAGAAAGGAATACATTGTTTATTCGTGATAAATGGGAAATTGCCGAAGAATCGGAATATCTGGGTGTGTGTATGTATATATATATATATATATATATATATATTTATGTATAATCGAGACTCGCATGTTCGATGCTGAACCAAATAGACGGGCGATGGTCTCCCTTATTTATCGCCCGGAGCGACCGGATATTTCGCAAGTATCACCTAACAAGTGAACGCTGAGATACGAGTCATCGCAATTTATGCTCCCCAAAATGATTTTTATACGGTCGCAGAGTTATAGTGTCGTTTATGCGTATAGACGCGAAATTCGTGCTAATATGGACCACTATTTTATTTCAGATGTCCACCGAAAGGAATACGACGTGAGCTGACTAAATCCGTCACTCGGGGATTTCAAGGAATGGTTTATGGGAAAAAATGGAATAATTGATAATTTTAGGAATTATTTATTTCACAAAATATGCCCGGAGTAGGCAAATATTTTAGTGTTCCACGTTAATATTTCGTTGGTCACCTGTGAATGAACAATTTCTATGATCCTGATCCTGATGTTCATTGATTGCTTTCAAAGCGGATGAGCCAACGTTCACCATCGTGGTGAACGTTGGAGGTTCATGACGTCGAAGTTTGCATCGTGAAAATGCAACGATTTCTTTTCCTTCAATTTTTTATTTCTTTACATTGATCATTATCCAGTCTTTTTTGCAAACTAAAGTCATAAGTCTCCAATAAGAATATGTAAAAATATTTTATTGTTTTTCACAGCCCAAATAAACCAAAAACATTGACTAGTGAAAAATATTTAGTTTTCGTTGCATTCCAACGATGCAACCTTCAACGTCATGGAGTTTCCCAGTACATGCCCATTGAAAACGGCAGAGCATGAAAGTCTTCATTGCGCAAGCGATCGTCCTCTTCCGTCATGGTCCACGCGTCGACATCCACCCGCCAGATCATTGAGTTACACCCGCGGAAGATTGGCAGCGACGAGCCTCTCATCGATCGTGAACTTCGCAACCGGACAAACTTTGGCGATCGACGAAAAATACCCAGGGGTCCATATTACCCCGAATCTCACTGTACACGAGCTATCGCGCGTAACGAGACGCGAGAGGAGGCTTTCCATTCACGGCTCTTCTCGCACCCGCGATAAGGCCGCGGCGGAGCTCAGAGGCGGCGATATTGTTTATTCACGATGAGTGAACCGCTGAGACGAGCGTTACGTTCCTCGCGGGAGAACGTCCCGGGGGCACGTCTGGCGCCTGCTCGCAAAACTTCGAGAGAAACCGAGAGTCAAACGCGCGCGCAAAAATAACCGCACGTTTCGTTGTACAGGACAATGCATGAGCGCGCATACGTAAATGTGTACGCGAATGCCAGAGGAACGTTCGTGCATACGTGCTGTGTGACAAAACGAGTAGAGAGAATTACCGCGCGCAACTTAGACTCTCGTGCAACTCGCCGGAAACTCTTGCCACGTGAACAGAGCCAAAGATCCTGATGAAGTTTTCACCGACGTCGCGGAGGATAGTGGCGGGGAGAGCGCGGGTATGCAGGGGCAACGTACAGTTTATAAACAGCGAGAGCAATGGAAAGTCCCATCGCTAATAACTCGAAGCGGGAATGAGGTAAATGTTTTTCTTGGCTGCACCGATGAATGCAGCTTAATTAATGTCGAGGCCGGAGCGAGCCTTGTGCTAAAAACGCGTTGTCACTTTGTCCGAGCAAATAAACAAACGGCTAAACGCTACCGGGTACGTGTACGCGTGTTTGCATTGACTAGCTGATAGTTTGGTGGACGTGGCTGCTGCGATCGAGGCGAGCAGCGTTAGCTCGGGCCAATAGTCGGATGGGTGACCGCTCGATGGAGAACTTGCCTGCGCGCCGACTACGCGATGAAAGCGGTTTCGAAGACGAACTAAAGTGGTCCATATTAGCACCAACTCCTCGGTGCACGGATCAGAGACATCAATTCAACGCCGAGTTGTGCAAAAAACGAGAAGGGCGAGATTCAGACACCTCCTCAGTCTTCTAAAAGGCCCTAAAGACTTGGGACAAGCTGCAACATCGCGTCTGCTGTACTACGATGAGAGATAATAAATTGATCGACGACGATAATTTATAATCACGAGCCGTACAATTTTGCCTCACTTGGCTCAGCAGACGGGCAGACGTGTACCGCGATACATCGAGGACGCGTACGAGCGATCCATTTTCATCAACTTTGGAAAATAACGCTGTGATTAATTGATTGATAAGGGTAATTGATAGTACGATAGTCTGGATGGTGACAAGCAAATTGAATCGGCCATTTATAAAGCTACGTATGTTCATCGCGCATTTACAGCACGTAATTCGATAAAAGGTATCCAGGTTTTGTGGGTGATCAACATAGGAGAGATGAATTGATGCGCCAGCTTGAAGAGCCTGCGGAAGCTGTACATTTCAAAAATGTGATCTATTTTATTTCAGAGTTTTATAGCCTCGTATTTTCTAAAGTATGACCGAATGGTTTCTTCATATGTTCATCCATTTGTCATTACTAAATTATTAAAGTTGCTTTTTCTTCTTAAAAAATCGAACTTTCGACAGCTTGGCATTGTCGTAATTTCCAAATTTTCAAACAAGTATCCGGTCATACAGAAGTTTCATTATTATACTAAAGTCACATTTTTAATTTTTCATTCGAAGTTGTAGTTGTCTCAAAAGTTCCACGTGATCTTGACGCCTAACGTTGCGACTGGTTCGCGCATATTTGATCCCCATTGCGTTGACCTGACAGTTGTATTACTCGGATAATATATGATAGCACTATGGTCTCTGTATCCCTCACTCCGGCATCTCCGCGGATGTAGTCATGCAGCGCACATAATGTACACAGAATACACGTCGATGTATGCATACAATATAAGCATGTGTGTGTGTGTGTGTGTGTGGCTATGTGCCACATTCCCATATGCACTCATGTACACGGTGTATGTACTGAGCGCTTGGTTCTCGAGACAGAGGAGAAGTCCGGGCCTGCGTCTTTCGCACGAAGAACTTGGCGAATGTTGGTCTAGCTGTGCAAACAGACCTGGCGGTGTAGGAGAAAGAGTGAAGGCGCGGAGGAAATAAAACGAAGAGCGGCCAACAGGAACATCATGTATGAAGACCCGAGGGAACCATTGAGTAAACGCTTCGTGCGCTGGCCAGCACTATAATACATCGGCCAACGATGGCGGATGCGTTGCAAGAAAGACAGCTCTCCCATGTCGAAGCCATCTCCCTTCAACGATTTTCCATCAACGTTCAATAACCACGCAGTCTTCGCGAATGATCGTATCAGACATGCGCCGCAATATGTCACAAAGGAATTGACTCATTCATCCGGATTTTAAAAATATTTTTCACCGTCTGAATTCGGCACGCTCCGAGAACGGCGACTTAGAACTCGCTACTGCAGTGTCGAGCATCGCGCCGCAAACTCGCCACCTAGCGGACTTCCAGCGAACTACGCAATCCACTACGCTGTTCAACGAGACTGCTAGCCAGCTGATCGTGCCAGCTAATGCTCCCGGACGCGATGGGAATATTGATGGATTTAGATGATCAGTCAAGATCCTGCTCGAAGCTCCTTGTTGTTGCTACTTTAATTGAGAATGTTCTTGTCAGACATTTGCAGCAATATGTCAAAAAGGAATTGACAAATGTGGGCTTGCCTCCAAGCGTCCACTTCCAGCTGTTCTTCATTCATCTACACTTTAAACATACTCTTCATCGTGTCAAATCGGCACGCTCCAGGAATCCCGATTAGGACTCGCTACTGCAGTGTCGAGATTCGCGCCGCGAATTCGCCACCTAGCGGACTTCCAGCGAACTACGCAATCCACTACACTGTTCAACGAGACTGCTAGCCAGCTGATCGTGCTAGCTAATGCTCCCGGACGCGATGGGAATATTGATCGATTTAGATGATCAGTCAAGATCTTGCTCGAAGCTCCTTGTTGTTGCTACTTTAATTGAGAATGTTCTTATCAGACATTTGCCGCAATATGTCACGAAGGAATTGACAAATGTGGGCTTGCCTCCAAGCGTCCACTTCCAGCTGTTCTTCATTCATCTACACTTTAAACATACTCTTCATCGTGTCAAATCGGCACGCTCCAGGAATCCCGATTAGGACTCGCTACTGCAGTGTCGAGATTCGCGCCGCGAATTCGCCACCTAGCGGACTTCCGGCGAACTACGCGATCCACTACGCCATCCAATAAGGCTGTTCACCAGCTGATACTCCCGGACGCGATGGCAATATTGATCCATTCAGATGACCAGTCAATATCCTGCTCGAAGCTCCTCATTGTTGCTACTTTCATTTTAACAGATATGTAGTTTCGACGCTCCGCTACAGGAACGAAAGTACGATATACAAATGGAGTGCCTCGTACTCGGTTGCTGCTATATTGCCGTGGCATTGCGGAGGTGTTTCGGCCCAGTTGACTCGTTCATTGCGACAATGAGCCGAATCAGGCGTAGTTAGAGTCGACCAACTCGACCCTCGACGTGGGACAACATCAGGATTGTACTCGGTGCTATCATATGTGTGCAAAGACGTGCGCATACATCCAGTACGGCGCGTGTACCGAAACTATCTCGTACATCCGAATTGAACAGGCATTGCCAGAACTCCGTTGCCCAACATTATACACATCGCTGGCATTGGAGTAACTTAACTTCTGAGTATACAACACGATAGCTCGGAGCCTCGTTTATTGCGAGATTTATCGCTTATCTTCGTTTATGCGATGTTCAACGACCGACTACGTACGAACTCTCGTCAACGCTGCTCAAAGACCTCGCGGGCAAACGCTCATCTCCCTCCTCTGTTACATTCGTATTTCTCTCGCATCATACAAGAACAAGGGACACAACGATGACAATTCCGACGGTTTTTTATTTTATTTTCTTTTTTTTTCGTAATCACCGTAACCGTGACTCCGCAAATGATGTCAATCGAGTCGCGGCTCTCATTGTTCGGTCTAGACGTGCGTAGTCGTCCGCTTCGCCAAAGACGAATCTATATATAAATTAACGCGTGTGTACGTATGAGCACTTCGACAGAAGCCTGCCGAGCGCGTGAACCCTTAATTGGTATCCGGTTTTATGACCGAGATGCCAACGTTCCCGCAAGATACCGGCCCGCGTATAAGTGTCGTACTTAAAGAAGAGAATGCAATTACGAAAATACGATCTATACGTAGGTGTGCGTGTGCCTGAGTGCGCCTGCTAATTGGATGCTTTTCTCCTTTCGCGAGGACACTTTTTTTTGAGCGCCCACTAATAGACGCTACGAATGGTATCATGACAGCTGTCGACGCTGTTTGACGAGTGGAAAATCGCGTCGTAGAAGGAAAACGATATGTAAAAAAACTTTTTTTACTCATTCGTTACGTTATTCATATACGGTACCGGTCAAAAGCTTTCGATCAATTTTAATTATTGGGACATTTTCGATCACTGGATGAATGCAAAATTCTAGTAGAATTACATAATTCATCTTATTTTTTATTTTGAGGCGATACTATAGAGCTGTATAAAATGAATGATTTCATATAGAGGGATTTCATATAGTCTGTTCCTTGCAAGGCATTTACGGTAGTGTTCAGTCGGTCATTTATTCATTGCTCAAAAGTGCACTTCATAACGCTAGCACAAGTGAGAAAAATGGCGGGGACAGTACATACAAAAAAGAGAAAATTTAAAAATGCGATTTTTCCTGAAAACTAAAAAGCGAAAAATGAAAAAAATGTTTTTTTTTCCTGAAAAATATAGAAAAATGCTTTTTTCTCGAAAATTAAAAAAATATCTCGATTGGGCTAAATATTGATAGTAGTGATTTAGCTTTTTTTCGAACCGCCCTGCATATATCTTGCTCGCCCCATATCGTTAATTTGATTTTGGTTATTTGATGAAAATGTTCGCCTCCGTTTCAGATATGGAGATAGCTCACACGCGAGGTGGAGATCGGTGAAAAAAATTCGTTTTTTTTTTATCTCCGTACGTCTCGATCGCTCGTGTCAGGTCGTCAATGCGTTATCAAAGTGGCTGGATAAATGTTTGATTTGGACGGCGGTGGGCGGCGGTGTCAAGGACTGAGTCGAGCGCCGCGACCACGGCAAATCCACGTCACTCTCGACGCTTCGGAGTCCGGTTTTTGCGTTTGCCTCCCGGGTTATCGGAAGGCTGAGCCTTGTCTGTCCGCATCTGTCTGCAGACGCGAGATCCCGAGCGAGAGAGAGAGAGAGAGAGAGAAACGGGCGAGAGCGAGGCGGCAAAGTCGGTGAGGGCTTCGAGGGCGAGAGGGAGGGCTCGCACAATGAGTTCCATTGTGCCTCGTTTACTTCGCATTATGTATGTATATATATACATGCATAATACTGAACCGCACGATGATCTGTGCGTTATTTGTCATCGGGAGATCCCTCTCTCGTGTACTATGCTATATCGCACTTTATTATACTTCGCCTTTGCCATTTTCTTATTCGCATGTATATATATGTATATGTATATATTTGCTTATACATGTCTGGCAGGATCACCTTATGCTTACTCTTCTTACGTTTCTCATCAGGATTGTGCTGTCTCGTAACACTTCGCCATCTTCACTCTTGCTCTTCTCTCCCTCTCTCTCTCTCTCTCTCTCTTTCTCTCTCTCTCTCTCTCTCTCTCTCTCTCTCTCTCTCTCTCTCTCTCTCTCTCTCTCTCTCTCTCTCTCTCTCTCTCTCTCTCTGTCTCTCTCTCGGGATTTTGAAGACGCTCGCCATCAACGACCGTGTAGTCCTCAAAGTAAAAGATTCATCCGAAAACATGAAAAAGACCATCCTCAAAGCAGCCGGATGTTGTAATAGCCAAAACTACGTAGACCTAAAGAGCACAAAGTACTATTTCCCCATATATATATATATATATATATATACAGGGTGTCCTGTTATGAATGGATAAACCTGCAACTCTCGATAGGTCAGATCATGTCCTACTATATGCTGGGATGTCTATTTAGTAAAAGTTCCACGGTTTTCGATATTTTGCGCTTTACATTATTTTTTGAAAAAACCATCATCTGCTTTTGGTTTTCCGCATGCCATTTCTCCAAATAATATGGATCGACAATAACGAAGAAACTTTTTAAAGTAATTGGCACGATACGCGTAGTACATTTTTTTTACACTGCAGGCTATCAAAGGCAGATGTTCGAATTGGTTTGTATGAAAATTCCGCATAAGATCTTTTTTCATAAAGTTTCCTTAACATTTAAGATTGAAAAGAAGACTTTTCCAGATAAAACAAATAACCAAGAGTATTAAAAAAAACCGGGTCAAAAAAGTTATCCTTTATAGAAGTGGCATGCGAAAAACCAGAAGCAGATGATTTTTATTTCGAAAACTGTGGGACTTTTAACAAACTGAAATTCCAGCATATAGTAGGACATGATCTGACATATCGACAGTTGCAGGATTATTCATTCATAACAGGACATCTTGCATGTGTGTGTGTGTGTGTGTGTGTAATTAATATTTCTATATACACACAGTTGATAATTGATACCCACAAACTTATAATTTTCAATATTTTTCAACCTCACAGGTAAACGCCTCTCGAATTCAAATTCATTATAAAAATGCCTCCTACTCTTCATATTCCCTTCGGGACTTCCGCAACCGACTGACCCCGCCTAGGCGTTTCCGGACATCGCGCGCGGGCGTTCAGAAACGGTAACTTCTCTTTGTCGGACGCGGTATCGGTGAGATGTTTACGAGCACGTAAATTAGTTGGAACGGGATTTTCTCCTCGCGAGGATAAGAATGAGCGAGTGCATGTACTGGTGTTCGTTCAAAGAGATAGAGAGAGCGAGAGAGAGAGAGAGAGAGAGAGAGAGAGAGAGAGAGAGAGAGAGAGAGAGAGACACAGCGGCCGAGGCGGACGAACGGAGCCGGAGTATCACGTCAGTTGCATACCAACCCCTTTTCCAGACGCCCGTATCTTCTTAAATTATTCGAAATATCCATACCAAAACATTTCCCTCAATCGGTCAAACTCCCTACGATTGTCACTTTGACGACATAAACATTATTCCTTCCCACGCCCACCTAATCGCACAAGTTCGAGCCTCCCCCCTCCGAAGGAATTACGAGGCGTTACGCAAATGATTTATTTCATAGTTCGCTAAACGATGTTTGCGTAAAGTTGACGTAAACTTCCCCATTCAAAAGTCCGGTTTCGTTGATATTCGACACGACAGCGCCGTGTTCGTTAATTAATGCCTCATTAGTACACATCGAATGTACACATACTCGAATGGATACGTGCATGTACGATCTCAAGGGGAGTGAGGGCGGGAGGGCGATTATTTATTATCGTAATTATTTTTGTATCGGTCGATCGATTCGTTTCGCGCTTTTCTCCGGTTGGGAAGATGATTGGGCGAATCGTCGTATACTTCACTCGTTGGAGTATTCGATTTTGCATTCATATCGCACCGTGGAAAAGGGGAGAACTCGTGACATTTACGCCTAGATACACACACACACACCTATATATATATATATATATATATATATATATATATATATATATATATATACGCGCGCGCGCGCGCGCGCGTGTGTGTGTGTGTGTGTGTGTGTGTGTGTGTGTGTGTGTGTGTACAATTTGGTCCGAAATTTTTTGCTGATTAGAAACGCTTGAAGAGAACTGGTTTCATCGTTCGTATGATTACGTTTCTGTATATTAATCGCATACACACAAATGCACAGTAATGTATGTGCAAAGCAAAAAGCACCGAGTTACACGCAATCGGTCGGGTGTGCCAAGATGCGTACGGTAAATGACGAAAACGGGTCTTCTTCCTTATATATATATATATATATATATATATATATATATATATATATATATATATATATATATATATATATATATATATATATATATGTATGTATATATATATGTATGTATGTATGTGTGTGGTGTGTTTCAGCTCAACTCAGTCAACTACTTCCTTCACTATCGTTGATTATAGATTTCCATATTGGAAAACCTCACTCCTGGTGACAAGAAACGCCTACATTTTTTTCAATTTTTTTTTCTATTACTCCATTCCCCATCTGTGGCTGCGAAAAATCGAAAAGTTCACACAGGCGGTTTCCAAGATTCTGAAAAAAAAATTGAAACGTTTTAGACCAGAGTGGAGCATCTTTCACCGAAGCTCAACTTGTGCTTCCGATATTTATTATTTTTTGTGAAATTTTTGTGTTGGGGATGATTATTCGACGGTTTTGAAGGGAGAGTACTTTTTCGGTGTAGCGGATAAGAACTTCAAACATATGGTTTCGGAGGAAATTCATTTTGAGTGGGATGTATTTCATCCTGAATTCTTCTTTGATCATCACAAATGCCATTTTTGCTATGTTATAAATCCTGAGTTTTATGTGATGTGTTGTCTAGTTCTCCCTCCCTTTTTCGTTGTGCTAGTAATTTCAACTTACCGGAACATGCAGTATCGAAAAGGCTTCGATTGTTTTTTCGAGCTGATCCCGATCCTTCCTCGAGCATTATAAATCTTACATATATTCTTTCTATTTTAGAAATACCTTTTTTCGTCATTTTTTGAGTTTTTTCACTCGCAATACTGAGAAACTACTCTTCCGACTTCAAGACTGTCGCATGAGCATCCCGAAAATCGTAATATCACGACAAAAAACTAGTACATCTCGGAAGCCCACATTGGACTTTGGTAAAAAGTACACAAAACAAATGTAAAATGTTCACGATTTTTTGCAGCCGAAGGAAGGCTGAGGAGGGGGGCGGGGGGACGAAAAAATTAGGTGTTTTTTTACATCAGGAGTGAGGTTTTCCACAATGGAAGTCTATAATCGACGATGGCGAGGGAAATAGTTATCTTAGTTGAGCTGGAATACCCCATGCACATGCATGTGTGTCCGTTTTCAGCGATCGTCCGCAGCATCAGAATCGTGCCTGTCGCAACGTAACGAGAGACATCGCGGGAAACTTTTCCCTCGCTCGTTCCTTCTATCTTTCCTTCGCTCTGTACGCATGTACAAGACGTAACCGGATTCTCGAACGGTTTCGCGAAGACGACGAGTTTTCGACTAATGAAAATGCAATGAGGGAAACCTTGATGCGTGCATGAAATTGGATTGACCATAAGGGAAGCGAGGGACTAGGCAAGCTGTCAATGTTCTTCAGTGCCCTCGTCGATATCACTTTTGATGAATGTCCAATCGAGTAAAAAGTGACGCGTTGAAAGTCTGGGATCGTAGCTCTCGTGAATCTGTAAATGTGCAGGTGAATTGGATTACTTGGATTACTTGGGTTGCTTGAATTACTTGAAGTACTGGGAGTACTTTGGGTACTTGGATTACTTGGATTAATTGGAGTATTTGAATTAATTGGATTACTTGAATCACTTGGATTAATTGGATTACTCGAATTACTTGAATTACATTGGTTAATTGGAGTACTTGGATTACTTGGAGTAGTTGGATTGCTTAGAGACTCGGATTACTTGGATTACATGGGTTGCTTGGATTGATTGGAGTACTTGGATTACTTGGAGTACTAGGATTGCTTGGAGACTTGGATTACTTAGAGTACTTGGATTATTTGGATTACTTGGAATACTTGGATTATTGGATTACTTAGATTACTTGGATTAATTGGATTACTCGAATTACTTGAATTACATTGGTTAATTGGAGTACTTGGATTACTTGGATTACTTGGGTTGCTTGGATTAATTGGAGTACTTGGAATACTTGGATTACTTGAAGTACTTGGATTAATTGGATTGATGGAATTACTTGGAATTATTGGAGTACTTGGATTACTTGGAGTACTAGGATTGCTTGGAGACTTGGATTACTTGGATTACTTGGATTACGTGGATGAGTTGGGTGACGTGTAATAATTGCCAGTAGTTTCGGAGGAAATGATCTATGGTTACCGTTGAGGAAAACTGGTTGGGGCCTAGCAGCGTGTCGAATGTAACGACGGTGGTCGCGATGTTGGACTCACTTATTGTTGGTTCGCACCATTGTAGAGGTTCATACGCTGCCGAAGCTTATTACCGCGTGCGGTGACCGCGATTGTCCAGTCTACGCGGCTTTGCGGTCGCTCCTTGCGCATTGAATGCAAATCGCAGACTAAATGGACACTGTCTTCAACCGAGAGCGGTGGTCTTCGTTGTCTCTAGGCTTTTGAGGAGAAAAAGCAACCAGTTCGTGGCGATCCGATTCTTTTTTTTTTCTCTTCTAGCCCATTATCCGAGTATTGACGAGCAGAAAAATGTGGAGTTCGCACGGAGAACACGTTGAAGGGCTCGACTGTGTGATCATACGGAAGGACTGGTTGCTTCCGGGAGAATATCGAACAAAGGCTATTCAATGAACGTTTCATGCGTCGGGCAATCAACGTCTGAATTCTTCATCTCTCAAGTATGCACTCGCTCACGGAGCGCTACGATAAAAAGAAATCGAAAGGATCTTCGGTCTGACGTGCGAAGGTGAAGACACGAAGCAGATCGGAAGCGCGAAAAAAAAAATTTGTTTGTTGAAAATGGAAAAAAGCTGTTTTTATTGGCGTTCGAGAGTGAGAGAAAAATCCACGGTATTGAAGAATGAACACGATGTTGATGCATCGTTGGAGTCCACCGAAAATGCTTCAAAAAACATTTATTTGTGCATTTTCATTATTATCCAGAATCTGTTCCTACATATGTAGGCTCAAAATCTCTAATAAGGATCCTGAAAACCGTAGCCGTTTTTTTTTGTTGAAATTCAGTGTTTTTTTAACCCCCGAACATAAGTAAAAATTTCGCCAAAATTACCCTTTTTACCACCCACCATCTTGTGAAATTTCGTTTTTTTTTTGTTGGAAAAACGTTTCTTTTTTCTTCAAAAACGAGAACTACATTTATATAGATAATAAAACTTGTTTACATGTATAATTCAGACCGACCATTATCAGCTTATTGACCCTGGCCGTTGGGACGACATTTTTCATACAGACTCTATTATACCTCATTAACGTTAATTTTCGATTTTTTA